>BSBK01000272.1:722500-1215000 GCA_027943335.1 Chamaecyparis obtusa | reverse complement strand
GAGGTCGTCAACTATTTGAGGAACTTTGGAAGATGAACCCCTCCTCTAAAACCTATAAGTTTGCTCATCAATCTCCAATTACTTCGCATTCTTCATTCATTCATCCCACATGGAACTAATCTTTTTCAGCTTCAGGAAACAAATTAGGCAATTCTTGTTGATTATCTCTAGGTTCATCTATTCTTGGGTTATTTGGCTCAGAAATTTTAGGCTCAACAACTGACCTTGCTTGTGGTATATCTATGGACACAATTTTTTTTTCTTCTACCACTTCTTCTCAGTGGGGTTTTTGTTTCTTTGGAATTTTCTGCTTCCTAGGAGCGATTGAAACTACAGGAGGTTTTTCTTTTGTATTTCGACAAGAACTAGAGGTAGTCTTTATTCCTTTATTTTCTTTACTCACAGGAGCCCTAGTTTTCATAGATGGGGGAGTATTCTTTTCTACATAGGTTTTTTTCTTGTCTTTACTCTGGACTAATCCAGAGGTGGAGGCTTTAGGAGAATTTTTAGGGTTCCTACTCCTAGATCTTCTTCTTGAAGAAGACACTAGTTCTAGGTCCTCAATGATTTTTCTAACCCTGTGCTCAGTTTGAACCCTCTTTCCTACTCTTTTCCCTATATTCCTTAGGGTTTCTTCCTTAAATCCTTCCAAAAGAAAATCCTCCCACAACATATTTGACTGGTCTCTTAACACTTTTTCCATAATTAACTTAATTAAACTATGGTGAGAGACAATATTGGGCTTACCTTCCTACACCAGAGAAGCTCTCTTTTTCAAGATATTGAATAAGAAACTGAGTACATTAATAGGTCGATTATCATGTCGCAAGTAGCTCAAGAACTTGAAATGGACATAATGTAGGAATGTCAGCCAACCTTCACAGGTAAAATACTTGATGATGTAGACTACACATTTCTTAAAAGCGTCTGGAAAAGATAACATGTTCATACCTTTCTTTTTATCAATATCCAGCGGTGGGTCTATATGTGGAGAAAACTACACCCTAGCAGTTGTCAAATCAAAACTTTCTAAGAAATCTTCTCCTTCCTGTGGCAAACCCATGACCTTGACAACAATTGTTTGAGTAAATGGTACCCTTAGCCATTTAACCATGGCTACTCCTTCATTCAGTGTACTTAAAAACTATGATGCTACCTCACCATCCTAGCTAGTGAGTTTCCAGATATAATCAAGCCAGCCTATGGCTTGGAAATGTGGCATGCATGCTTGATCATTCAATAAAATATCATGGATTGTGGGCTCACACTGAATCAATCCTCCGCCCATCTCGTAGAGTACCAATTTACATAATTTTTTTTTGTAGAAAATCCAAGCAAAATACAACAAGGATTTTTTAGAGAATGCTTCAAATGTGAAGCTACAAGGCAATTTCAAATGCATAAAGTTTTGGAGTTTCTAAAATTTAGGCTCTTAAGGAAATATCAGTGCAAATCTAAAACATATCATGAATTAACTATTCATAAATACTCTACAAAATCTCATACTAGCCACCTTTGCATATTATGTGCAAAAGAATAGTTCCTTCAAGGTTGTCACATCCCACAAAGCTAAATTTGGCAAGAAGTGTGCAAAAGTGCAAGTAAGGTTTAAAAGAATCACATATAATAATTAAATGAACAAATAAAACAAAAAATGATATATCTCCCCCCCCCCCAACTAGATTGAGAAATTGGTCTCACAATTGCACATATGACAAGAGCGCAACCAATTTTTGAAAAATAAATTTAGAAAATTAATATCTCAGATAGTGTGTATGAACCTGACAAGGTGCTGATAACAGTGTTAAGTGCCATCCATTAGTGGAGAATGATGAGATGGATGGGTGGAGAGACTAGAAGTGATGAGATGGAATTTATTACAGAGAAAGTAATTTGATAAAGAAAGTATTTATTATGAGGTGTTTGGAATGTTTAAAGAGAAGAACCAAAATGAGCATGAGACTCATTTCCAAAGGTTGTAGGAGAAGCCTTGTTAGTGCCTGAATGAAACTGCTGCAGGAACTCCTCTTTTCTCTGCATCTTGTGATACAGCTTCATCCTTTGTCCATTAGCTAGTAATTTGAAGTGTACAGGATCAATAGTTGATAATTGAACAACACCATTGGGTAAAACAAAAATGATCTCATAGGGGCCCAACCACCATGTTTGAAATTTCCCAGGAGTGTGCTGATATTTTGAATCATATAGGAGAGCCCAATCACCAACAACAAATTACTTATCCTTGATGAATTTATCATGCCACTACTTTCGTTGGTGCTGCACCAATTCTGTATTAGATAAGGTAGATTTTCTCCATTCATCAAGGACATTTAGAGTTAGGATGCACTCCTTTTGGGCATAGGTAAGATCCAAATCAATCTCTAGTGCATTCCTTAAGGTCTTGTGTTCAAACTCCACTTGCATCACAAGTTATTTACCATAGACTAGTTCAAAGGGAGTGAATCTCATGGTAGATTTCCAGGTAGTCCTATAAGCCCAGAGTGCTTCTTGAAGTTTGGTTTCCAAATATTTCTTATGGACTGACACTATCTTGGTAAGGATGGCTTCTAGCTCTTTGTTAGTGACCTCCACATGACCATTGGCTTGTGGATGATAAGGGGAAGATTTACCATGCTGAATTTTGTATTCCTCCATCAAGGGAGCTATGAGATTAGAAGTAAATTGAGCTCCTTGGTCAGATACTAACCCCCTAGGAACACCAAATCTTTTGAAAATGAATTCATATAAGAATTTGGGAACATTTTTATCCCTAGGATGCTTCATAGGCTTGGCCTCTACCCACTTAGTGACATAATCAGTGCAGACCAGGATATAAGATTTATCTTGGGAAGATGGTTCAATAGGACCTACAAAGTCAATCCACCATTTATCAAAAGGTTCTACAACTATGTGAGGTTGCAAGGGAATTTCATCTAATTTAGTAGGTTGCCCCATTCATTGGCACCTATCACATTTCTTGGTGTACCTAGCTGCATCTTTGTATAGACTTGGCTAATAGTATCCAGTGGTCAAAATTTTAAATATTGTTTTCTTAGTAGAAAAATGACCTCCACATGGCTCATTATGACATGCCCTAAGGTTATCATATATTTCATCTTCTCGCATGCATCTACACATCACTTGATCATGACCAGTGTAGAACATAAATCTAGCAATCCAAGAGAAGTTAAAACTTTTCTCAGCTAATAATTTTCTTCTTTGGATGAGAAGTGAGATGGTGTTCTAACTGTGGTGAGGTAATTGGCAATGTCAACATACCATGGATTTTATGTGAATAATAGAAATAGGTGCTCATCTGTAAAACTAGCATCAATGGTTGCAGGGTCATTAGGAAAATGCAAACGAGAGAGGAATTCAGCTACAACATTTTCCTTTCTTGGTTTGTCCATAATAGTAATGTCAAATTCTTGCATGAGCAGTAACCATTCGGCCAACCTTCTGGATATATAAGGTTTATTCATCAAATACTTAATGGCTGAATGATTAGTATAGTGAAATATTTCATAGCCAGTAATATAATGCTTGAACTTATTTGAAGTGCATAGATAACTGCAAGCAATTCCTTTTCTATCACAGTATAGTTGAACTCTGCTCCTTGCAGATTTTTGCTGATGAAATAAATGGCATGCTCTACTGCTTCCGCTTTCTATCCAATCATTGTACCTATGGCATAATCTAAAGCATCTGTATGAATGTGGAAAGGAAATCCCCAATTTGGATCTCACAATACTGGTGGTTTGGCTAGAACCTCCTTAAGCTACAAGAAGGAGTTGTCACACTCAGAATCCTAGGAGAATGCAAAATCCTTCTTCAACAAGTTGTAAAGAGGTGCTAAAATCTCACTAAAATCTTTGATAAATCTCCTATAATATCCAACATGTCCAAGAAAAATTTTGACATCCTATTTCTTTTTTGGTGTGGGCAAGGTGCTAATTACCTCAATATTTTTTGGATCTACCTGAATGTCATGTGATGAAATGAAATGACCTAACATAACACCCTCCTCCATCATCATGAAACATTTCTCACTATTTAGAGAAAGGTTGTAGTCCCAAAATCTTTTGAGAACCTTTTCCAAATTGACCTTAGCTTCATCAAAAGTATTCCCATAAGCAGAAAAATCATCCATATAAATCTCCATACAGTCAGTAGATATATCAAAAAAAATACTTATAACAGCTCTTTAGAAAGTAGCAGGTGCATTGCACAAGCCAAAGGGTAAGACTAATTATGAAAAGGTTCCCCATGGACATGTAAAGGTGTTTTTCTCCTAGTCTTCTGGAGCTATTTGGATCTGATTATAGCCACTAAAATCATCTAGGAAAGAGAAATACTTCTTGCTAGCTAAATTGTCAAGAACTTTATCTATAAATGGCAATGGAAAATGGTCTTTCTTAGTGGCTAAATTTAGTTCCCTGTAATCTACATAGACTCTCCATTTTCCTCCTTTCATTGGAAATATAACTAAGGGTGAAACCCATTGGCTATTAGAGATAGGTTAAATGAAATCAGCATTTAACAACTTTTGTAGTTCAATCTTAACTATGTCTCTTAAGATAGGGTTAACTCTCCTCTGAGGCTGTCTGATAGGCTTATATTATGGGCTGATGTAAATCTTATGAGTGAAAAGTTTAGGATCCAATCCTTTCATGTATGTGTAGTCCCAAGAAAATCCTTGCTGATTTTCCTTTAGCAACTTCAGTATAATATTCTGATGTGGTAATGACAAAGCACTGCTGACATTCAACTCTTTCCCTGAACTAACTTCAATCTTAATTACCTTATCTATCATGGATATCTGAGAAACTAGAGAAGAATCCGTCTCATGTGGTAATAATGAATGAATTAATTGGGAGGATGTTGAGTATTGAGGTGCATTTGGAGGTGGTAGAATAGTTTCCAGGATACAATCTAGTTGCAAGCACAACTGAGAGTCTACTCCATATTCATTCATGACAATGGATGAGATTACATCATCATAATCCTGAGAGGCTAAAAATGGATCTCTACCTATCATCATGAGCTGATGGATTGATTTGACTTCTAATTTAGCATCTCCTAAATTTGGCTAGACTACTTGATCATCTTGCAATAGAGGCTGAGCAGGGGAGTATAGAGTCAAGCTCTTAGTATGGATACTATTAGATATTGTCATCTTCCCTAACCTACAAGATATGTAATTATTTTTAGTAGATAACCATGATCTCCCTAGGATGAGATGATACCGACCCATATTAGCCTTTGGAGAAAGGACAACAAAATCTACTAGATATTCCCAAGAGTTTAATGTAACTATGACATCCTCTACCATCCCGTCCGATTTGATAGTAGAACTATTAGCAAGCTGAAGTATGGTTGGTGTTTCTCTGAGGCCAATGATATGAAATTGAGACAATACCTCTTTTTTCATTACATTTATAGATGCACCCAAATCAACTAAGGAATTTTGTACTTGCATTCCATGAATGGTGACAATAACTACAGGACTCCCTAGGTCATAATATTTGGGTACTATCAGCTTCTCCAACATAAGGTCAAACAATTGTCCTAAGACATGAATCATTTTAGGATCCTTCTTCTTTCTCCCTGGTTGTTTTATGCAAGCTTCCTTAATGGCCTTAGTGTAAACAAGAACTTCATTAATAACATCTAGTAATGGTATTTTTAATGTCATCTTCTTTAGCTAATTAAGAAAATATGTTACTATTTGGTTCTCTATGGGCTAAGCTTGATCTAATAACCTTTGAGGAAATGGGGGTCGTTTGACTGCAAGGGAGGTCTATGGAGTTGGCACATCCACTTTTTCAGCAAGGGAATCTTCAACCTCTATTATTATAGGCTTTTGAGGTGAAGCAAGAGTGGATCCTGACCTTAGATAGATATCTTTCAAGGAGATAGCATAACTTTGTTGTTGTGCTGGCGACTTGCTATTGTTAGGATTAGGATTAGGTTGAGCTAGAAGCTGGGTTTTCATAGGAGGTTTGTTATTGGCTATAGGAGGAGGCATTAGAGCATGTTGTTGAGGTGGTGGCATTAAGCCTACTAATTATGTTGGTTATTCCATTGATTAGGTTGTTTCCATCCTTGCTGAGGTTATTGCCAACCCTTTTGAGGTTGTTACCAACCTTGCTGAGGTTGTTGCCAACCTTGCTGGGGTTGTTGCCAATTTCTATGCCCACTAAAACCCATATTCTAGTAATTTTTCCATTGACTATTTTTACTATAATTTTGGAGAGGGTCTTGTGGCATACCTGGTCTTTGGGCCCATGGCCTTCTTTGAGAAACATAGATCACTTCTCCATTTTCATCAACAAATTTGACTTCGGTAGGCATTGGATGCGACTCCAAACTTGCAATAGTCTTGCATCTACCATTTCTTTTCCTTTCTCTACAATGCAGACAATATTTAGCTAACATAGCATCAGTTTCTTCCTTCTTCCTTCATACTTGCATGATGTCTAGTTGAGTGGCAACATCATTAATGATGTCCTGCTTGAATTTAGATAGAAGATTGGAAAATTCCATTTTACATACCCCTAAACTATTGGATTTAAGAGGTAAATCTCTGAGTCCTCTACCTTTCTTCACAGTAGCCCTTGAATAGTTTAGACATATATTCTTTATTTCAACCCAATTCTTTTGAGTGATGTCTCCACCTGTCATAAGGTCTAAGGCCTCAATACTTCCATCATTTACACCTTTCATGAAAAGATGTTTTTGTGACTCCTCATTCAACTGATGTTGTGTATTGCATTTTAGGTTGAACATAAACCTTGAGACATAGTCTTCTAAGGTCTCATCCTCCTTTTGTGACATTTTTAAAATGTCATCTCTCTTCAAATCATGACCACTATAGTACTCCTTATATTTTGAAAGGAACATATTGCTCATTGCATTCCAATCCACTATAGCATTGGCACCTAACCTAATGAACCATCTTAGAGAAGCCTCTTTAAGAGTAGATGGAAACAATTTCAGCTTATGGGCATCAGTTGTATAATCATAACTCCTCCAGAGGATGTCAAATTCAAAGAGGAAGGTTTCAGGGTCTTCAGTGATAAGGCCATAAAATATGGGAAGTGCAGAGGCATGTATATTTTTTAGATTTTGGTTACCATGTTGAGTAGGGATGGGGAAAGGAAAGGTAGGTTGAGCCATCCTTGGAGGAGGACCTAGCTATCGTGGCTGATAAACAACAAGAGTGAGTGGATTATCCTAATACTTAGGGTCAACAAAAATTTCATTCAAATGAAATGATTCTTTAGAAGATGATGGTGAAAGTAATTGTTCATGTGCATCGACAAATGGGTTTTCAAATGGTTCTTCTTCTTCTACAATCTCAACTTGGGGTACCTTAGGCTCTAAATACTTCAATAAAACTTAAAACTAACTCCTACTTAACTATGAACTAAGTTCACCTCCCATGTGGGCCCCTATGAAAGAGTTAATGAACAAAAACTCAAAGGTTAAGAACTAAAGATATCATTCATTCATTCATAAGCATAGGTACAAAATGTAGTAACAGAGTTGTATTTGTTAGGAATGAGAACACTGAGAGGGGGGGGGTGAATCAGTGTTCTATAATATTAATGTTTTCTTGCTTCTTGAAACTTAGCCCAATTACTTAATTATTGAAGTGAATATTAGAGAAAATAAAGTAAACAAAATTAACACATAACACTAGATATGATTACAGGGAAACCTTGGCCAAAGGAAAAACCTCAGTGGGAATTAATACCCACTAATAATTGCACTTTATATTATGAACCTATTAATGTTCCTTTGCCCTGTTAGGAGCAGTCTTTACAATGCTTAGTAAAATGACTTGGTCAAAGGTCAGACCCTTTTAGGAGTCTTGAAGTAACAAACCTTGTGAGGGGTGGAAGGCTCACTGCCAGAGCTCACTGCTCAATAGAGAAGGCTACAACCTTCTAGATATCAGATACACACTATATCTGCAAGGGTGAATTGTTGCTATGACACTATTGTCTGATCAGTTCCTTTTGTGCATTGATGCTTTAACCTCTTGTAAAGCTCTATATCATTCTCACTACTCTAACACACACTTCTCATACTTATTCTCTTTTATTTCAACTTCTATATCCACTTTATACTCAAATACAAAAGTGCATGTCTCATATATAGGCGCAGCCAAAACTAATTACTAAGTCGGCCTATAACCTATTAAATACAACGCTTCCAAATGAATTGACTCAAGTGTGTTTACATACAATGATATTAACAAGTCTATAACATAAATACAATAGGTTCATAGCCTTTACAAAACAAAATATTACTTGCTAATCAAATTCTTTCCTGTCGGTTGCATGCTCTGTTATGTTATATCGCTTACTATCTGTGTCACTTCAACTCACTGTAACTTCTTCATGCTATCACATCTGACCATGTGTTCTTATACTTAGCATTAATAAATACTTGAAAGCTTATCTTTAAGGGAGCATACCAAAACTCGATCATACACATGTGCACTAATGCTCTGTTCATCAGGTGCTTTACTGTCTTCTCTATCTTCCATACTTAGCCAAATTATGATCTTCTAAGTTAGTGCACTAACTCCAAAACTTCATATGACTTTGTTTCCATAATGAAAACATTAGACTTAGTCATATACACTAGTAAAGTCAACTTTCCAACAATCTCCCTCATTGTCATTAATGGCAACAAAGGAATATGGCGAAGTTGCTAAATCACATCTTTACAAAAACTTTATATCTTATCCTTTTCTGAATACTATACATCATATACTCTATCTTATATCTCCCTTATATCATATTACTCTACTACTCTACTCCCATATTACTCTACTCCCCCTTTGGCATTAATGAGAAAGGTGCTCAAAAAAATGAATCTTTAAGTACTTACATAGAGAGTACATCTGGGTATGCAATTTGAAGGTTTGCGATTTCTTGCTACCAAAAAACCTTTAGTGCATCAACTATCTATAGATGGCCGCATAATGTATAGGTTAGCTTCTCCATCTTTTCCAAATCTATATAGGGACCTTGATCATATGTCACAATAGTAGCATCTATATGCTTGGTATTCTGATTGAGTACATCTAGAGAGGGTGCAAGTGCATGTCTTAACTAAGTTTGTCTAGTTCTTATCTTAGCCATCTCTTTCTCTGTCTTCTCAATTTTGTCTATCTGTCCTTGATAAAAATTATTGCACATGTTAATATCCTAGGAGGGATCTTCAACTAATTTTCTTACTACTACCATCATAGATTTTGCTTCCTGAATCTTCTTGGAAAGGTCTGCAATGAGCTTGTCTTTGTTCATGCTATCAGCAATTATCTTCCTTCCTTTTGTTGCTATCTCCTTCAACATAGCTTGACCAACCTTTAGAGAATTAATTTCAAGTGAGAAATTTCTATCAATTCATTCATCCTTTTCTTGAGATATTTCTCTTCTACAATTTTAGATGTTGATTCTTCAAGACTTGAGAAATTTTCTTTGAAGCTTGATAGGATGCTTCTAACATCATCCACTGAATGAACATTTATCACTTTATTATCCTCATGTAGTAGACTATTTAGTATGCTAACTGATTCTACAAATAATGGATTTCTCATTAATTATTTCTCTTTTTCTTTCTCCATAGCTAACACACTTATTTTGATTAGATCTTCTTCTCCCCATGAGTTTAAACTGGTTGTATCAGGGGTCAAACTTGAAATTATTTAAATTGAGGATTTAGGAGTAAGGAGTGTGATGTCCATAACTTCACTCTTTACCTTCACTAAAATTTCAAAAGAGGGCTCTTCTATAGGTTCTTCCTTCTCTTCTTCCTATCCAGTTAGACCTATCATAGGTACATCAGGGATCTTAGATTCCTTAGCTTGCTTAGAGGGGACTTGGGTTGTAGGTGTAGAAGGTGGATACATGTTTCTATGCAAGAATACCTTCTCAAATGCCTTCTTTATTTCCTTTGCAACCAACTCATAATCCTTATTCATTATTTGTAGAGTACTGAGCTTAGTTCTTAGGTGAGGCTTCACCAAATCTAATAGCAATGGTTTCTCTTCAAATGAGAATACTAAGAGGTTGTCATCCAATGTCTTTTCTCTTATCCTCATATCCTCTTCAATATCTTTTCTTTTCAAAGAGTCAAGTATGTTTCATACTTGATCAGGAATAACTGTATTAAGTTCTAAAATTGATTTCTTGAACTTAATCATGTGCTTGATAATCATACTATGGATTTTTGATTTATCAATCTCATGATATTTATCATAGAACTTAGCTATTTGATCAATCCTTCCTTCATCAACTACTCTAGTTCTCAACACTTCTAGATTCGATCTGAATCCTACCTCATGAGGTACTTGAGTGTTTCTTTCTTTGTTTCTTGTTGACCTTGATGATGGATGGCTTGTGGCGGTCTGCTTCTTCCTTCTATTCATTTTTCTCAACTCAGGAGATGGAGTGGACTCCAAATCAATTGTATCTGTGGGCATAGAGGTGCTGACATTAGTCTTTTTCTTCTTCTCCTTAGGATCATCTAATTCTTCCATTTTTACTTCAGAAGAGGATGCACTCTCAAGTTGTATTGCAATCTTGGCTTCCCTAGCTTTATCCAAGTTTGCTTGTGTAACACCATAAATTTTTAGAATGTCTGATGTAATTTTAGATGTTTTTCTTTTTGTTGATGCACTGTATAATATAGAGTCTACTTGTCTTGTCTTCTCTTCATAAGTTCCCCATCTAGGTTCATTGGGATCCTTAGACACTGATAAGAGGACTTTTTCATAAGCTTCCAAAATGTGTTCCTCCACTTCATAACCAAGTAGATGAATCCACTTAGTCCCATGCTCCACTGCTTCCATGCATATGATATCAATTTCCACCATGAAGCATATAGTATCTTTATACTTCTCCACTATACTTTTAGGTATCCTGTACCTTCTCTACATCCTAATTCTAAATTTTTTGATTTCAAGATCCATGAAATCCTTCAAGGTACTCTCTAATGTTGACTTAAATGATATTTGAGGCAATGTAGGTAGGCTCTTGTCAAGATAAAGATTAGAGACTTTACCAATAATGTGAAAGTACATGTAGATGATCAGTGACCCAAATATGAACACTTTTCTTTTGTCATGTTTTATGGCTTTTATATTCTCTAACAACTATGCATGTAAGATCTCATAGAGGTTAAACTCTCCTTTTTCCTTAACTATCCTTATAGTTTCTAGAATAGTCATTGTTGATACGTTGTTCACTCTATTAGCATGCTAAAACTTATAACCAAGGATCATTTCCATTAGTTTTATATCCTTCTCCTCTATAGGCACAATTGTCATGCCACGCTTATCACTCTGGGACTTACAAGCTTTCTCTACTTGTTTCCTGACATCCTTACTAGTAGGAAGAATGACACTGGTCTTGGAAAGTCTGGTCATCTCATAAATGAGATCTAATGTAATACGAATAGGACCTTCTCCAATCCAAAATAGGTCATCATGAATTCTGCTTAGCAATATCTTAATCCATTAAGATTCATATAACTCATACATAGTTGAATATTCAATTATAGGGTTATTTGTGAAGTGTGTGAACTCATCCTTGAATGACATGTCTGGATTCACCACTATCTCAATGTGTGACCTTATTCTAACCAATCCTATAGGTTCCTTTTTACAATAAATGTAGGTGCGTACATCTTCTACATGCATAAATCCCATCGAAGTTCTAGAGAATGCTCCTTCTAGGTCATCTAAGACTGACTTAAATGGATGCTTCTTGAACACATATCTCTTCCTCTCTGTAATATCAAATACAACTGGAGTGGCCATTACTTACTTGATCAACGCTTAAATAGGGTTCCAAAGGTTTTCTAAAATGTCACATCCGAACAAGGGTTCTGAAACCAACTTAACTTCTTTCACTAATGAAAATAACTACAATCTTCCAACTCTAACTACTATGATCTCTTGTGCTCTCCAAAGGATTGATCTCAAATTGAAAAGTGAAGATAATCAATCTCCAATGACTATTAAAACAACTTTTTGCAATTAATGCTTTCCTCCATAACACATAATGCAACAAAGAATTCCAATCTTTGTTTCTGCTGACAATCAGGTTGTGCGATCTTGCATACTGCATGAAATATCAACCAAACAACTAAAACCAAAGGTGCATACTCTGAGGGTGATTATACCAGCCATGCAAGGGTCTAGAGATAAGCTAGCTCCCCCTATGACCATGAGGGTCATTTATCCAAAAGTAGGTGTGTCCACTAAGGATGCATCTACTACTATGGCACTAACATTATCTTTCTTTAATTCCATCCAAATCTTGCTCACACCTTCTGTAGCTTTCACAAACTTGACTTCTCCAGATTCATCCAATATTGATCCTTGAGACTTATTAGGTCTTTCTTGTCCTTCCACTTGTGATCTACAAAACTTTGAGATGTGTCCAACCTTGTTACAAGAGTAATAAATAACTAGAGACCGTGTATTCCTCGGCGCATTTATGTGAGTTACCATGTTGTATTGTCTAGTTGTGTTGCCATTGTAATTTCATATCTAACATGTAATGTTTAGAGGACTTCTAACACTTTGCTGAGGTTGATTTCTCTGATTGTGTTGTGTCTGACTTCTTTGATTTGATCTACAAATTCATAGCTCTATGACCAAATTTATTGCATGAATAACAATAACCATTGAAAGGTCTTACCTCTTTACAATCTCTTACTATATGTCCATGCTTGTTACAGGCATAACAAGTTCGATTGACTTTCTTATGTTCATCCTTCGATGGTTCTGCTATAGCTTCAGTGTGATTTTTAGTCTTCTTAGCTTCTATAGATTCTTCTGGTGCTTTCATTCTATCTCTCATATCATTGATTTGATTTTGTGCTTCATTGAATCCAATACCACTGGTATCTCCTTTAATCTTCTGTGCATACAACTATGACTCTATTAGATCAGTACTTGTGTGCAATTTGTCAATATGGTTCTTTGCTTTAGTCAGCTTAGATTCTATCTTTTTCTTGATGTTTTCTAACTCCAAGATTTTCATGTTTTCTTGCCTAAGTTCTTCATCCAACTATTTGTTTTCTTTGATCTATTCTTCATAGGCTTCTTGATTGTTAGTTAGCTTTTCATCCAAATCTTCAATCTAATCTTTCAGAGATGTGTTTTCTTCATTCAATTTTTTGACCAATTTCCCTAAATAATTTTTTGAACAATCTTTCAAATATTTTCTTAGTTTCTTGATGAATACTTGTGAACCACTGACCTTCAATTTTAGTTCTTCAATTTCTTTTTCAGATCTATCAAGATCTTCAAGATTCTTCTTCAGATGTTTTACTTCTAGGGATACCATGATCTCCTTAAGTGGTTAAAGTTATCTTCAGAGGACCAAAGCTTCGATACCAATTATTAGGAATGGGAACACTGAGAGGGGGGTGGGTAAATCAGTGCTCTATAATATTAATGTTTTTCTGCTTCTTGAAACTTAGCCCAATTACTTAATTACTGAACTGAATATTTAAAAAAATGGTGTAAACAACCATAACACATAACACCATATATGATTATGGGGAACCTTTGCCAAAGAAAAACCCCAGTGGGAATTAATACCCACTAATAATTGTACTTCATATTATGAACCTGTTAATGTTCCTCTACCCTATTAGGAGAAGTATTTACAATGCTTAGTACAATGACCTGGTCAAAGGTCAGACCCTGTTAGGAGTCTTGAAGTAGAAAACCCTATTAGGGGTGGAAGGCTCACTACTAGAGCTCACTACTCAATAGAGAAGGCTAAAACCTCTTGGATATCAGATACACACTATATCTGCAAGGGTGAACTAATGTTATGACACTATTATCTGATCAGTTCCTTTTGTGCGCTAATTCTTTAACCTCTTGTAAAGCTCTATATCATTCTCACTACTCTAGCACATACTTCACATACTTTTGCTCTTCTATTTCAACTTCTATATCCACTTCATACTCAAATACAAAAGCGCATGTCTCATATATAGGCGCAACCAAAACTAATTACTAAGTTGACCTATAACCTATTACATACAACGCTTCCAAATGAATTGGATCAAGTGTGTTTACATACAATGATACTAACAAGTCTATAACATAAATACAATAGGTGCATAGCCTTTACAACACAAAATAATACTCGCTAATCAAATTTTTTCCTGTCAGCTGCATACTCTATTTTGTTCTATTGCTTACTGTCTATGTCACTTCAAATCACTATAACTTCTTCATGCTATCACATTTGACCATGCATTCTTAGAATTATCATTAATACATACTCAAAATCTTATCTTCAAGGGCGCATACCAAAACTTGATCTTACACACGTGCGTTGATGCTCTGATCATCGGGTGCTTTATTGTCTTCTCTCTCTTCCATACTTAGCCAAATTCTGATCTTCTAAGTTAGTGTCCTGACTCCAAAACTTCATATGACTTTGTTTTCATAATTACAACATCAGACTTAGTCATATACACTAGTAAAGTGAACTTGCCAACAATATTCACTACTGCTGGATTACAAAAAGGATTTCCCACAAAAAGTAGCTAACATAGGAATCTGAAACTCTAGCTTATTTAACAACTTAAAACACAACTCCCTAAAACTAGGATTCTCCAACGTCGGGGATATGATGACTTTTAAGATACAAAAGAAACAACATCATTTAACACAAGAGTAAGTTGCGTTCAACTGCACATGAATCTAGGAATGCACAACTGCTAGCTTTACTCCACAATGACTGCTAACCTCATTGACCTAGTCTGCAATAATAACCGCTACTAACTGAAAGTGGTGGAATCATTATGAGTCCTACAAATAATTAAAAATAGTTATTCAAATTTATGGCACCACTTTGTCTTCTGATGCTGAATTCTTCCTCACCAGTTGACTCACCATTTCCTACAAGAGATTAGCATGCACACACAAAAATTGCTACACATATCCAAGATAAAATTCATAATAAGTTTTTTTACATTACCTTTTCCCTCATCACATGGCTATAGGAGACACTACCCAATTAATGTGGAATGGAAAGATACAAGATTTCATTCTACATAACCATGTAATATATATATATATATATATATATATATATATATATATATATATATATATATATATATATATATATATATATATATATATATATATATATATATATATATATATATATATATATATATATATATATATATATATATATATATATATATATATATATATATATATATATATATATATATATATATATATATATATATATATATATATTCAAACTTAAGAGCATCAAAATACACACACATATATATAGTAACAAAACATAAGAAGTCTAAACAATATCTATGAAAAACTCATGAACTGCTCAAGTTTTAACCATAAAATCATAAACCAAATAGGCCTTAAATTGGCCTCATTAAAGAGAACATATGTACTCTTAAATGGTCAAAAAAATAAAATGATATTTCCTTCCTTACACTAGTACATTTGAGACCTTTTTCTGACAGCTGAGCGTCTAAATTTAGATAGTAAACTATCGATTAAGCGACACCACCCGGCATCATAGTTTTGTAGTCAGAAAAATTGACGGTTCTATCAGGCATCGTAATTATGACAACCTTGGCCATCTCTAAAAGAGGGTGCCAACACAGCGAGCCTGCCATCGGACTAATTTGTGGTCATCACAATTGGGATGCCTACCCATCGCAACAAATAACAAATGATGGTGACCCGTCAGAAGATTCTGATGGGTAGCCATTGTTCATAACATGTTCACTGACAGAAATGCTTTTAATGCAATGGATATCCATCAAAAGTTCAAAATGCATATTTGTCATTTGTGGTTTGTAACGATGACTATACCATATGTGCGACGGATAGGCCTTAGACAGTTACGATGGTTATCCATTGTTTATGGTTGTTTTCCAACAGTGATGTTGTTAATGTGATGGATGGATGTCAGATGTTTACGATGGGAAATCATCACTATTTTAATGTCATCGTAGTTATGACGACAATGAGTTTTTAATATATATATATATATATATATATATATATATTTGTCAATCGAGTTGGTATCGATTCAGAATGGTGTTCTTGCAGATTTGGTTCCTGCTCATGATTTGGTTATGGATCATTCAGAGATAACTTTGTAGTAGATTCGGTAGCGGCTTGTGGATTATTGAGTCAAGTCTAGAGACTTGGATTTGGAATGGATCCTATCGAATCAAGACTTGTGATAGTGACTGCTCTAGCACAATTCGGAGATAACTTTGTAGTAGATTCGGTAGCGGCTCGTGGATTACTGAGTCAAGTCTAGAGACTTGGATTTGGAATAGATCCTACTGAATCAAGATTTGTGATAGTGACTCCTCCAACACAAGAAGCTAGTGCGGTGATTAGAGATGCATTCCTCTTGATGTATTCATGGGATATATGCAGACTTGATTACATTTAGATCTGATTTGAGTGACTTCTTAATTTCTTTGGTCTGAATTTGATGTGTGGGTTCATGGTGCATTCGATATATATTTGTTGTACGTGGATTGAGATCTTAAATTATTGAGCTTCTCTTTGTTTTGAGAATAGTTTAACATTCTCTACTTAATAGGACCAACCACGTGAAGGTGGAAGCTCATCTAACCCCTCTTAGGAGCTTCTTATGACCCTTTATGACATTTTAAGATCTCTAAGGTGTATTCTTAGGGATTGTAAATGGTCGTAAAGGGTCATAAGAGGTCCTGGGACATAACAGTTAAGAAACATAAATGTAGGCATCATGGTCACAATTGTTTGGAAACACAACATAATTGAGTGGTATACCCAGATGATGCAACACAAGTACTCCTCCATTTCCATGTCTACACTACGTAAAAAAAACCCAAAGAAGAAGAATAAATTTAGAGAGCATAGCAGGAGAGCGATAACGACCAAAATAATATAGGGACCTGTATTACTATGGTCATTCTCACTCTCCTCCGCTCTCTAAATTTATTTTTAATCTATGGATTTTTTTTACCATAGTGTAAACTTGGAACCAGAGGAGTGATATATAGTTGTGTTGCATCATTTGGGTATACCATTCAATTATGTTGTGTCTCCAAAAAATTGTGATTATGATGCCTACATTTATGTTTGTCAGCTGTTGTGATATCTACATTTATGTTTCTCATTTGTCATGTTTATGTGCATGTTCTTTATCTATATCTACTAGAAATTCTATAAAAAAAATTAGTATCTACAATAGCCCTCTGTTAACCACATTTACGCATATGGTCCCAACAAAGTAGTGCACAAACTACAGAAAGAAGGCATCGCAGAAATATGATTTCTGCTTTCGCCATTGAAGCAATCTTGGTGGCACTAGTTGTCTCTCGAGCCTTGCACAAGTTGCACTCATTTCCTACATTAGGTAGAGATGTAGATGGGGTAGATGTAAATGTGGTTTGATTGACCCACCAAAAGTATTGACATCCATTATTTCCCTGACAATACCAAATGTACATCAATTCTTCATAAAATGATTAGTTGTCACATTATTTTTAAACATAAAATACAATTACGTATCCAGACCTTTTTCCTATTTGGGAAAACCCAAAATTGACACCCAGGATTACTTGTTGTGTGTGACATCTTCAACATGCATGGGCCAACACCACATTAACACATAGGCACATTGACTGAAGTCATCAACGCTATTTCAACAAATATTGCATTATCACAAATATTGCATTGTCATTATTTTGTTCATTCATACTAATTATAATTACAATAAAAAGAAACATACTAATGTAGACTTGCACATTTTTTGGCTAAGTCAAAGTCTTTGGTTTAAATCACTAGACATTCAAAACAAAATGACAAACCAAAGACAACCATGCAATTGTAAAGGTAATTTTCTTAATCGCGTTACTATTTGTTGCATGTCTAAATACTTGTGTCTTTCAAGTGATTTGATTCTTTTCATGCCCACTACAAATGATAATAGTCTTAACTAGTGAAGTTGTTTAAGCATATAGAGATTAAATACACTATTTTAGAATGAAATTTCTCTTAACAAAAGATCAAAGATATATAAGTAGGACATATAAAACAAGGTGAATAAGAGTAGTACATATAAAAAAATCATTATAACATGCCAAACATCTGGCATAATTGTACATTTCATTCATGTCATTGATATTCCTCTTCATCCATCTCATTATTAAGATCATCATCATTGATGACATCATCACCACCACTATTGTCATCGTCATCACCATCACCATCAACATCATCATCCTCATCATCATCATCATCATCAATAGCAGCATTAGTAGCAACATCATCCTCATCAGTAGCAACATCAATAGCAGCATCATCATCATCATTAGCAGCATCATTGTCATCTTCTTCTTCATATTCTTCTTCGACTAGCTCTCGATTGTGATCTTGTTCTACATCATCTTCCACTTATTCATCTTCCTCGGTATCTTCTTCCATCACATTATAAAAGTTATTGGTCTTCCTCTTGATCATATCTAACAACAAATGACCAACCTGGTTTATGTGGAACCTTTGAGTAAAATACCTGCTCACATTAGCTTGGAAGAACATAGGGCTCTTCTCCAACTGGCTCAAACAACCTTGTATTAATCATTGGAAATCCATTGTCATGTTCAATAATAGTTCTATCAAGATCATTTTTATTGAGTCGTAGTCTGTACCATTTCATAATGAAGAGAACTAATTTGAAGGACTTGAAGTCGTAGTTAAGTATATCAACCAAAATACCATAGTATCAATTTTGTGACTCTTGAGGATGTAAGTCATTTCTAGATGAAATATTAGTCACCTGGAACACTGTACTTATCCCAGAATCACAAGTTCTCTTTGTGTCATTCAAATTTTTGATGCAAAATTTATAACCATTACAAAACATAGCCTTGTGGTGGTTCACATGCAATAATGTCAAACATGTATAAATTATTGCATCATGAGTTAAAAAACATACGATTGATTAATTAACAAATTTATAAGTACCTAGTGATCTCTTAAACCATATGCTAAATCTATTTCCTTTTATGTAACATTGGGATATCTATTATGATGAGCTTGTATAACCAATGAAGACATAGATTCCCATGTTAATCTATGACCATCATGTTGACATCATTCAATCCATGCCATCATCCAATCTTGATTGTTTGCAATAAACAAATGTATTGCATCCCACTCTTTAGCAGCTATACAAAAGTAAATAGATGACTTAAAACAGATTTATTTTGAAGGTTAAGAATTAATTTACTACAATAACATCTCATAATTTATTACCTTTCAGTTTCCTAAATCTACCATTGCCCACCAAGTACTCCCCTTCAAATTTTTTAATTGAGTCGAGATGCCAAATGCAATCTATCTGGGTCTTTGTTGCAAGATTAGGAAAATATTGAGTAACGTACACCATCATTCGGTATACCATATATCCCTCAACCATAGAACCCTCAGGACGTGCTCTTTTTTGTACCAAACCCTTCAAAAATTTCAAGTGTCTCTCAACCATCCACATTGACCTAGCATGTACAGGTCCACACAATTCAATCTCCTCAACTTGTTGTATGAGGTAGTGTTCTTGTGCATTGAAAAAAGCTAGAGGTAAACACTTTTGCATTTCACATATTAATCAACAAATTATTTTCTTCCAATATTTCTTCCAATAATATGATCTTCATGACAAGCATCTATTGTTTGATACTCCATCCCAATATGTTTCATAGTGGCACATAATTCTTGGTATGAGTGAGGGAGAACATTTGATGGTGGTAATAGAAAGTCACCTATCAATCTGCAACAAATAATATAAGGCATTACTATAAACAATCTTAATGGTACATGTTTCACCTTTTATAGACTATAATGACATATATCATAAACCTTAGCATATGTGACATTTTTATGTTGGATAAACCATTCATAACCTTAAAATTCACAAACAACAATACAATAGAGAGAAGAGTAGATTGGGAGCCTTTGTAAAGGGTCGTGTCCACCTTTTCAAGTAGAGGTATATCATGGACATCTTAAATGTCATCCTCATCATCATCAGCAGCAGTAGCACCATCAGCACCAGTACCAAATGTGTCAATGATCAATACATTCATACCATCATCTTCAAATGTGTTTTCTAGCACATGATCATCATCTTCCATGGGATCATGATCTTCAACTTCAATACTCACACCCCCATGTTCCTCTATATTCACACTGGGGAGATCGACCTATATAAAAATGATGATAATCGAACCTCCTTCCATGGTTTATATGTATATTAATTGTGAAAATAATATAACAAACAACTTACCATTCAATTATAATCAAACCCCCCTTCCATGTGACCATTCTCCCTACAATGTCTCTTTGTTGTTTTGATTTTGATTCTTCTTGTCTTTAAGCTGTTACAACTCTTGCATGGACAATAACATTTGTCATCAGCTTCTCTTTGAAAGTTAGACAACAATCTAGCAATTGTCTTTCTATTTTGATCAATTCCCTTGTATTATCTGATATGATCCTTAATGTGTATATCTGAAAAACAAATTGGAGATGCCTCATTTCATTAGCATCATGTCACCTTCTCATAGATTCTCATTTTTTATAGATTTCTCCAAAAGCTTTGTAGAAAACCAAGTAAGGGGTATTCTTGAGTTCAAACACATTGAGCTACTACAACTGAATTATAAATCATGAATTCACTATAAAATTAAAACTAAATAGGGAGATAAGTAAGACATTTAATGCATTATTACTTCATCATGATGATAAAAATTTCATTGGCTCAAAGCACATAGTGGTTCAGGGGCACCTAGAGCACATAAGGAGTTCACAAAACCTATGGAGATCAAAAAGACATCAGTGAACATGAAGATATCCAATGACATCAATTGGAGCATTTTGGAGCCTATAATGACCTATAAGGTTAATACCTGTAATAAATTGGCAATAAGCCCTTAAAGGCCTAATAAGCCTTAGGACCAATTTAGGAGTCTAGGATGATCTTTTGAGTTGCAAGCTTATAATAGTTTAGATTTGGTTTTAATAAGGTTTAATAAGTTTATTTAGATCATATCCCAAAGTCTTAGGATTAAAAAATCTTAAGAAATGCTTCATTTGCAATGTTGTTAATTCAAATTTTTGAATAACAATGGTCACTTGTAAAAGGAGGGAAAAGGGGTTTCTATATTTAATTAGTCTTAATATAATTTTCAAACCACCAAAGTTGGTTGAATAGACTTAGCGAAAGTTATAAATTAGAGGATCAAGCCATTATACGGTAGTCAATTCATTAGATGCCATTAAACGGCAGCATTAGATGCATTAGATGCCATTAAACAACAACATTAGCAACATTAGATGCATAGGACAACATTAGATTCCATTAAACAATAGTCAATTCAGACATTGTAGATAAAGTGAAGTCCTCCATAGAAGGGCATCAACTTTGAATCTCAATCTTAATTACAGTATACATAGAAGTGAATTCTAGAGTAGAATTTTGTAGCAAATCTTAAGGCAGATCTCAGACTACTTCAAGACTAATTAATTCACAAAGGAGGGACTAATATGAAGATCAATTCTAAGAACTTTAGAAGCTGTTTATTCCTAGGTAGAATCTGGAAAATATCAACAAATAAAGGTCTGATTTTCTTGCAAATTTGAGAGGATTTTTGGTATGATTCAAAGTTGCTAATGGTTGGAATTTTTTCTACAATGTTTTGATCCTTATATTTCATGACTTTGAAGTCATTCATGCTATGAGAATTCTATTCTAGTCACTGTTATTCAATTTTGGGACTGTACAGTCATTGAAAATCTGAATTAGGATTGTTTTCTTGAGTTTCTTTCATTATGAATGTCATTCTATGAATGTAGATTACTAGTTCTCATAGAATGGCATCCAATTAACATGTATTATAATCCTCTAAATTTGGAAATGCAAGTTTGATTGACTGTTGTGGTGATCACCATAGGGAATACTAAGAAACTAAGTGAATTTGGAGGATAGGCTGAAGGATAGAGAGTTCTGGCCAAACAAGGGTAGTATTTTATGATTGAAAGTGTATAGAAATGTTAAGTGCAAGGTGAATCAACCATTATTTGTTGTAGGAAACCTTGAGTAATGTGACATTGAGGAAGACATAGATTTAAGGGTTTTGAGGGCATAAATTAGGGCTTTTGTATCTAGAAACCTCTTCGAGTCAAATTGACTTCATATTCCTTTGATTTGAACCTATTCATGACACTGTGAAAAGACTTGGAGCCTAGGAGTTTGACTGGTTAGTACTTCCTTTGTAAATTCATGAGTTTTAGGCCTTAAAAATTTGAGAAACAGTGTAAACAGTCATATACCTTCCAAATCAACCTACCCTGTCCTTTTGGCATGTTAAGGTACTCCATAAATGATGGAGGGTGCTCCCCTTAATACCACAAACACATAACAGAAACAGAGAAACCACAACAATATGCAAGAACAGAAAATTGGCTTCTTATTATCTCCACAAATGTGGAATTACAAACTTTTAGAATTACAATATGCAAAGCCACATGGGCATTCCCTTACAATATTCTATAGGACAAAGCCTCGAATCAATACCTAGATCTACTACCTAGAACTATTTTGAAATGTCTAAGACAATAATACAGCCTTCCTTATATAGGCAATTATCCACCGCCTGGGAAGGTTCCAGAATTTTAGCCAATAAGGCCAACCAAACTTAGAATTATTTTATGTTACATTTTATTACATCATAGTCAGCTCAAGATAACCTTTGAAACCCGAACAGAAATTTTGAAGAAAAATTATTTTTTGCCATTTCAGGTGGCCCAACTTTCGAAGACCATAAGTCATCACCAGTTGACCCGATCGGCTATTATAACCCCATTTCGGAAATGCCACGAAGCGCTCTATAGGCTTGACCTGTGCAAGCGCCCGTCACCCAAATTTTTGACCTCATTCGGGGCCTCCAAAGCCTTCAAAACTAAGTTCAAAGTTTTTGTACCCTGCTGCCAATACCGAAAATCTTTAATATCTTCCAATATACACTTGATCTGGCAATGAAACTTTATTGGCAGACTTACATGACCAAAATGAACTTCCAAGAAAGAAATCAGATCATTCTGAGCACATGCAAAAATTACCAAAAATAGTAACTTTCCATAAATAGCAGCTCTGCACTAAAATAGCCCTTATTGAATATAAAAATAGAAATATTTTTTGGGTGATGCAAGATTGCTCTTACACCCAGGATGCTCCTACATCAGACACCCAGGGTAATTTGAGAAGTGACCCTGTCACGACTTAGGTGTGCAGAGGAAAACCAAGATGGTTAACCTCCTCCTTTGTTAGCCATGAGGAATCTTCAATAGGTCATCCTTTCCATTTGACCAAATACTCTTCATATGTCCTGTTCCTTGTGCTTCTGCCAACATGACTGTCCAGTATGTCTTCAATCTCCTTGATATCTGAACTGGTTACTGAAATACTCCACTGTGCTGCTGCAACCTCATCCTCAACACCTCCTTCGTGATACTCTGTCAAATCTGAAATGTTAAACACTGGTGAAATATTTAGCTCACTAGGAAATTCTACCTCATATGCATTTCCTGAATCATACTTCTTCAGTATCTTACATGGCCCAAACTTCTTCATTTTCAACTTGTTATATGTACCAACCGAAAACCGCTCCTTCCGCAAATGAACCATGACTTCATCTCCAACTTGAAATTCCTTATACCTCCTTTTCTCATCTGCCTTAGCCTTATACTGTGTGTTCATCTTGGTAATATGCTTCCTCGCCTCCCCATGGATGTTCTTCAAGTGTTCTGCAAAATCCTCAGCTTTAGCACTACTTATTTCTCCTTTATCTATCTTCCTCAATTCAGATGCATTTCTTGGACTACTTCCATATACAATCTGGAATGGTGATTTACCAGTGCTCCTATTGACAGAATTATTGTATGCAAATTCTGCCTGTGGTAAAATCAAATCCCATCCTGTTGGCTTATCTCCAACCAAACATCTCAGCAAATTTCCTAAACTCCTATTCACCACCTCTGTCTGTCCATCAGTCTGTGGATGATGTGATGAACTAAACTTCAAATCTATCTTCAACTTCTTCCACAACGTACGCCAGAAATATCCAACAAACTTAGTGTCCCGATCTGAAACTATGGTCTTTGGCAAACCATGAAGTCTCACTACTTCTCTGAAAAATAATTCTGCTACATGAACAGCATCATTAGTCTTCTTGCAGGGAATGAAATGTGCCATCTTCAAAAATCTGTCAACTACTACAAAAATTGAATCATGTCCCCACTGTGTCCTTGGTAAACCAAGAACAAAGTCCATACTGATATCCTCCCAAGGCTTCTCTGGTATAGGCAATGGCTGGTACAACCCTGTATTCTGCTTCACTCCTTTCACCATTTGACATACTCTGCAACTCTGTACAAACTTCTTCACATCTTGCTGCAACTGTGGCCAATAATAATTCTCACTAACCAAACCAAGGGTTTTATCACGACCAAAATGTCCAGCCAATCCTCCGCTATGCTTCTCCTTGATGAGATTCTCCCTCATAGAACTTCGTGGAATGCACAACTGACTCCCTCTGAATAGCATATCATCCTGGATGATGAAATCCAACCATTTCATCCTGTCTAGAGTAACAGGTTCTGTACAAGCTTTCCAAGCTTCACCAAAATCAAGATCCTCTGGATATAAATTCTTGAGTTCCTTGAGCCCAACCACCTCAATCTGCATCTCTGTCAGCAATAGTTGCCTTCTACTAAGAGCATCTGCAACCCTATTAGACTTTCCACTCCTGTGTTTCAAAACAAATGTATAACTCTGCAAAAACTCAACCCATTTCAAATGCCTTTGATTCAATTTTCCTTGACTATTCAAATATTGCAAAGCTTGATGATCAGTATACAAAACAAACTCCTTAAGAAGCAGATAATGTCTCCACTTCTTTAATGTCTGAACTATAGCATAAAATTCCTAATCATAAACAGAATATTTCCTCTTGGCATCATTTAACTTCTCACTGAAATATGCAACAGGTTTACCTTCTTGGCTCATAACAGCTCCTATTGCAGTACCACTAGCATCACAATCTACTTGAGACACCTTATTAAAATCTGGAAGTGCTAAAACAGGTTGTTCTGTAACTTTTTGTTTCAATAATTGAAAACTCTTTTCTGCTCCTTTAGTCCACTTAAACTCATTTCTATCCCCTCTCATTGTTTCAGTCAAGGGTCCACAAATACTACTAAAATTTTTGATAAACTTTCTGTAAAAGCTAGCTAGACCATGAAAAGATCTTACCTCAGTAGCACTTCTTGGAGTAGGCCATTCAAGGATAGCCTGTACCTTCTCTGGGTCCATTTTTAGACCTTCTCCTGAAACTACAAATCCCAAATACACTAACTCTTTCTTCACAAAACTGCACTTCTTCAAATTAATCAACAATTTCTCTTCTCTCAGCTTCTCAAATACCATACGAATATGCATCATATGCTCCTCCAATGTCTTACTAAAGATCAAAATATCATCTAGGTAAACAATGACAAACTTACCCAGAAATTCTTTCAGAACCTCGTTCATGAGCCGCATGAAAGTGCTCGGCGCATTGGTTAGCCCAAAAGGCATGACTAACCACTCATATAGTCCTTCCTTTGTCTTGAAGTTAGTCTTCCATTCATCTCCTTCTCTGATCCAAATCTGATGATATCCACTCTTCAGATCTATCTTTGAGAAATACACAGCTCCACTCAAACAATCCATAATATCATCCATTCGTGGAAATGGAAACCTATACTTGATTGTGATCTTGTTTATTGCCCTGGAATCTGTACACATCCTCCATTCTCCATTCTTCTTTAGTGCTAATACTGCTGGTACAGCACAGGGACTCAGACTCTCATGGATCAGTCCTTTCTGTAACAACTCATGTACTTGTCTATTCAACTCCTCACTTTCTGCAGGTGTCATTCTGTGTGCTGCCTTATTCGGCAAACTCGCTCCTGGGATCAAATCCATTTGATGATTGATCTTCTTGACTGGTGGTAATCCATCAGGCATGTTATCGGATACAATATCCTGAAACTCATTCAACAAATCTGCAACTTCTACAAGAACATCTTCTACTTCCTCTTTACCAGCTTTTGGAATTAAAGCAAAACATACATGCTCATGCCTCATACCATCTAGGAAATTTCTTCCATCAAAAAAAGTTATCCTTGCATTACCACATACCTTTTCTTCAGTCTCCTTCAATGGTTTTAGCTTATGTCGCACTCCATCCTTTGTTAGGGAATAGGTATTCGCACGACCATCATGTACAGCACATCTATCAAACTACCATGGTCTACCCAAAAACATATGACATGCATCCATAGATATGATATCACACAATACCTCATCTTGGTATCCACCAATCTTGAACTTCACTAGGCATTGTTCATTGACCATGACCTTGTGGTCATCCTGTACCCAGGCAATCCGATATGGATGTGGGTGTTTCTGTCTCTTGAGCTTCAACTTTGTCACCATCTCTTCTGACACCAAATTTTCAGTGCTTCCACTATCAATAATCACATCACAACATTTACCTTCACACTTGCACCTGGTGCGAAACAGGCTCCTTCTTTGCTCAGGTTCATTCTCACCACTCAACAGGACTCTTCTGTTAATCAATGTTTCTCCTCTTTTAGCATCTTCAGAATTTGATGATCTGGCATCTTCATCTACATGTGCAACTCTGGCCTGGCCTTCATTTCTTCTGTCTGTTCTGCCTTGGCACTGAGGACATTCAAATGCCCTATGACCTTCTTCTCCACAGTGAAAACATGTTCCACGGAAGCCACCTCTTCCAGATCCTTGTCCTCTTCCTCTTCCTCTCTGATCTCTATTATTCTGATCCTAGAAGCACTTGGAATTATTTCCTCGTTGATTCTGACTGCTACTGGCCTCATCCTTCTTTTTGGATCTTCATTTCGGCCACCATATGATCATCCACCACGACCTCTTCTATTTTGTCTGCTCTCAAACTTCTTGTTCAGATTTTCTTCTACTTTTAGGGCAAACTGGTATGCCTCTTCAATACTGTTCATTCGAACTAGATTCAGCTCCTCCTGAATGCTTGGCCTTAACCCATTAAGGTATCGGGCAACTTTCTCCTTATTAGCTTCGGCATGGCCTGTTCTGATGAGGAGTCGATAGAACTCCTCCGTATACTCCTGAACAGATCTTCCTGCTTGCTTCAAACTCTGCATTTTCTTCAGTAGGTCAAGCTCATAATCAACAGGAATGAACTGTCGCTTCAATTTATCCACCATCCGATCCCATCTTGTGATTTCCTCCTTTCCCCTTCTATTTCGCTCCAACTGAATCTCTTGCCACCATATCTTCGTATGACCTTTCAGTCTGGCCTTCGCAAATTTGACCCTATCAGGATCCTCAACATCTTCATACTCAAAATATTCCTCACATTCATTGATCCAGTCGATCAATTCCTCTGGGTTAAGATTTCCAGAAAATGTAGGAATCTCAATCTTAGGTCTTTTTCCAATCTTGGAAATCGCCCGAAAAAGTCTTTCTTCCTCCTGGTTCACAATTTCAACTTCTCCTTCTTGATATTCTTCTTCGGCTTCATCCTCACTTTCATCTCTGACATTAAGATTCATTCCTCTACGAATCTCTTCTTGCAATGCTCGCACTTGTCTCTGCAGCTCTCTAACCTCAGGTGTTACAACACCAGCTCTTCCGCCACGTTCCCTTCGTGGAGGCATTTTTGCGATGCGCGCTAAAACCCTAGCCACGATCCTGGTGCAAACTACCTCATAGTCGGTGATCTGTTTACACACTCAAGAACTCCTGCTCTGATACCACTTGATGGAGGGTGCTCCCCTTAATACCACAAACACATAACAGAAACAGAGAAACCACAACAATATGCAAGAACAGAAAATTGGCTTCTTATTATCTCCACAAATGTGGAATTAAAAACTTTTAGAATTACAATATGCAAAGCCACATGGGCATTCCCTTACAATATTCTGTAGGACAAAGCCTCGAATCAATACCCAGATCTACTACCCAGAACTATTCTGAACTGCCTAAGACAATAATACAGCCTTCCTTATATAGGCAATTATCCACCACCTGGGAAGGTTCCAAAATTTTAGCCAATAAGGCCAACCAAACTTAGAATTATTTTATGTTACATTTTATTACATCATAGTCGGCTCAAGATAACCTTTGAAACCCAAACAAAAATTTTGAAGAAAAATTATTTTTTGCCATTTCAGGTGGCCCAACTTCCGAAGACCATAAGTCATCACCAGTTGACCCGATCGGCTATTATAACCCCATTTTGGAAATGCCACGAAGTGCTCTACAGGCTTGACTCACGCAAGTGCCCGTCACCCAAATTTTTGACCTCATCTGGGGCCTCCAAAGCCTTCAAAACTGAGTTCAAAGTTTCTGTACCCTGCTGCCAATACCAAAAATCTTCAATATCTTCCAATATACACTTGATCTGGCAATGAAACTTTACTGGCAGACTTACATGACCAAAATGAACCTCCAAGAAAGAAATCAGATCATTCTGAGCACATGCAAAAATTACCAAAAATAGTAACTTTCCATAAATAGCAGCTCTGCACTAAAATAGCCCTTATTGAATATAAAAATAGAAATATTTTTTGGGTGATGCAAGATTGCTCTTACACCCAGGATGCTCCTGCATCAATAAAGGGTACTCAAATATCTAATAGAATCAATATAACAAATAGAGCACCAACCAATCAAATAGGGACATGAGGTGCTCAAACCATGAGCTCATAAAACAATATATTTAGTCTTAATAAAATCTTATAAAGCAACATATATTGTGTGAAGTGTTTGATCTATCTTTATTTGTTTTGTTGTTGATATTCGCTATGTGGTACTCCCCATTTATGATCATTTCATGAGAAAATTTCTTGATGGCTTGTGGGGTACAAGCTAGGGCATCATGCATTATTTATTAGCTCATTGTTTGAGCACTGACCAATCAAATAGGGTCATGAGGTGCTCAAACAGTGAGCTCATAAACAATGCATGATGCCCTAGTTGTAGGTAGTTATCTCTTCTATAATGATGGAGGAGTGAAAGGTAATGATCAATGAGGTTGTTGATATTAGATCATACATTAATACACTTACTATTTTGAATTTGACCTCGGGCATCATGCAATGTTATTGTTGTCATTGCATGCTTGCTACTGTTGTGCACCATATATTGTTTTATACACTATTTATTTCATTGAGACTTGAGCTATTATAGTTGACTATATTCTTTTGGGGTTTGATCTATGTAGTTGTTCCTTTTTTCTTTGAATCATTGTTTACAATTACTTTTGATGCAATATTTGTATGAAGAACAAGAACAAAATGGTGAACAAGTGCATTTGACAAAGATAAACATGACACATTTTGTTGAGGTAATTGGGTTGGCCTGGTACCATTTTCATTATAGAAGAGATAACTACCTACAACTATATTTCATAATTCTTGATTTGAATTCATAGGTTAGTTTAACTATTGGACAATGAGTTGATAGGAGTTTCAAATAGATTTGAAAAAAAACTAAGAGTATTGAATCTTATCATGCAACGTTATTGTTGTCATTGCATGCTTGCTATTTTTGTGCACCATATATTTTTTTATACACTGTTTATTTCATTGAAACTATGAGCTATCGTAGTTGACTATATTCTTTTGGAGTCTGATATATTGTAGTAGTTTCTTTTTTCTTTGAATCATTGTTTAGAATTATTTTTGAAGCAATATTTGTGTGAAGAACAAGAACAAAATGGTGAACGAGTGTATTTGACAAAGATAAACATGACACATTTTGTTGGGCTGATTGGGTTGGTTTGGTACCATTTACATGGCCTAGCCAGATATTAAATAGTGAGCTCATGAGCAATGCATGATGCCATAGCTTGCAACCTGCGAGCCATCAAGACATTTCCTCATGAAATGATCATAAACAAAGAGTACCACATAGTGAATATCAACACCAAAACAAATAAAGAGAGATCAAAAACTTCACACAATGCCTTGAAGGTAATAGAAATGATTCCCTAGCTCTCAAAGCTCGCGGGTCATCAAGCATTCCAAATGAAAAGATGTAAACAATGACAGTATTGAACAATGAGCTCATGAACAATGTATCATGCCTTAGCTTGCAGCAGCCCATGAGCCACCAAGACATTTCCTCATGAAATGATCATAAACAAGGAGTACCACATAGTGTATTATTTTATTATTGATGTCTCTATTTGATCTAATAGCATCAATATAACAAACAGAACATCGACTAATCAAATAGGGACATGAGGTGCTCAAACAGTGAGCTCATAAAACAATATATTTAGTCTTAATAAAATATTATAAAGCAACATATATTGTCTGAAGTGTTTGATCTCTCTTTATTTGTTTTGTTTTTGATATTCACTATGTGGTACTCCCCGTTTATGATCATTTCATGAGGAAATGTTTTGATGGCTTGCGAGCTGCAAGCTAGGGCATCATGCATTATTTATTTGCTCACTATTTGAGCACGGACCAATCAAATAGGGACATGAGGTGCTCAAACAGTGAGCTCATAAACAATGCATGATGCCCTAGTTGTAGGTAGTTATCTCTTCTATAATGATGGAGGAGTGAAAGGTAATGATCAATGAGGTTGCTGCTATTAGATCATACATTAATACACTTACTATTTTGAATTTGAGCTTGGGCATCATGCAATGTTATTTTTTTCATTACATGCTTGCTACTGTTGTGCACCATATATTTTTTTATACACTATTTATTTCATTGAGACTGTGAGCTATTGTAGTTGACTGTGAGCTATAAGCAACATATATTGTGTGAAGTGTTTGATCTCTCTATTTTTTATTTTTTTTGTTGATATTCACTATGTGGTACTCCCTGTTTATGGTCAAATAGACAAATCTCAAATGCCTACCTCAAGTGCTAGTGCCCTCTTCCCACACGGTGTCAGCCAATTCGAGCACACCAAACTCAAATGCCCTCTTCGCGCCACGCAAAAGTGCAGTGTCATCTTCGCGGTAGCTCTTCGAATTCACAAATTAAAAATGACACTTTCTTGTTCTTTTTTTGTTTATAACCAAATGGGTGTTGCAATTTATGAGCTCACTGTTTGAGCACTGGCCAATCAAATAGGGACATGAGGTGCTCAAACAGTGAGCTCATAAATAATGCATGATGCCCTAGTTGTAGGTAGTTATCTCTTCTATGATGATGGAGGAGTGAAAGGTAATGATCAATGAGGTTGTTGCTATTAGATCATACATTAATACACTTACTATTTTGAATTTGAGCTCAGGCATCATGCAATGTTATTGTTGTCATTGCATGCTTATTGTTGTTGTGCACCATATATTGTTTTATACACATGGAACAATAGATTTGGGGATTTAGACTTATGTTCAATCCTTAGTAATGGTTTGTGGAACTAATTACTAGATGAGTGACTATAGTACCCTAGTTTGCATTATTAGATGATCTTGTTTAATTTATGTTCATTTCATGCAAAGATACATGCAAAGGAAAAGAAATTTTTGCATCTAAAGATTACATGTATATATATATATATATATATATATATATATATATATATATATATATATATATATATATATATATATATATATATATATATATATATATATATATAATAACTTGTATATACTATACAAGGAAAATAACTTTTAGAAGAAAATGCAAGAGTACAGGTATACATAAGAGGATGAACATAAATAATAAGGGTGCCAAACATTTCCTGAAGTGATGAATTTTTTACCCGGGTATGAATCTAGTGTGCCCCTATGTGATCTAGAACCTGCAAAGAAAATATAGATGGGGGTTAGATAAAAAATATCTAAGAAATGAATGAAATCCTATTACTGATCCTCATCTACAATTATGCATGTGCATAGTCAAGCCATACACTTCTGAAAGAAAAACCAAGTTCACAGTCTCAATGAAATAAATAGTGTATAAAACAATATATGGTGCACAACAGCAGAAAGCATGAAATGACAACAATAACATTGCATGATGCCTGAGCTCAAATTCAAAATAGTAAGTGTGTTAATGTATGATCTAATAGAAGCAACCTCATTAATCATTACCTTTCACTCCTCCATCATTATAAAAGAGATAACTACCTACAACTATATTTCATAATTCCTCCTTTGAAGTATATATATATGGACATGAGGTGCTCAAACAATGAGCTCATAAATAATGCATGATGCCCTAGCTTGTAGCCCACAAGCCATGAAGACATTTCCTCATGAAATGATCATAAACTGGGAGTACCACATAGTGAATATCAACAACAAAACAAATAAAGAGAGATCAAACACTTCACACAATGCCTTGAAGGTAATAGAAACGATGCCCTAGCTCTCAAAGCTCGCGGGTCATCAAGCATTCCAAATGAAAAGATGTAAACAATGCCAGTATTAAATAGTGAGCTCATGAACAATGTATGATGCCCTAGCTTGTTGCCCATGAGTCATCAAGATATTTCCTCATGAAATAATCATAAACGGGGTGTACCACATAGTGAATATCAACACCAAAACAAATAAAGAGAGATCAAACACTTTACACAATATATGTTGTTTTATAAGATTTTATTAAGACTAAATATATTATTTTATGAGCTCACTATTTGAGCACCTCATGTCCCTATTTGATTGGTTGGTGCTCTGTTTGTTATATTGATGCTATTAGATCAAATGGGGACATCAGTAATAAAATAGGGACATCAGTAATAAAATAATACACATACAATTTTGAATTTGAGCTCGTAAATATTAACTTTCAAAAGAATATGAATGAATGCAAACATACATAAGTGGATGAACATAAATAATGAAGGTACCAGACATTGCCTGAAGTAATGAAGTGTTGACCCGGGGTTCAATCCAATATGCTCTTGTATGATCCAAAACTTGCAAGGAAGGAAAAGATGGGGTTAGATCCAAAGGATCTAAGTAATGCCTGACACCCTATTACTAATCCTCATCTACAATTATTCATGTGCAACGTGAATTAAAACTAAGAGGATGGAATTTTATCATGTAATGTTATTGTTGTCATTGCATACTTGCTATTGTTGTGCACCATATATTGTTTTATACACTATTTATTTCATTGAGACTGTGGGCTATTGTAGTTGAATGTATTCTTTTGGGGTCTGATCTATTGTAGTTGTTTCTTTTTTCTTTGAATCATTGTTTACAATTACTTTTGATGCAATATTTGTGTGAAGAACAAGACCAAAATGGTGAACGAGTGTATTTGACAAAGATAAACATGACACATTTTGTTGGGCCGATTGGATTGGCCTGGTACTATTTTCATTATAGAAGAGATAACTACCTACAACTATATTTCATAATTCCTCCTTTGAAGTCATAGGTTAGTTTAACTATTGCACAATGAGCTGATAGGAGTTTCGAATATATTTGAATAAAAACTAAGAGTATTGAATTTTATCATGCAATGTTATTGTTGTCATTGCATGCTTGCTGCTGTTGTGCACCATATATTGTTTTATACACTGTTTATTTTATTGAGACTGTGAGCTATTGTAGTTGACTGTATTCTTTTGGGGTTTGATCTATTGTAGTTGTTTCTTTTCTCTTTTAATCATTGTTTACAATTACTTTTGATGCAATATTTGTGTGAAGAACAAGAACAAAATGGTGAACAAGTGTATTTGACAAAGATAAACATGACACATTTTTTTGGGCTGATTGGGTTGGCCTGGTACCATTTACATGGCTTGGCTAGATATTAAATAGTGAGCTCATGAATAATGTACGATGCCCTAGCTTATAGCCTACGAACCATCAAGACATTTCCTCATGAAATGATCATAAATGGGGAGTACCACATAGTGAATATCAACAACAAAATAAATAAAGAGAGATCAAACACTTAACACAATGCCTTTAAGGTAATAGAAACGATGCCCTAGCTCTCAAATCTTGTAGGTCATCAAGCATTCCAAATGAAAAGATGTAAACAATGCCAGTATTAAACAGTGAGCTTGTGAACAATGTATCATGCCCTATCTTGCAACCTGCGAGCCATCAAGACATTTCCTCATGAAAGGATCATAAACGGGGAGTACGCACATAGTGAATATCAATAGCAAAACAAATAAAGAGAGATCAAACACTTTACACAATGCCTTGAAGGTAATAGCAATGATGCCCTAGCTCTCAAAGCTCACAGGTCATCTAGCATTCCAAATGAAAAGATGTAAACAATGCTAGTATTAAACAGTGAGCTCATGAACAATGTATCATGCCCTAGCTTGTAGCTCGCGTGCCATCAAGACATTTCCTCATGAAATGATCATAAATAGGGAGTACGCACATAGTGAATATCAATAGAAAAACAAATAAAGAGAGATCAAACACTTCACACAATGCCTTGTAATAGCAACGATGCCATAGTTCTCAAAGCTCGTAGGTCATCGAGCATTCCAAATGCTAACATGTAAACAATGCCACTGAAATTGATTTAATGAGAAGACAAAGCTTGAATGACTACCTCAAGTGCTAGTGCCCTCTTCCCACATGCGAGTGTTGGCCTCTTTGCACACACCAAACTGGAATGCCCTCTTTGCGCCACACAAAAGTGTTGTGTCATCTTCGCGACAGCTCTTCAAATTCACAAATTACAAATGGCACTTTCTTTTCTTTTCTTTTTTGTTTATAACCAAATGGGTGTCGTAATTATGATGATATCATCGCTATTATGAAACTGTTGGGGGCACTTGCAAAAAAAAAACACAAAAAACAAACACAAATTGTAGTGGCATCGCAAATTGGTGTCGAAATTTGACCCCAAATGTTGTAGTGTTACCTTTCTCATTTGTAGGGTTCACATTTGAGAGAAGAGGATTCAAAGTGGCACGAGATTTTTTTTTAATTGTTCACTTTGATGTTGTCAATCACTAGCAATATGAACCACTCAACATAATTGGAACAAAGCTTAGAGAGAATGGGAAATCTACAAGCAAATGTCAACATGAGAGTATAACATTGATAGAAAAATTTAAAAACATGGCATCCTAGGATGAGGTCAAAAAAGAAATGGAGAAATGCGTCATTTTAAATAATATTTCAATACAGGAATTGCCATCACAAATTATGGCATTGCACAAATAGAAAGGAAAAGTGCAGCCCATGTCATCGTACAATTTGTACCAAAATTTGCTCAACCATTTAGAAAATCTATTCCAAAAGACCTAGTGGATGAATGTACATATGGTAATTGGACTTGAACCAAAAAAAATTATTTTTGGGAAATGAGGAAGAATCTCGACAAGCCAAAGCCCTCTCCAGATCTTTATGACGTCGAAGAGGATAAAATATTTAGCGAATTGTGGAATAAGGAGCATCCAGATGAAGCATATCACATCAATTATTATCATCCAGATAATGAGTATGAGCAAGATTTTGTGAATCCCACATTCACTAATGTATATTCAATTAGTAGTGGAGTTGATGTATCCACAAAAGAAAAATATACCAAAGGGGGAGATATTGTAGAAAAAATGGGCAACCCAGGTTGGGGTGGTCTGGGTCCCAGAGGAAAAGGGCCTTGATCTCCACCTGACCCACCATTCCACCAAAATATGGTGAGAAACCAGGCCTTGGAGTTGAATCATCAAATTCATCAAAAAAAAATACTACTCAGTCTCATACCCTTGCAATTTCATTTGTTCCAGTTTCAAATGAAGTTCCACCTATTACAAGCACTCAAATTCAATCTGAATCAAGTGCCACTCCCACTGGTGTGGATATCATGGGTAGTACAAGTGGTCCAAAAAGGACATTACAGGTGGACATGGGATTAGTGGATCCTAGAGATCAAGGCAATGTCAAGAAGAAAAGGTTATGACAAGTACAACAATGGTAATGGTGATTGTGAGTCCAATAATTGCCACACCTTTAGGACAAAACCATCAGAACAGTCCAAAAACTCTAATTATAATGGGTCAGGGTATTGCTAATCCTCATGGTAGAATTAGGATAACCATAGGCAATATAGGTGGAAGCTCGTACATCACTACAAGTGCTATTTTACCTTTCAAACATTCAATTCTGTCAGAAAACCCTACTTTTTGTTATAATGATTTTGTAACTAACTTTGAACAATAAAAAATTAGGAATAGACAAAATACTAAGACATTGAAGAGGGATGCAGTTGTTGTAGCTTGTGATGCAGAACCTACATCGAATAGATTATTTCCCACATATGACCCAAAGAAAGAAATGGAGTTCATGGTTGTTATGCCCCCAGCTAGAGATAACAATCCACTAGAGATTCAGTTAGATCCATCTGAATTTCAAGTTAGCACCCTCCAAATGGATTTATCCAAAATAAAAAATGTGGACAAGATAAATGTGTCAAAAATGACCAACCAAGTGCTCTATAGTTCAGTGATGTAGTTGGAGAGAGAGAAAGGAAAGCTTCAGGGAACAATAGATAAGTTAAAGGAGTGACATGCATTTGGAAAACAAGGGAATTCATGACTACATTCCTGCATCAATAAAGGTGAAATCTATCTTTCAAAAATGTTAGAAACTAATAGAAGGAGAGGAAACTCTAGCCTTATTTGGGATAAAGCTCGCCAAGATGAATAAAAAAACAACCAAAATGATAACTCTTGGTTTGTCAAGTCCTGGTCCTAATAATTCATCAACGAATTTTGTTGGAAGAGAAGCTTACAAAAAAAAGTTAGAGGACACAATGAAGTCTGATTTAGGAAAGCTTCCTCAGGACACAAATCATGAAGGCATTGCAAAGTGCATCAAAACATTGACAAATTTGAATGCAGTATTGGAAGGATCGTTGCTTTCAAGTCACTCTTTTAAGTATGGATGGCTAACGAGGTTGTAGGTAATTTACTATAACATGACAAATATTGACCTTCCAACCAACCTAGAATGGAGCATACTAAACAAACTGACAAAATCATCTTGATCTCATCAATCATAGTATGTGAAAGTACTTTCAGTTTCAATCATCTCTATATTTTTTTCTAATTGCTTGAATTGAGTTTAAAGTAACAAGTTTGAACTTTTTTTTTTAATAGGATCAATGTAGCAGATGTTATTGCTAATTTACTAAACCATCCTATCAAATGCATAAATGTACAATTTTAGAGATGTTGTAGTTGTCTTACTGATTTTGATTTTGAGACTTTAAATTAGGCAAATCAACCTAAAGCTGTTGTTTCTCCCTTATTTCTATAAAAGGGAATTCAGGGTCATTGGCTAAGGGTAATGAAATTGAAATTGGGTATTGAGTCATTGACTTTTGTAAACAAAATTGTTACATTGTATCATATTTGTAAATAAATTAATGCGAATCAGTATTTCTAAGAATTGTAACATATGAATTGCTATGTTGTCAAAAAAACTATAATGAAAATCTACAAGAATTGTACCATATGAGTTAAATAATGCAAATGAAAACCATTATTAATTGTAGAATTGAATCTTGTTGATATTATCAACCATATTCATATTTTTGAAATTGGAATATGCTATTATGTATGATTGATGATGAGATACAAAAAATAACAGTAGACTACAGGAAAGAGTTTAATAAATACCTAGTAACTTAGGACCTGCTACTTCTATATTGGTTCAAGCTGCCACATCATATCATTATCGGGATCCTCAGATTCATCGCCATCAACTTCATATCTTTCTTGGTTCTTCGATATGTTTTCTTCACTCTACATACCTCCACTTAACTAATGTTCACCGCTAGAAGTACCAGTACATGATTCAATGACATCATTATCTCTGGCACTCCAACTTTGGTTTCAAATGTTACCCAACCCTCTTCTCTAACATTTCTTCCTCCAAAATTTTAGTGCTCTTTTGTAAGGAAAAGTATTGACTTCATACCCGGATGGATAAAGCCTCAAGAAATTTTCCAAATTCTTATCTAGTTTGTTTCTTATCTTTGAGTTAGGAATTCCAAAGAACTAAAAATATCGTATCCTCCACTAACCCCAATATCATGGTTAGAAATAAATCAGCAAGCTTGAAAATTTTTGATATTGAATCAATCAACATTTTGCTCTTAGCTAGATTTTCCAAAGCCTTGTTACTGATCCATCTTCGTGGGGGTTCTACATAATATTATATTGATCCCTCATTGTCTGTGAAAAATGACTTGATTTCTCTCTCAAATGAGATTCATCTAAAATTCCATTTAGAGTTACTCCATTTAACTCTTTGGTTTTTCAAAAATGGTCTATCAAAGTTAGTAGCCTAGTTCAAAAATATTTCAAACTGTTCATACTCTAATATCAAGGAAACACAATAGCTATGGATTCAAGTAGTTTGACTAGAGGGAATCTTTCTCTAATATGTGAGGAAATATCATAGGCAATGTGCTTCATAGAAGCTATTATAGACCCGCAGATCTTGGTAAATTCTTCCCTTTTAACACTTGATAGTTTCTTATTGGGGTTCTTTCTTGGTTCCTCAGACTCGAGTCTGGAAAAGTAGTGCATTGGTATCTCACCTCTACGAAATTCTACACATAACTCCCCATTTGCAATGATCTTTAAAAATTTATCAGGATTGTCCAAATCTATGATTTTCAACCAGCTGGCAAATTTTACATCATCACATGATCGATAGAGATTATTGAGTATCATGCATGTCAATTTATGCAGTGCAAAATATTCTACAATATATATAGCTCTTTGTTGTGCCTTTTTCATTATATTTCTCATTTTCTAAAGCATGGGGAAAAGACCTACTAACGTTAAGAGTGTCTCTACATTAATTAACATTCATAGTAGTGTAGGAAATTTTGGTAGCCCTGCTTCTTCATAACTTGAGTTAATTAGACCAAGCAGTGACTGATATTCTAAAAAAACTCGATGCGTTGGTCCATCCAAAAAGATCCATCTGGTATGATTATTCTTAAGAAACTAATTCCTATCAATTAGTCCTTCGAAAAAGTGTTGAAATTCCCTCAATCATTTCAAACTTTGATAGAAGTATTGGTAGAGCTCTTTGATTAAAATTTCAAGTTTTTGTACTGGAGCATGCTTGCTGACAACTCCAAAAGCTAGATTCATTATGTGGGCCATGTAGTGAATGAGAGTAACGTAGGGTACACAAGAAGATTGTATCTTTGTGCAAAGACCACCCATGTGGCCTTACATTATTGAAGCTCCATCCACTCCAACACACATCAAATTTTTGGCAATCATCATGTCATTTATACCTCCATATTCAATTAGAGAACTCTTTACTAGTTTAAATAAATTTTCCGGTGTCGCATTATCCTTCATTTTAGCAACACTTAGTAGATAGGGTTGACGGATAAAATTGTGTAGAGTATAAATGTTATACACTAAATTTGCACATTTTTCTCAAGCTCTCATAGTCTTGATAACCTAGTATAACATGGGAATCATCTCCAGGTTGTGGGACCTATGCTAACCGAGATGAGACCTCCAGGTTCTAGGCTGGTTCCTCTTGGATAATTACCTTAATTTTCTTTTAGACATGAAATTAAATCTTTTGAGGGAAAGGGATAGAAGGAGTGCTTAAAAGGAAAAGACTGGAAAACAAACTACCTACTAGGTGATGCACCGAAACTAGGGTTTGGATCTCAGTATGTAGGATGAAATCAATGAGAGACTTAGGTCTAGTACATCACAACTTACTGAATAGGCTTGCATAAGTATTTTATAGGAGGGGTATGCAAACAAATAGGGTATTTAGGGAAAGAAAAGAGATTCTTTCACAAATAATGACACTCCTTGGGGTAGACAACAATCTATGACCTGCAAACAAACATTCACCTCTACAACTAGGTATAGGAATGAGATAAGATTGTTAAGGGGTTGTAGTATACCCACAAAAGCATTCACATCAAATCATTCACAATAATACACATGAATTACAGAAAGAAAGAAGGATCAAAAACCCTAAGATATCATTGAGAAACATATAAATAATTTGATTCAATAAGAGATAACTCACACAAAAAAGGCATAGGGACACAAGAAATGTCACAAAATATCTTCAATCTCTGAATTACCAATGGGAGGTTACAAAATGTAGAAAACCAAAGGACAAAAAAAATGTCTCAGATGGCCTTCTAAGAAAAGATATTTTTTTCTCTTTACAAAATGTGAACTCTGAGCCTCAAAAGCTCCAAAAAACATTATATACATACTCAACTGCACGTAGGTAGGAGCAAAACCTAACTAGGGTTAAAAGCTTTTACAATATAATAACAAACCCTACATCTGTCAAGTCTGATCATGAATGTAACTTTGCAAATATGGCCGATCAGACCTCAATTTTGCATGCCCATCCTTGTACTACATCAACCTATAGATAAGTGACCTGGATCCATCAACCTTCTTGCACAAAAGTCTCACTATAAATGTGAAAAATGGTACTTCTCTAAGACAAGAATTGACCCATGATGACTGCCCAGACTTCCTCATCATCCTCTTTTAACTGCAAATGTCATGGAGACATAAATTATTTGAGCTACCTCACCATTGTATCCTGTTGAATCAAAAACTGGCAAAAACCCCCCTGCAGAGATATTCAAATTTGAACTGCAATGGCTAGCCAGTCATTTTAAAACATAACTATCGATCTCTTTTAATTCTCGGTAGATGAATGGTTGTGATGCACTAAGAAAACAACTTAAAACCCCTCATAAAAGTCAAAAACACTATGGAAGTCAGCAGCCAATAGGAAGTGAACATGTCAGCACCTCTATCATTTTTGGACCCACCTTGAGCCCTTTTCTCTTTCAAGTCTTTCAGCGACTATGCGACTAAAGAATTCTAAGTCGCGAGATCCTTTGGCCTACCCTGGTCTGGCCAAGTGATTCAGCGAACAAGGTTGTCACTGAATCATTGATTCTTTTTACTAACCCTGGTCATATCCTGCAAACAAGAGAAATCCTTCATTCACCGATTCACTGAATACTCCTTTAACCACTCATGAGAATTCTAGCTTACATTTGGCGAACTGGTGACCGAAGATGATCACTAGATCACTCAAAATTTTAGGGCCTCACTAACTTATCCTATGATCTTGCAAATACACACATTCATGCACTTTCTAGATCATTTAGAGTACTGCTATCTTATCACGTGAATGAGCGACCAAAGAGAAGCTATCGGGACCGCCAAATATTTTTTCAAACATGGGCCCAGACCTGCCACCTTTCAATATTTTATTTGCTCTGACCACCTCATTAGCAACACCTAGGCACCTCTCTAACATCGGACCCACCTAAGACAAGATTCTAATCTAACGGTGGGTGCAAGATCTCATACCCTTTGAATATTCTTTCAAATCATACGCCAGTTGTAGATCTACATTAAGCCGCAATCCCACTGACACATTGATCCACCTGGAAGTCCTCATCAGCACACAAAAACCAATGGAAAATGAGCACATCAGCAAGAAAGGACTCACTAAGAATGCTCTGAGATAAGGTAAGGTCAATAGAGGGCACGTGATCCCATGTGTTAGAAAGATTCCTTGCGGATATGTGCCAGCCATTGATCCTCTGTAGATGTCAGAGCCCTTTTAAAACACTGGAAACTTGGTCCCACTAACACATTGCCAAATCACTACCATGTGGACCAATAAGAAGCCACCATTGATGTACACATAGCAGTGGACCCACTAGGCATGAAGAGTTACATCATTAAGGAGAATCAACAGTTGTCTAAAAATTGCATACCTCTGACACATTTCATGAGAAAACACACCAACTGTTGATCTAAAGATGATTAACAACTGGGCCCGCTAACAAATTACAAGTCATCTCCTTTTGACCAATGAAATACCTCCACATAGGACACCATGGCAATGGACCCACAAAGGCATGAAGCACTGAGAAAAGGGGGAAGATCGACGGCTATCATGAGATCACATGCTCTGACACAAAGCCTTGTAAACTCACGACAACCATTGATCTCATCAACTGGGACCCCACTTACCACTTAACCTCAGAGGTCTTAGCGAATGCACGGCCAAAGGAAAATCACTCGATCACTGAATAGAATTCCTAACCTTAGTTAAGTCTGTAGAATATGCGAACAAGGCATTCGCAGAATCGCTAAGTCCTTTGTCCCGCCTGGGGTTCAGTTAGCAAATGCTCAAACCTCGTCATAACTAAAAATGAATCTAGAAGCATGCTGAAAATATGTGACCCAAAAACCTTTTCCAAATAACCATGCTTCATCATAAATTTATGATTCTTCTATACCCTCCTGCACATTACTTCTCACACATTCGACCACCTTTGCTAAGGAAGAAAAATATAAAGATTCTAAAAATGATACTGGAATATACTCACATTCATCTCCTTCTACAACATCACTTTTAATAGAGATTTTAGCATCCAAAACAAGATCGACAAAATTAGAATACTCAAATGATTATGAAAATGATATTCCATCATACGCACATTTATCAGAATCATCTCTAATAGCACTTTCAGATTTCAAATCAAGACTAAAATAGAATGATTCTTCATCGCACATAGGGTCAATCTGGACCGGAGTAACTTCATCATTTTTAATGGCTATCAAATCTGAGAACTCTCTATCCAAACTCAAAACTCCAATACCTGAATTAGTCATAGAAGGGGGCTCACATTGGGTAGGCACCAAGACTTGACAAACTTCCATTTTGTGGAAAAGAAAAATATAATCAAGTTCTTTATCCTCTTCATAATGATGCAACACTTCACTAGCCATCGAAGATCCCTATTTAAAATTTGTTCTTGCACCCATTTCTTTAACAACATTTTCAAACTTGATATGATATTCACCAAAACACGATCCCAGTTTTCCATCAACACACAGTTCTTCAAGAACACTCAACTTTGCATTCTCATCAAAAGAAAATGATTCTAATACAGGATCACCATAAACTTGTGCAGATTGAAAATCATCTTTATTATCATCTTCTTCAAACTTAACAGTTTCATATTCTTCTTGTGCATAGATTAAAGGATGATTTTCATAAGAAACTTTATGCAGAGAATCATCACTATTTTCATCAAATCTGAAACTTTCAATATCAGGAGAAAACAAAAGCATGGGAAAGTCTTCATTTTCTACTTTGCTTACCATTTCTTTGCCATTACTAAGAGTGCCTTTGTTCACTGAAAATTGTGCCTCCGAAAGTTGGGGAATTTCTTGCTCTCTAAGAACCAAGCAATTGACTGATATGGGTCCTTCACTTACTGATTTTTCTTTAGGCATATTTGCTGAAACAAGTTTCTTTCTTCTCTGGTCTTGGACATTAAAATATCTTTGGTGCACACACCTTAACAACAAAGCAAATTGATGATCTTCAGAAGAGCTTAATCCCTTTCCTTCGGCTTCAGAAATACTTTCTTTAAATGTCATCCAGAGGAATTGTAAGTTGGGATCACTCTTAGCATTTATTTCTTCAAATGTGGGTTTCCTTTTGATTTGTTTTCTTGGCTGAACTTCTCATTCGCTCAAGACTGAAAAATTATAAGAAACAAGGTCATGTGGAACTTCTGAAACTTCATCATCATCCACCTTCAATTATTCACTTAAATGCAACACCTTTTTTTTGCAATGTTGGAACAACTTCATTTTCACTTCCAACTCTTTCATCTTGTGATACCTAGCACAAACACTTCTCCATAACAGAACTAGTACACGGTCTTCTTCAATGCTCAAATTCACTTTTCTTCCTCGAGTGATGCCTCCTCTAAAATTATCAAACAAATCATGCAATACTGGATCACGAGTTTGATGAAGTTCTATAAAGGAAAGATCCAGCCTCTTCCCTTTCACAACTTTAATAGGCATGGTCTTTTAGTTCAGAGTCGCCAATCTCTTGTAGCAGAGATAATAAAAACTAAGGAAACAAATTATGCACTAATCTTCTTTTCCGCCTCCCCATTAGAGTCACCAAACATCTGTTAGTAAATAGATTTGTCCTTCCGTGAATTAACAAATAAATCAACTCTAAATACCTAGAAAGAAGGAAAAACAACACTAACAGTTGGACGAGTTATCATTAATTGATAACTCTCCTCTAAATTGAGAGGTACAACTCCCTCTTAGAAAGATCTACAATGAATTAAATACTAATTATGTCTTTAACTAGAAGACATGAAGGAAATTGACATTCATTTATCAACATGGAATGAATGCAATTACAGATTAAAAGACTCAGAGATGAAAAAAAAAAATGGCCAACTAATCACTTATCTAATCCTCCCAATTACAAAGATAACAAAAAGGGAATTAAATGACTTGTTCTGCAAAATGTAGACACGCAGACCAACTGATTTACCTATAAACATATATTTGATAAAATGGCATACGCTGATGTTCAAAAACATGAAAGAAACAATCAACTTATTGATTTCAATTAGAGAAAATAAGTATATAGATCAACTGATCTATGACACAAAAACCTCTTTATTTCAAAACATAAACATAATAACCAATAGATCATTATGTTCCTTTCCATTACAATCAAAATGCAGAAAAATATAAAATAGTTCCCTTGTTGTCCCTGTTATAGAATACTAAAAATAAAATCTCTCCCTCTTCCTGTAACTGAATGACCACTGGAAGAAGCATCTCCCCATCTCTTTGAAAATATTTCCATAAAAATAATCTCCAGCTTCCGTGGCTTTTCAGTTATACAACCGTTTCTTGAAATTGTTTCTAACTCCCCTTTTCACTTTTCCATCTTCGGTATGATTAGTGTCTAACCCCCTTAGAATATTTTGAATAGAAGACTTTATGAAATCTTGGGAATATTGAAAAGTGGGAATTTATTACATTTGAGATGTATTTCCCTTTTTAATAAAATGACATCTATTCCCACAAACCATTCAACATAACCATAAAGTGTTTGGGTATGAATAAATATCCTATAAAAAAAAAGGTTGTTGTTCTCATTTATAGACCCGTAATCAATCAATAATATCTTTTGAAGGAAACATAATTTTTCAAATCGCTTCGGTGAAGATCTGCAAAACTTTCCTATGCATAACATATCTTGAAATCATAAATATCTAACGGTTAAAAAAAATATGCCTCCTCTACTGAGACTACTTTTCCACTTCCAGAAAATTTGAGATTATAGACTATTTAAGAAATCCTTTCAAAAGATCCTCATCTATTGTACTGTATGAATTATTTTATAATGTATCTTGGACTTGCAAATTTGAACCATGCATCTTGAATATTGAAAATTTAACTTTGAACTTTGAACTTGAGGTTCAAGGTTCAAGTTCAACAAATCCTCTTGAAATGTTGTCCCCTTACAAAGTATAACCTCCCAAAGCACCATAAACAAAACCATTACAAATTATGAGAATATTTGGGGAAATTTCTTTGTGGGACTTGGTTTTAAAAGTTTTGAATTTGGGTGCTAGAGGCAAGCCAACAATTGGCTTTGACTGGGGATATAGATCATGAGGGACATGAAGAATCCAGCAGTCTCTAGTAAAGACCAGTGCCTTATCCCTTGGGCTAGAGAGTCTAGGCAAAAATGAGGCAATCAAAGAGTTTCTTGCTGGGAGGGCAGAGGGGAGCAAGGCAAAACCAAAAATGAGAAAGTGAGAAAGGCTAAGCTAAGCACACCAAATCTTACAAAATAAAATTATTTACAAATACAGGTGAGGAGACCTCACCAAAATAAAAGAGAGAAGAAAAGGACTCATACATGACCATTTACCGGAAGGGAGACAAAAGAACCTTTCCAGAAAAGAGAATTGTGCTTTAACCAGCTGCACCCAAACCATTGCCTTTTGCCAACCTCATCATAACTGAAAATGAATTTGGAAGCATGCTGAAAATATGTGACCCAAAAACCTTTTCCAAATAACCATGCTTCATCATAAATTTTTGATTCTTCTATACCCTTCTGAACATTACTTCTCACACATTCGACCACCTTTCGTGAGGAAGAAAAATACAAAGATTTTGAAAATGATACTGGAATATACTTGCATTCATCTCCTTCTACAAAATCACTTTTAATAGAGATTTTAGCATCCAAAATAAGATTGAAAAAATTAGAATACTCAAATGATTCTGAAAATGATATTCCATCATACGTACATTTATCATAGTCATCTTTAATAGCACTTTTAGAATTCAAATCAAGACTGAAATAGAATGATTCTTCATCACACATAGGGTCAATCTGGACTGAAGTAACTTCATCATTTTTAATGGCTATCAAATCTAAAAACTCTCTATCAAAACTCAAAACTCCAATACCTGAATCAGCTGTAGAAGGGGGCTCACATTGGGTAGGCACCAAGACTTGAGAAACTTCCATTTCATGGAAAAGAAAAATATAATCAGGCTCTTTATCCTCTTCATGATGATGCAACACTTCACTAGCCACCGAAGATCCCTATTCAAAATATGTTCTTGCACCCATTTATTTAACAACATTTTCAGACTTAATATGATATTCACCAAAACATGATCCAGCTTTTCCATCAACACACAATTCGTCAAGAACACTCAACTTTGCATTCTCATCAAAAGAAAATGATTCTAATATAGGATCATCATAGTGCAGATTGAAAATCATCTTTATTATCATCTTCTTCAAAATTAAAAGTTTCATATTCCGCTTGTGCATAAATTAAAGGATGATTTTCATAAGAAACTTTATGCAGAGAATCATCACTATTTTCATCAAATCTGAAAATTCAATATCAGGAGAAAACAAAAGCATGGGAAAGTCTTTATTTTCTAATTTTCTTACCATTTCTTTGTCACTGCTAAGAGTGCCTTTGTTCACTGAAAATTGTGCCTCCGGAAGCTAGGGAAATTCTTGCTCTCCAAGAACCAAGCAATTGACTGATATGGATCCTTCACTTACTGATTTTTCTTTAGGCAAATTTGTTGAAACAAGTTTCTTTCTTCTCTGGTCTTGGACATTAAAATATCTTTGGTGCACACACCTTAACAACAAAGCAGATTGATGATCTTTGGAAGAGCTTAATCCCTTTCCTTTGACTTCTAAAATGCTTTCTTTAAATATCATCCAAAGGAATTGTAAGTTGGGATCACTCTCAACATTTATTTCTTCAAATGTGGGTTTCCTTCTTATTTGTTTTCTTGGCTAAACTTCTTGTTCACTCAAGACTAAAAAATTATAAGAAACAAGGTCATGTGGTGTGAGGTCCTGTCCCAACCCTTCCTAGTTCGACTTTCATTTTGACATTTGATTCATCAGGATGATACCTTGAGTATAGACATTTGATCTATTTTGGTTTATATATGCTATCATTTGGACCCTATGAGTTGTTTGTTATAGATTTTTAGGATGATCATTGTAGTCGTACTCTTTATATATGATCATTTTGATACCATGATTATCCATGATATATGAATTCTACATTTGTTATGTTATCTTTCAGTATTATGATAGTTAATGGAATCATGGTTCTATGATAAGTTTAGGATTACATTGTTATGCAGAAAATGTAATATTTTATGATGCAGATATATATGTATTTGTCTAGTTTAGATGTTATTACTTTATGTATGAACTGATTATTGATACAAGATTTTATAATGTACTGACATCGAGTTTGAGCATGCAGGGACATGGCCATGGTTGTAAGTCAGGGAAACAAGATAGGATCAAAGTGCAATCAGTTGAAAACCAAGGTCGACTCTAGAAGAGTATGACCTCGTCATATCGTGATTTCTTTCGTAAATGTGATGACAGTGTGTATTTGGTTGACAATGTTTGAAATATATGTTTGTAAGTAAATTTTTATCTTTGTAAAAATGTTAAATGTTTTGCACACAAGGCATGCCACATGTGTTTGTGATGTGTATTAATGTGATGTGTCACTTGACACCTTAGTGATGAAGTGGCATGTTGAGAGGATTTTGGACCCCACCTTCTCCTTAATTAGTCTTGAGCATTCCCAAGCTAGGTAGGTGGTTTAAAGGACCAAGAATTGTTGAAAACAAAAACTCCATTTTTGGATGCATGATTAATTGTGTATTTTGAGAGGTTTTGTGAAGTCCTAGGGTGAGGTTTAGGTTGAATTTTAGTGCCCCAAGGTTATTATTAGGGTTGGGAAGCTTAATTCTTCTATTTTCATCTTCCTAGGCCACTTATATGCCTCTCCAAATGTGCCATTTTTGATATGCACGAAAATGGAAATGTTCCCTAAGATATCTCTTATTTTCATATGTGGAAATTCATCCCAAACCTTAGAGAGGGGCAAGTGTCATTTTGTCTTAGATATAGAAACCTAATAGTCTTGGGAAGGGTGTGGAGAGAAGAATGTTTTAGGGAGAAAGACTTAGAAAGCATACACACTAGTTCTTTCTTGGGGATGCTAGTTGGGAGAGGAAGTTAGAGGAGTTCTTGAGAGTCTTTGCCTAGTAGATTGTGGATAGCAAGCTTGGTGCCAAGGGAAGCTCATCTTCAACTCTCAATTCAGCCTTATCTTTAAAGGAGGTTGGTGGTTTTCAAAATCTTGTTGTTTTCATTTTGAGATTTTGTTTCAATCTTGTTGTTTTCTTGTAATTGTTCTTGTTATGGGTGTGCAAGTTTACTCCTCATCCTTGGGAGGATTAGAGGAGAACTTGGGGTGAAGGGCCTAAGTTGGGATTTCCTTTTATATGAGTGCATGGTTGTATGGGCAACCATAAGAACCTTCTTATTCTATTTGGGGGTCATAAGGGTGATTGGGGGCCATAAAGGTTTGTTGTTTGCTCATGGATTTGAGCTGTGTGGGTTGGAAGGGCCTTTTGAAGGCTGGTATTACATGTTGCATATGTTGTTGTTATAAGTTTGGTGACTCCATTTGGAAGATACCACCTTCAACCAATATATGGATTCTATGTAAGAATCCTTTGTGCAAGCTTGGGAAGGGAGTTTATTGTGAAAATCTGTGTTCCTTATTTATAAAAATGTTTAGGTTTTGTGTTGCTTAAATGTATCCTATCCTATTCTTATTTCCCTAAGCTTGGGGGTGGCCATGTAATGGCCTAGGCTGGGAGGTGAGCCTCCATGGCCATGTGAAGAAGGTCTTATGTTTGCAGGTCTTGGTTCATGGCTTAAAGGAGAAGACCAAATCTGAAGGTTAAAGATTAAGTTGAAAGTTCTTAAAAATGGTTTTAAGATGTCTCTGGTTGAGAGAACATGTTCTTTATAATTGTTTAGTTTCTGCATAAAGATCCTGTAATATTATTAAAGCTAAACTTTAGACTATTTGGTTAGTGGATCTCTTGTATTGAGTCAAATTATTGTTCTTTTAAAATAATCCTAAATTTGTATCTATTATCAGAAGTTTAAATTCAATTCTCTATTGTATGGTTAAGTGGATTAGTTATAAATCTGGAAATGTTATTTTGTTTATTTATCTAGAAAATGATGAAGTTTCTGTAGCAGAGAATTAGATATTTAAATGGTGTTTATAGTGTTACTGTGTTTTCCAAAAAAATGAAGAAGTTCTTGAAGTAGTGAATTAGATATTAAATTTGTGTTTCCAGTATGTGGTATAGTTAAAAAGTCATGTACAGAAAATTAAAATTTAGTTATGTGGTAATATTAGTTTTTTAATGTATATGCAGATTTTGATTATATGTTTGTACTGTATGTTCCTATCCTTCTATCAAAGTTGAAATAAAGAAGTCTATATGTTCAAATGCCAAATCTGATTACAATAACATAATTCAATAGGTAGGCTAAAGTTTTGCAAGATAATTTAGTTGTCTGAATGTATAAAATTGTTTCATATTTCATATGCATAGATTGTTTGAGAATTTAATTTGGTTCTAATCATAATCTAATGTACATATCCTAATTCTGTTCACTTGAGGAGCTGTTTACAATACAACCATAAATCCTACTGATATAAGAAGAAAATGTTGAGAGTCTAGGAACTAGCAGAAAAACATATTACTGACTAGTACCTTATAACAGAGACAAATGTTCTGTCTTTCTTTTCTTTTCTAAGTTAGCAAACTGTAAGTGTTTTATTAAATATATATTTTAAACAAAAAATAAATAAATAACTTTATTTTTATCCTACCACTTTTTTGTACCTGTTATATTTCATGATGTACTAATATATATTATATATTATACAAAAAAAGTATAATACACAATATATATTCATTACAATTTTTATTTTTCAGAAATGTAATATTATTATTAAAATAGAAATGATACATAATATATTATTATATATATTATATACTTTACAATGAAAATTGTAAATTATATAGTAAATAATACTATATTATATAAAATATTAATGCAGCTTTAATAATATATTGGAAAACAAATATAATATAATAATATATATATTATATACTACACAATGTACATTGCATAGTATATAATATATAATAATATATATATTATAAATAAATAAATTGCATAAAAAATTTTGGAAGTCGCATTTATTTTGGAGGGCCGAAGCCATTAGTTTACCCCCAGCGCGCATTGGCAGCAGCGCTATCGTGACTAAGTCACGGCAGTGACTGTGTCACTACCCCGACCTTGGTCGCGAACAGTGACACAGTCACTGTCGTGGCTAGTCACGGCAGTGGCTAAGCCATGACAGTGTCGTGACCTAGCCGCGGCCAAGCATTTTTACTTCCTCTACACACAAAAAAAAAAATCTTATACATATATGTGGGTTAAAAAAAAAATACATAACACGGCATGTTTAGGGTTTTTAAACCTTGTCAACACATAAAATACTTTGTATATATTCTAAAAAAAAATATACAATCTAGGGTTATGAATCCATACCGACACTATTAATATAACACAAAAAAAAAAAGATATCACATTCTGGCATAAGATTATCAAAGGGTTTCTTCTTGCAAACCTGTAAATATTAAATAAAAGATAGAGCAGAGAAAAATAACAAAGATTTGGTAACGCTTATAACATTAAACTAAAACCTATTACATTGCTGTTTAAAATAAAAGCATTTTTTTTTAATAACAGAGACAAGATATGAGATCTATGACAGATCTGAGAACATTTCAACTTCCACATATGTCTTTTTCAAAATAAACCTACCCACTTCTTCTACACGGAAATGGGAATTATCTGGTGCATATGTTAGAGACTCCCTTATAGAGTAAGGGATCTCTTGCCATAGAACCCCCTCTCACTCTGTAGAGAAAACCTGGCCGAATTTATCATCTGCAAATTTCTTCAACCTAAACACAAAGATAAAATGAAACAATGTGAGATTTTAGGGTTTGAATAAGTTTTATTAGGGCCCCAAACCCTAATTTTGAATTAGGGTTTGGAGGGCCCTTTCACTATTATATTATTTGTTTCTTTTTAGTAGTGTTGTTTTCCCTTATGAGATTATACATTGTATTAGTTGAAAAGTTACTATATTTTCATTTTGTTAGTGAAAATTGAATTAGTTGAAATGTTACTTTATTTTCATTATGTTAGTGTAAATTGAATTTGTCGTAATGTCATATTATTTTCTTTTTGCTAGTAAAAATTGAATTAGTTATTAAGTTAAAACTTATCTTTTTAGATGGTGATCTTTTTATGGGGAAAATAACTTTAGACATTGGTAACGCTTTTACATTAGTAATAATTGAGTAAATAATAAGGTTGGATATACCTTCGTCATGACTTATCGCTAATAACATTCAATTAAGTTATAAATTATGAATTAGTAATTTTTCTTATACGAAAGAGTTTCTAGTGAAGGAAAAGAAAATTATAATAAATTATAAATACCCCTTCTTAATTTAATTATTATTATTCTTGACAAAAAATATAGCAAACCTTATCTTACTTCTACATAAAATTTACATGAATTAATTTAGGGGATGTTAATTCAATTTATTAATTAACATTATAAACCTTAGCATTAATGAAATTGATATTCCTTAAGGATTATTAATTAGAAAAGAAAACTTAGGTTAAATAAGTATAAGCTAGGTTAATAATTGAAATTGTTATCTTTGAATAAATTTATTCTTTAGTGAATTAATTTACCCTTGAGTCTTCTTAGGGATAGACATATTATCCCAATACGTCATGAAACCATTAAAAATAAAAAAATAAAAAAAATGTGTTAGTTCTTTTAAACTTCTTATTTCTTCCTCATCGCCTAATGACTTCCGTCATGTAGGGGATAGAGACACACCAGTGCTTGCCTCTTGGCCCCTTAAGTGCAATTGGGTGACCCACCCAAGTGAGCTTACATTTCCAAAGCTTCATGTCGTAGGGCTTTTGTGCAACCTTGTTGACCTAGATGTATGTTATAGTTTGTTTCAAAAAGAAAAAATTAGTTGTGTTTTTGTCTGATTATTTTGGGCATTACATTTTGGTATCAGAGCATAGTTTCTACTCTAGGAACCTTTTAGACCCATTCCATTTGCCAAACTTACAATTTTGTTGTCATAAGTGTAGGATGCCTCCAATCACGCATAGTGCTCACTGACGTGGGCGGATGCCCAGAGGCAGATGTGTGATGGTAGGGGGAGATGAGCGAGCAGCTGAGGGGCTGGGTGATGAGCGAAGGCCTCCACCTTCACTGCCACCTAACCCCAATTAGGATATTCTTAATGCCTTGCAGAATTTAGCTCACATTATCATGGACAGATTACCTCCAGGAGGCCAGCAGGCCAGGAACCGGGAGCAGAGTAGGAGTCCCCCTCCTAGACGAGTAGCAGAGTAGGCAGTTCATGAGGGTGAGTTGGTGCACATGCCAGAGCCGCCACCAGTAGTAGTGCTGAGAGCACCTCATGACATAGGGGACATGATTAGAGATCTTGTCAGATTACAGCCGCCACCCTTTTCAAGATCCATGGCTAGGACAAAGGCAGAGGCTTGGCTATTAAGCCTTGAGTGTTGCTTTGGGTTGCATCCTTATGAGAGAAACCTTAAGGCATGCTTTGTAGTACACATGCTAAGAGGGAATGCTTCTACTTGGTGGAAGCAAGAGGAGGTTAAGTGTCACCTTACCATGGACACCCTCACATGGGAGATCTTCTTGGAGAGATTTCAAGCCCGATATATTTTGGAGCATTTCAGACAATGTCGCATCAATGAGTTTCATGACCTACAACAGAGAGGCATGACAGTAGCCCAGTACGAGAACAAGTTTCTCAAGCTCCTTCCTTATGTGGACTACATGAAGGACGAGAAGCTCCAGGTCAACTGCTTCATCAAGGGGTTGAACTATGCCATAGCTGATAGAGTGCAGTTGGTACCTGCAGGAGATCTACATGATACAATGGAGAGAGCCATGGTAGCTAAGGAGATCCATAAAAGATCTCACAATGTCTGAGACTAGTCATAGAACTAGAATGCCACATCTCAGTCTTCTAGTTTCCAGAAGTCACATTGGAAGGGAAACCAGAAGAACTCATCAGGATCATCTAGGGCACCTCAGCAATAGCAGCAACAGTAGCAACAGTAGCCACAGTAGTCTCAGCAAAACCAGAGGCAAAAATCTTCTCAGGGATAGTAGGGCTCTAAGCCCAAGCAGTGGCACTCATAGGGATCTCAATGAGATCAGAGGGGACAGTCTCAAGCTTTTAGAGGTGGATTCAGTGGTTCTAGTACTATAGGAGGATAGCAGCAGTCTAGGCCTCAGGGTATATAGCTGTAGGCTAGAGGACCATGCTACACATGTGGTGCCATGGGGCACATAGCTAGGGATTGTCCTATAGGTCATTCAGCCGGTAGTCAGAGAGCGGTAGCTTCCAAGCATACTGTAGGAGACATGGGTAGAGTACGTAGAGTTTTTGCAGCGGTTGATAACCACCAGGCTGAGCACCAGGCCATAGTCATTGAGGCTGTAGGCACGATTAGAGGTAGTAGTGTTTCTATCCTTTTTGATTCTGGAGCCACCGACTCCTTTATTTCACCTTTCATAGTGGAGCATTGTGGGCTAGTGGCAGCTAGATAAGATGTTAGTTGGTAGGTTGAGTTAGCCTCAGGTGCTAGGGTATTTGTTAGTTCCATGGTGAGAGGTTGATAGTTGCAGATTAGGGACTTTACCACCTCTGTTGACCTTCATGTCACACCTCTTGGATCCTATGATGTTGTTCTTGGTATGGATTGGCTCTATTCCCATAGAGCCAAGGTGGACTGCAGACAGAAGATAGTTGAGTGTTTAGATGATGATGGGGTGACCTCAGTTATTACAAGAGTACAAAGACTTGTATCCCTTCGTATGATTTCCTCTATGTAGCTTAAGCAGTGCATGCGGAAGGGATGTTAGTTATATGCTATCACTATCAGTGATAGAGAGGAGGATGTAGAGGAGACTTCTCTTGATGACCACCTGATCCTTCAAGAGTTTGCAAATGTATTTCCATCACAGTTACCTGGTATGCCACCACCTAGAGTAGTAGACCTTCATATTGATCTTGTGCCTAGAGAAGAGCCTGTTTCTAGAGCACCCTATAGGATGTCCACATATGAGCTCAGCGAGCTCAAGATTCAGCTAGAGGAGCTCTTGGAGAAAGGGCACATTCATCCTAGTGTATCTCCATGAGGGGCACCCATCACCTTCATTAAGAAGAAGGATGGATCTCTTAGGTTGTGCATGGATTACCGACAGCTGAACAAGGTGACCATCAAGAATCGGTATCCCCTTCCTAGGATTGATGACTTATTTGATCAGCTTCAGGGAGCCTAAGTGTTCTTGAAGATAGACTTGATGTCAGGATATCACCAGTTGAGGATCATGGATAGGGACATCCACAAGATAGCTTTCCGCACACAATATGGGCACTGTGAGTTCACGGTGGTACCCTTTGGTCTCATGAATGCTCCAACTATATTCATGAGTCTCATGAATGGAGTATTTAGTTCATTTCTAAATAGATTTGTGGTGATATTCTTGGATGATATATTGATTTACTCATGAGATGAGCATGAGCATGAGGAGAATTTGAGATAGGTCTTGTAGTGCTTGAGAGATAATCAATTGTATGATAGCTTGCCGAAGTGTGCATTCTTTAGGACAGAGGTTCACTACTTAGGCCATGTGATATCAGGAGATGGGATCTTAGTTGACCCATCTAAGATTATGGTGATTATGGATTGACCGGCACCCACTAGTGTGATAGAGGTCAAGAGTTTCATGGGCCTTGTAGGCTGTTACAGATGACTTGTTGAGGGTTTCTCTAGAGTGGCCCATCCCATCACTTCCCTTTAGAGGAAAGGGAAGAAGTTTGAGTGGACAGAGAGGTGTGAGAGAGCTTTTTAGGAGCTCAAGAGAGCACTTACTAGTGCACCTATACTTGCAGTACCTGATCCTTTAGAAAATTTTGTGGTTTGCACAGATGCATCTTTAGATGGGATTGGGGTTGTACTAATGCAGGATGGTCGGGTTATTCCCTACGAGTCCAGAAAGCTCAAGACTCATGAGCTTAATTATCCCACCCATAACCTTGAGCTAGTAGTAGTGGTGCATGCTTTGATGAGATGGTGACATTTCTTATTGGGCCATAGATTCAAGCTTCATTCATATCATTAGAGTCTCCAGTATATATTCACTCGGCCAAACCTCAATGCTAGATAGAGGAGATGGATGGAGTTCCTATGTGAGTATGACTTTGACGTTCACTACATCAAGGGTAAGGAGAATGTGGTAGCAGATGCCTTGAGTAGGAGACGTCATGAGCTCTTAGTTATGACTACTAGCACAAACTTGAGAGGGCACATACTACAACATTTATAGGAGGATGCCTTCTATTCAAAGGTTAGACAGATGGTTCAGGATCAAAGACCCCTAGAGGGGAAGTTCATAGATTATACCCTTGAGTCCAATGGCCTTCTCTATCATAGAGGATGCATTTATGTACCTTCTTCCAGTGGATTGCGGGATTTCATCATCCTTGAGGCTCATAGAGCTCCTTATGCAATGCACCTCAGAGTTAAGAAGTTACATGCAGATTTGAGATAGCTATATCACTAGTCGGGCTTGAGGACACATATTGCAGAGATAGTGGCTAGATGTTTAGAGTGTTTGAGGGTTAAGGTAGAGCACTGTCATCCAGGAGGACTTCTATAGTCTCATGAGATATCGGAGTGGAAGTGGGACATTATATCTATGGATTTTATAGTCGGTCTTCCTATGCCATCTTGTTGCCATGATGCCATTATGGTGACGGTGGATAGGTTGACTAAGGTAGCCCACTTCTCACCCATACGTATCACTTTTACAGCACCTGCAATGGCATAGGTATTTTTGAGGGATATTGTTAGACTACATGGCATTCCTTGCACAATCATATCAGACAGGGACTCACTCTTTACTTCATCTTTTTGGAGAGAGCTACAGACCACTTTGGGCACTAGGCTCAATTTCAGCATGACATATCACCCAGAGACTGATGGTTAGACTGAGAGGGTTAATCAAGTGTTAGAGGACATGCTATCCATGTACATTATGGATCATTAGGTTAGGTGGGAGGAGTACCTACATTTAGTAGAGTTTGCCTATAATAATGGGCATCATTCATCTTTGGGTATGTCTCCATATCAGGCCTTGTATGGCAAACCTTGCAAGACACCATTGAGCTAGGACAGGATAGAGGACAAAGTTTCCATTGGCCTAGAGTTGGTTAGACAGATGGAGTAGTAGGTAGATCTGATTAGGCAACATCTTAGAGAGGCCCAGGATCGACAGAAGAAGTATGTAGATGCTGGCAGGGTTGACAGAGAGTATATGATAGGTGACAGAGTCTTTTTGAGAGTACGGCCACGTAAGAGCCCAATCCATTTTGGGAAGGGTTCTAAGTTGGCTCCTCAATTTATCAAACCCTTTGAGATTTTGGAGAGGATAGGCCTAGTAGCATACCATTTAGCTTTGCCACCTAGCCTACTATGCATCCATGATGTGTTTCATGTGTCTATTTTCAGGAAGAATATATATGATGAGTCTCATATTATTGATTGGGATGCTTTACAAGTGGAGTCGGACAGATAGCTAGCTTTGGAGCCAATATGTATTCTAGCTCGTAGGACCCTGGCCCTTCGAGGTCAAGAGCTAAACCAAGTTAGGGTCCAGTGGGATTGCTACAATGAGGTTACGGCTTCATAGGAGGACATAGCACAGATGAGAGATCAGTACCCCCATCTTTTTGATGAACTCCAGGAGGAACTTCATGCCTAGGGGGGGAGGATGTGAGGTCCTATCCCGACCCATCCTATTTTGACATTCATTTTGACATTTGATTCATCAGGATGATACCTTGAGTATAGACATTTGATCTATTTTGGTTTATATATGCTATCATTTGGACCCTATGAGTTGTTTGTTATAGATTTTTAGGATGATCACTATAGTCGTACTCTTTATATATGCTCATTTTGATACCATGATTATCCATGATATATGAATTCTGCATTTGTTATGTTATCTTTCAGTTTTATGATCATTAATGGAATCATGGTTCTATGATAAGTTTAGGATTACATGCTTATGCAGAAAATGTAATGTTTTATGATGTAGATATATATGTATTTGTCTAGTTTAGATGTTATTACTTTATGTATGAACTGATTATTGATGCAAGATTTTATAATGTACTGACATCAAGTTTGAGCATGCAGGGACATGGCCATGGTTGTAGGTCAGGGAAACAAGATAGGATCAAAGTGCAATTAGTTGAAAACCAAGGTTGACTCTAGAAGAGTACGACCTCATCATATCATGATTTTTTTTGTAAATGTGATGACAGTGTGTATTTAGTTGACAATGTTTGAAATATATGTTTGTAAGTAAATTTTTATCTTTGTAAAAATCTTAAATGTTTTGCACACAAGGCATGCCACATGTGTTTGTGATATGTATTAATGTGATGTGTCACTTGACACCTTAGTGATGAAGTGGCATGTTGAGTGGATTTTGGACACCACCTTCTCCTTAGTTAGTCTTGAGCATTCCCAAGCTAGGTAGGTGGTTTAAAGGACCAAGAATTGTTGAAAACCAAAACTCCATTTTCGGATGCATGATTAATTGGGTATTTTGAGAGGTTTTGTGAAGTCCTAGGGTGAGGTTTAGGTTGAATTTTAGTGCTCCAAGGTTAGTATTACGGTTGGGGAGCTTAATTCTTCTATTTTCATCTTCCTATGCCGCTTATATGCCTCTCCAAATGTGCCATTTTTTATATGCACGAAAATGGAAATGTTCCCTAAGATATCTCTTATTTTCATATGTGGAAATTCATCCCAAACCTTTGAGAGGGGCAAGTGTCATTTTGCCTTAGATCTAGAAACCTAATAGTTTTGGGAAGGGTGTGGAGAAAAGAATGTTTTAGGGAGAAAGACTTAGAAAGCATACACACTAGTTCTTTCTTGGGGATGCTAGTTGGGAGAGGAAGTTAGAGGAGTTCTTGAGAGTCTTTGCCTAGTAGATTATGGATAGCAAGCTTGGTGCCAAGGGAATCTCGTCTTCAACTCTCAATTTAGCCTCGTCTTTGAAGGAGGTTGGTGGTTTTCAAAATCTTGTTGTTTATTTGATCATGCTTGAAAGGAATGTGTTATGTGAAAAATTGTAATCTATTTTACTATGTGTGAACCTTTTTATTGTTGTTTTCATTTTGAGCTTTTGTTTCAATCTTGTTGTTTTCTTGTAATTTTTCTTGTTATGGGTGTGCAAGTTTACTCCTCATCCTTGGGAGGATTAGAGGAGAACTTGGGGTGAAAGGCCTAAGTTGGGATTTCCTTTTGTATGAGTGCATGGTTGTATGGGCAACCATGATAACCTTCTTATGTTGTTTGGGGGTCATAAGGGTTATTGGGGGCCATAAGGGTTTGTTGTTTGCTCATGGATTTGAGTTGTGTGGGTTGGAAGGGCCTTGTGAAGGCTGGTATTATATGTTGCATATGTTGTTGTTATAATTTTGGTGACTCCATTTGGAAGATTCCACCTTAACCCATTATATGGATTCTATGTAAGAATCCTTTGTGCAAGCTTGGGAAGGGAGTTTATTGTGAAAATCTATGTTCTTTATTTATGAAAATATTTAGATTTTGTGTTGCTTGAATGTATCCTATCCTATTCTTATTTCCCCAAGCTTGGGGGTGGCCATGTAATGGCCTAGGCTGGGAGGTGAACCTCCATGGCTATGTGAAGAAGGTCTTATCTTTGCAGGTCTTGGTTCATGGCTTAAAGGAGAAGACCAAATCTAAAGGTTAAAGATTAAGTTGAAAGTTCGTAAAAATGGTTTTAAGATGTCTCTGGTTGAGAGAACGTGTTCTTTATAATTGTTTAGTTTCTGCATAAAGATCCTGTAATATTATTAAAGCTAAACTTTAGACTATTTGGTTAGTGGATCTCCTGTATTGAGTCAAATTATTGTTCTTTTAAAATAATCCTAAATCTGTATCTATTATCAGAAGTTTAAATTCAATTCTCTATTGTATGGTTAAGTGGATTAGTTATAAATCTGGAAATGTTATTTTGTTTATTTATCCAGAAAATGATGAAGTTCCTGTAGTAGAGAATTAGATATTTAAATGGTGTTTCCAGTGTTACTGTGTTTGCCAAAAAAATGAAGAAGTTCCTGTAGCAGTGAATTAGATATTAAATTTGTGTTTCCAGTATGTGGTATAGTTAAAAAGTAATGTACAGAAAATTAAAATTTAGTTGTGGTAATATTAGTTTTTTAATGTATATGTAGATTTTGATTATATGTTTGTACTATATGTTCCTATCCTTCTATCAAAGTTGAAATAAAGAAGTCTATATGTTCAAATGCCAAATCCAATTACAATAACATAATTCAATAGGTAGGCTAAAGTTTTGCAAGATAATTTAGTTGTCTGAATGTATAAAACTGTTTCATATTTCATATGCATAGATTGTTTGAGAATTTAATCTGGTTCTAATCATAATCTAATGTACATATCCTAATTCTATTTACTTGAGGAGCTATTTACAATACAACCATAAATCCTACTTATATAATAAGCAAATGTTGAGAATCTAGGAACTAGTAGAAAAACATATTACTGACTAGTACCTTATAACAAAGACAAATGTTCTGTCTTTCTTTTCTTTTCTAAGTTAGCAAACTGTAGGTGTTTTATTAAATATATATTTTAAACAAAAAATAAATAAATAACTTTATTTTTATCCTGCCACTTTTCTGTACCTGTTATATTTCATGATGTACTAATATATATTATATATTATACAAAAAAAGTATAATACACAATATATATTCATTACAATTTTTATTTTACAGAAATGTAATATTATTATTAAAACAGAAATGATACATAATATATTATTATATATATTATATACTTTACAATGAAAATTGTAAATTATATAGTAAATAATACTATATTATATAAAATATTAATACAGCTTTAATAATATATTGGAAAACAAATATAATATAATAATATATATATATTATATACTACATAATGTACATTGCATAGTATATAATATATAATAAGATAAATATTATAAATAAATAAATAAATCCCATTGCATAAAAAATTTTGGAAGTCGCATTTGTTTTGGAGGGTCGAAGCCCTTAGTTTACCCCCAACATGAATTGGCAGCAACGCTGCCATGACTAAGTCACGACTGTGACTGTGTCACTACCGCGACCTTGGTTGCGGATAGTGACACAATCACTATCGTGGCTAGTCATGACAGTGGCTAAGCCACGGCAGTGCCATGACCTAGCTGCAACCAAGGATTTTTACCACCTCTGCACACAAAAAAAAGAAATCTTATACATATATGCGGGTTCAAAAAAAATACATAACACAACACGTTTAGGGTTTTTAAACCTTGTCAACACAAATAAAATACTTTGTATATATTCTATAAAAAAAAATGCAGTGTAGGGTTATGAATCCATACCGACGCCATTAATATAACACAAAAAAAAAAGATATCACATTCTGGCATAAGATTATCAGAGGGTTTCTTCTTGCAAACCCGTAAATATTAAATAAAAGATAGAGCTAAGAAAAATAACAAAGATTTGGTAACACTTATAACATTAAACTAAAACCTATTACATTGCTGTTTAAACTGACAGCATTTTTTTTTATAACAGAGACAAGATATGAGATCTATGACAGATCTGAGAACATTTCAACTTCCACATATGTCTTTTTCAAAATAAACATACCCACTTCTTCTACATAGAAATGGGAACTATCTGGTGCATATGTTAGAGACTCCCTTATAGAGGAAGGGATCTCTTGCCATAGAACCCCCTCTCACTCTGTAGAGAAAACCTGGCCGAATTTATCATTTGCAAATTTCTTCAACCTGCAAACAAAGAGAAAATGAAACAATGTGAGATTTTAGGGTTTGAATAAGTTTTATTAGGGCCCCAAACCCTAATTTTGAATTAGGGTTTGGAGGGCCCTTTCACTATTATATTATTTGTTTCTTTTTAGTAGTGTTGTTTTCCCTTATGAGATTATACATTGTATTAGTTGAAAAGTTACTATATTTTCATTTTGTTAGTGAAAATTGAATTAGTTGAAATGTTACTTTATTTTCATTATGTCGGTGTAAATTGAATTTGTCGTAATGTCATATTATTTTCTTTTTGCTAGTAAAAATTGAATTAGTTATTAAGTTAAAACTTATCTTTTTAGATAGTGATCTTTTTATGGGGAAAATAACTTTAGACATTGGTAACTATTTTACATTAGTAATAATTGAGTAAATAATAAGGTTGGATATACCTTCGTCATGACTTATCGCTAATAACATTCAATTAAGTTATAAATTATGAATTAGTAATTTGTCTTCTACGAAAGATTTTCTAGTGAAGGAAAAGAAAATTATAATAAATTATAAATACCCCTTCTTAATTTAATTATTATTATTCTTGACAAAAAATATAGCAAACCTTATCTTACTTCTACATAAAATTTACATGAATTAATTTAGGGGATGTTAATTCAATTTATTAATTAACATTATAAACCTTAGCATTAATGAAACTAATATTCCTTAAGGATTATTAATCAGAAAAGAAAACTTAGGTTAAATAAGTATAAGCTAGGTTGATAATTGAAATTGTTATCTCTAAATAAATTTATCCTTTAGTGAATTAATTTACCCTTGAGTCTTCTTAGGGATAAACGTATTATCCCAATACGTCACGAAACCATTAAAAATAAAGAATTAAAAAAATGTGTTAGTTCTTTTAAACTTCTTTATCCTCCCTCGTCACCTAATGACTTCCGCCATGTAGGGGACAGAGACATGCCAGCGCTTGCCTCTTGGCTGCTTAAGTGTCATTGGGTGACCCGCCAAAGTGAGCTTATGTTTCCAAAGCTTCACGTCATAGGGCTTTTGTGCAACCTTGTTGACCTAGATGTATGTTATAGTTTGTTTCAAAAAAAAAATTAGTTGTGTTTTTGTGCAATTATTTTGGGCATTACATGTGGAACTTCTGAAACTTCATCATCATCCACCTTCAATTGTTCACTTAAATGCAACACCTTTTTTTTGCAATGCTGCAACAACTTCATTTTCACTTCCAACTCTTTCATCTTGGGATACATGGCACAAACACTTCTCCATAACAGAACTGGTACATGGTCTTCTTTAATACTCAAATTCACTTTTCTTCCTCGAGTGATGTCTTCTCTAAAAGTATCAAACAAATCACACAATACTTGATCGCGAGTTTGATGAAGTTCTATAAAGGAAGGATCCAGCCTCTTCCCTTTCACAACTTTAATACGCATGGTATTTTAGGTCAGAGTCACCAATCTCTTGTAGCAGAGATAATAAAAACTGAGGAAACAAATTATGCACTAATCTTCTTTTCCACCTCCTTAGTAGAGTCGCCAAAAATTTGTTAGTAAACAGATTTGTCCTTCCGCAAATTAACAAACAAATCAACTCTAAATGCCCAGAAAGAAGAAAAAAAAAAAATAACAATTGGACAAGTTATCATTAATTGATAACTCTCCTCTTAATTGAGAGGTACAACTCCCTCTTAGCAAGATCTACAACAAATTAAATATTGATTATGTCTTTAACCAGAAGACACAAAGGAAATTGACATTCATTTATCAACATGAAATGAATGCGATTACAGATTAAAAGACTCAGAGATGAAAAAAAAATGGCCAACTGACCACTTATCTAATCTTCCCAATTACAGAGATAACAAAAAGGTAATTAAATGACTTGTTTTGTAAAATGTAGACACGCAGACCAACTGATTTACCTATAAACATATATTTGATAAAATGGCATATGGTGATGTTCAAAAACATGAAAGAAATAATCAACTTATTGATTTCAATTAGAGAAAATAAGTATACAGATCAACTGATCTGTGACACAAAAACCTCTTTATTTCAAAACATAAACATAATAACCAACATATCATTATGTTCCTTTCCATTACAATCAAAATGTAGAAAAATATAAAATAGTTCCCTTGTTGTCCCTATTACAGAATACTGAAAATAAAATCTCTCCCTCTTCCTGTAGCTGACTGACCACTGGAAGAAGAAGCCCCCCATCTCTTTGAAAATCTTTCTATAAAAATAATCTCCAGCTTCCGTGGCTTTTCAGTTATACAACCGTTTCTTGAAATTGTTTCTAACTCCCCTTTTCACTTTTACATCTTCGGTATGATTAGTGTCGAATCCCCTTAGAATATTTTGAATAGAAGACTTTATGCAATCTTGGGAATATTGAAAAGTGGGAATTTATTACATTTGAGATAATGACATCTATTCCCACAAACCATTCGACATAACCATAAAGTTTTTGGGTATGAATAAATATCCTGTCAAAAAAAAGGTTGTTGTTCTCATTTATAAACTCGTAATCAGTCAATAATATCTTTTGAAGGAAACATAATTTTTCAAATCACTTTGGTGAAGATCTGAGAAACTTGCCTATGCATAACATATCCCAAAATCAGCAAAATCTAACTGTTAAAAAACAAATATGCCTCCTGTACAGAGACTGCTTTTCTGCTTCCAGAAAATTCAAGATTATAGACTGTTTAAGAAATCCTTTCAAAAGATCCTCATCTTTTGTACTGTATGAATTATTTTATAATGTATCTTGGACTTGCAAATTTGAACCATGCATCTTGAATATTGAAAATTTAACTTTGAACTTTGAACTTGAGGTTCAAGGTTCAAGTTCAACAAATCCTCTTGCAATTTTGTCCCCTTACAAAGTATAACCTTCCAAAGCACCATAAACAAAACCACTACAAATTATGAGAATATTTGGGAAAATTTCTTCATGGGACTTGGTTTTAAAAGTTTTGAATTTGGGTGCTAGAGGCAAGCCAGCACTATGCTACAACCAAATCTCATCTACCTATCCCATCATGCATTGTGACTCATAACACATTCTTAAGTTGTAGACATTTCTATTTGTTCTTTTTCCTACAAACACTAGTCTTCCACTCTTTTCTCTCCCATTCTCACATCCTTGGAATCAAAGGTGAACTTGTAACCATTTTTACATATTTGGCTCACACTAAGCAATTTGTGCTTCAACTCTTCTACATAGTATACATTGTGACTATGTAACTTTCTATCTATGTTCAATGTGCCTTTTCCTTTTAGCTTAATGGATGAGTTGTCGGTTAAGTGCACAAAGATGGGGGACCAAAAAGGGGGTATAAGATACCACTTTTTTCTTAAAATAAGAAAAATCTGAACTTCAACAAGAAATTGAAGATAGTTAGACTCAAAAGTTTAAGATGGGACAAAAACAAGAGTTGTAATACTCTAAATCTAGTTCCTAAACTACTAACTTATTTTGAAAATGGTGCAGATTAAGGCCCACAAAAAGGGGGAGCACAAAAAGTGGTCCTATTTTTTGTCAAAAAATATAACATAGCATCTGGTGTGCTCCCCCTAAAATGTTAAACTTTTTTTAAAAAAAAATTTAACCACTCTAGTGAGAAGTTAGTTAACACCACGTAGTTTATCCCAGAAGTTTTTGGTGATTTTTTTATGAATGTATAATTTTTGATGAATTTACGAAGTGCACACATCTTGAAAACATGAAATTTATGTGTGCTCCCCCTGGAAATCAAATTTTCTATTTTTTAAAGTGTGTAGAATGGAGTGTAGTTTCTAAAAATGTAACTTGTTGCAAAATTCAATGAACAAGCCAAAATCTATGCCCAAAATACTACATGTTGGTTTTTACAAAAAATAGACATACACACAAAAGAAATTAGAGTTAAAAACTTAACCTAATCAGAATACAAAATAAATTATATGCTTAGATAGCTAACATAGAGATATGCAATATCACATCATCTTATTTTTACGTTCTTGAGCCACGAGTAAACTTGACAAGGAGCACACAAAAAAAGATGTCATTTTTTTGTATGTCTACTTGAAAACACATCTCAAGCCTATTTCAATCATCCAAGCCTTTGGGATGGATCTCCAAGGAAAATCCAAGCCTTAGGATTGGTAAATTCCAATGCCTTAAAAAGCATGTGTGCCCTATAGGGCAAGCGCAGTATTGAAATCTATGACTTTCATAGGGTGTGCGCACTATGAAAGTCATAGATTTCAATAGTGTGCTTGCCCTATAGGGTGTGCGCCCTATTTAAGACATAGATTTAAATAGTGATGAGAAATAGTTAGAGTGAGAGGAAGAGAGATAAAATGACTCTCTCTCTCTCTCTCTCTCTCTCCACCTTCGTACCCTCTATATTTTCCCTTATTACCCTCTTTCACCCCCTCTCTCTCTCTCACACACACATATGCTCTCTCCCACCTTCCTACCCTTGATATTCTCTCTCTCTCTCTCTCTTTCTCTTCTCCCTTTTTCTTGTTTTTCATAGGACGCATGCCCTATTTAAGAGAATGCATAATACTTTTTTGTTTTGTATAGGGTGCACGCCCTATAGCGCGCTTGCGCTATGCAAAACTAAACCAATTGGTCTTCTTTGCCAAGGATCTTGTGAAAGAGGCCCACTTTTTATGTATGTTGTCTGAGTTCTACGTGTTATCCGTCAAGTATTCACTTTTTCATGGTGCTGATAGTGACAAAGAAGCATATTCTATCAATTTGTACCATCTTTTTGTTTAAAAATCAACATCAAATTGTGAAAGTCAATTATTATCACCGAAATTTATCGATTGAGGTAAGTTTTTTATTTTTTTACATGTCAAATGTGAATAAAGAGAGTTTTGGTTTATAATTGGTATGATATAGACTTGTTCAATACATAATTTGATATAATTGTAATAAATTTATATTATAATTTGTCATATTGTAAGAGGTTTATATTATAATTTGACTTATTCTTGTACATTTATATTATATTTTTAAAATTGTAATCAATTCATATGTAGAAATCATCATCATGCTAAGGAAATGACAAAAGAATTTAACATCGAAAGAGCATGAAAGAGACAAAGATAAGAAAAGGGAAAGAATGAGACAACTTCGTGAACAAAAAAAATTAGATACCATACAAGAATATTTTTCTTTGGATGAGGAACATGAAACATCAATACAAAGTAAGAGAGAATTGGAATTGGAAACAAAAAGACAATGAATGAGAAACTTGCGTGCAACAAGACAATTCAATTATGAAGATGCGGGGACATCATCTATGTGTTCCCAAGTTCAAGAGACATCATCATCCAATGTTGGAGACACACCATTGTCTACTTTCGAAGGTGGAGGTACACCAATGTATCATGTTGAAGGCACACTATTGTCTACTTCTGAAGGTGTGGGCACACCATTGTCTACATCCCAAAGTGGAGGTACACAATTGTATCATGTTGAAGGCACACCATTATCTACATCCCAACATGTAGGAACAACATCGTCTCATGTTGAAGGCACTCAAAATGGTACGCAATTCACACATAATATTTTTGATGCTCCTAGAATTATTTATAGAAAGCCAAAATATTTGATTGATATTGATACTAACATTTTGCAAGCAATGCCTAACAAGATTCCCAAGCGTATTTGTCAAAGAAATGCTAATCGTATTTGGATATCATTTTTTGAGAATTTAAACATGACAAGACAAACTATATTTGGAGATCATCTTTAATCAATGCACAAATTGTGCTTGTACAGGACAATCAAAACAAATAGAAGTTAAAACCCTACAAAATGATTTAAATTTACTAAAAAACAATTTAAAACATCCTTCCACTACCACATGAATGAAATCAGATCAAATACTCATCAAAACAACCTCAAATTTGCAAGAAATCAAAATTTTATTGCCAAAATCTGAACCAACCCGTACAAAAATAGATTTTCATTTGTTCTCCCCCCATTCTCTTAGTTTTAAAGGCTATGCTAACAAAGAAAACTAAACTTATTTTTAGATTTTCCCTCCTAATCTCAAGTGACCGTTTGAATTTAAATATTCAAGTTTGCAAACTTAATCAAATAAACTCCTAAAAACTCTTAACTTTGGATTTTATTCTTTTATGATCCAAATGACCTATCTAAACCATAAAAATTACTCTAAGACCTAATTCAAACCATCTAGGCCCATTATGCCAATACAGGCATTCAACTATCTATTACATCCATTTTGTCATTTTCAAGCCTTTATAATTTTAGGCCTTGTTTATTGCATTAAATGGCTTTACATGCCATGTTACATCAAATAAAATGACCCTTGGTCATTTTCTTCACTCTATCCTCCTTAGGTCCTCCAGGTGACCCTCGTGTGTTCTTAGGTGCCCCTACACCATAATGTCCTCAATGGACTACAAAATCTTGTTTGTAAATGGACCAATATTGTCCAAGCTTATTATGTTTAAAGAGTCTAGGATGGGTCATGTGATAAATTTCAGTAGTGCACTCGCACTATGAAAGTCATAGATTTTAGTAGTGCACTTGCCCTATAGGGCGTGCACCCTACTTAAGACATAGATTTAAATAGTGATGAGAAATAGTCAGTGTAAGAGGAAGAGAGAGAGAAAGAGCGCTCTCTCTCTCTCTCTCTCTCTCTCTCTCTCTCTCTCTCTACACCTTCCTATCCTCTATATTTTCCCTTCTTACCATCTTTCACCCCCTCTCTCTCTCTCACACATGCACATATGATCTCTCCCACCTTCCTACCCTCTATATTCCTCCCCCCATCTCTCTCTCTCTCTCTCTCTCTCTCTCTCTATATATATATATATATATATATATATATATATATATATATATATATATATATATATATATATATATATAGATATAGATATATTCCCTTATTACCCTCTTTCACCCCCTCTCTCTCACACACACACATCTGATCTCTCCCACCTCTCTCTCTCTCTCTCTCTCTGTGTGTGTATATATATATATATATATATATATATATATATATATATATATATATATATCCCCTTACTACCCTCTTTCACCCTCTCTCTCTCTCACATACACACACATATGCTCTCTCCCACCTTCCTACCCTCGATATTCCCCTTCTCTATCTCTCTATCTCTGTCTCTCTGTCTCTCTCTATCTCTCTCTCTCTCTCATCACTCCCTCTGACCTTCCCCTTCTCTCTCTCCTAATCTCTCTCTTTCCCTTTTTCCATCTCTCTCTCTCTCTCTCTCTCTCTCTCTCTCCTACTCTCTCCATTCTCTCTCCCTCTCCCCTTCTATCTCTCTCCTTCCCCTTCTCTCTCTCTCTCTCTCTCTCTCTCTCTCTCTCTCTCTCTCTCTCTCTCTCTCTCTCTCTCTCTCCCTTTTTCTTGTTTTGCATAGGGGGCATGCCCTATTTAAGATTATGCATAACACTTTTTTGTTTTGTATAGGGCGCACGCCCTATAGCGTACTCACACTATGCAAAACTAAAACAATCGGTCTTCTTTTCCAAGGATCTTGTGAAAGAGGCCCACTTTTTCTGTATGTTGTCTAAGTTATGTGTGTTATACGACAAGTATTCACTTTTCATGGTGTTGATAGTGACAAATAAGCATATTCTATCAATTTGCACCATCTTTTTGTTTAAAAATCAACACATCGAATTGTGAAAGTCAATTATTATCACCAAAATTTATTGATTGAGGTAAGTTTTTTATTTTTTTACATGTCAAATGTGAATAAAGAGTGTTTTGGTTTATAATTAGTATGATATAGACTTGTTCAATACATAATTTGATATAATTGTAATAAATTTATATTATAATTTGTCATATTATAAGAGGTTTATATTATAATTTGACTTATTATTTTATATTTATATTATATTTTTAAAATTGTAATCAATTCATATGTAGAAATCATCATCATGCCAAGGAAATGAGCAAAGAATTTAACACTGAAAGAGCATGAAAGAGACAAAGATAAGAAAAGGGAAAGAATGAGACAACTTCGTGAACAGAAAAAATTAGATACCATACAAGAAGATTTTTCTTTGGATGAGGAACATGAAACATCAATTCAAAGTAAGAGAGAATTGGAATTGGAAACAAAAAGACAATGAATGAGAAACTTGCGTGCAGCAAGACAATTGAATTATGAAGATGCGGGGACATCATCTATGCGTTCCCAAGTTCAAGAGACATCAACATCCAATGTTGGAGGCACACCATTGTATCATGTTGAAGGCACACCATTGTCTACTTCCGAAGGTGTGGGCACACCATTGTCTACATCCCAAAGTGGAGGTACACAATTGTATCATGTTGAAGGCACATCATTATCTACATCCCAAGGTGTAGGCACAACATCATCTCATGTTGAAGGCACACCATTATCTACATCCCAAGGTGTAGGCACAACATCATCTCATGTTGAAGGTACTCAAGATGGTACGCAATTCACACCTAATGTTTTTGATGCTCCTAGAATTATTTATAGAAAGCCAAAATATTTGATTGATATTGATACTAACATTTTGCAAGCAATGCCTGATAGGATTCCCAAGCGTAATTGTCAAAGAAATGCTAATCATATTTGGAGATCATTTTTAGAGAATTTAAACATGATAGGACAAACTGTATTTGGATATCATCTTTAATCAATGTACAAACTGTGCTTGTACAGGACAGTCAAAACAAATAGAAGTTAAAACCCTACAAAATGATTTAAATTTACTAAAAAACAATTTAAAACATCCTTCCACTACCACATGAATGAAATAAAATCAAATACTCATCAAAACAATCTCAAATTTGCAAGAAATCAGATTTTTATTGCCAAAATCTGAACCAGCCCGTACAAAAATAGATTTCCATTTGTTCTCCCCCCATTCTCTTAGTTTTAAAGGCTTAAATAAACTCCCTTTAACCTCCCAAACCGAATCAAATCAGTTGGATATGCTAACAAAGAAAACTAAAGTTATTTTTAGAGTTTGCCTCCTAATCTCAAGTGACCGTTTGAATTTAAATATTCAAATTTGCAAACTAAATCAAATAAACTCCTAAAAACTCTTAACTTTGGATTTTATTATTTTATGATCCAAATGACCTATCTAAACCAAAAAAAAATACTCTAAGACCTAATTCCAACCATCTAGGCCCATTATGCCAATACAGGCATTCAACTATCTATTACATCCATTTTGTCATTTTCAAGCCTTTATAATTTTAGGCCTTGTTTATTACATTAAATGGCTTTACATGCCATGTTACATCAGATAAAATGACCCTTGGTCATCTTCTTCACTCTATCCTCCTTAGGTCCTCCAGGTGACCCTCGTGTGTTCTTAGGTGCCCCTGCACCATAATGTCCTCAATGGACTACAAAATCTTGTTTGTAAATGGACCAATATTGTCCAAGCTTAAATTATGTTTAAAGAGTCTAGGATGGGTCATGGGATAAATGAAAGGCATTAGGAATAATTTAGAAATGGTTAATTATATAGTGAGGGTTTGATCTTTACACCCTCCAATGGATTGTTCATGAGCTCTCCTTTTCAGGATTGAGTCTTTGAACATGGTAGACTCCTCTCCAAGTCTTAATTCGGGTTTCCCAAACCCCTGTCTCTCTCCCAAACACTGCCTCAATCTAGGCTTCCTAACCGGGCACTTCCCCTACACTTCATGCCATAAAAATACATATTTACAAAGTTTATACAATACCCTAACATAATCCAAATGGTCGTAGAGAACCTGCCATGGATTCCTCAGTTAGGGCCATACTAAGCACCTCAACTCTGTACAGTCTAGCAAGCTGGCTTTAGAGGAGGATTTAAACTACAAGCTTGAAAAAAAATGCAAGAACCAAAAGAAAGCTAAAACCTAGAGACTAAAACATAAACTTAGAGACCAACTCAATTCAAGGATGCACTATCTCATTTCCTTTCCAACTTCTCCCTCTCTAAAATAGAAGGTTTACATTTTGGTTTATCCAGATAGTGTACCCTCATAGGCCACCTAGTGTACCTAGTGCCTCCATGATATAGAGGGAAGGGTGGTTGTTGAATAAACAAGGAAATTTTATGAATTTTGGTTAACAAAGCCACTATTTTCCCAAAGCCTCAAATGCTTCCCAAGTGCTCAAACTTGACCAGACCTTTTCCAAGGTTCCAAAATGATATAGATGGTATCTAGGGCTTATATCTAAATGTATTTGATAGGTTTTAGGCTTCTTGTAAATACCCACAATACCCAACTCTCCAATCTTTCCCAAACTGTCTAGAGGCCTAATTGCCCTGTCTAGTAGCCCTGCAGCAAAGGAAAATGCCACTTATCTCTAAAACTTTCCAAAGGACCAATCAAAAAAATTTCTTTTTTGAGTACCCTTTTCTTAGTACATTTTCATATCCAAAGGAAATATATGGTTGTTTCGGAGTGTGTACTATTGCTCACCCCTATGGCTCCAAAAATGCATGAAAAGTGAGTGATTTAACAAAGGAACTATATGAAATAATTAACCCCAAGACTTAAAACTATATAAAGTGTCTTATTATGTCATAAAACCTCTAAATACCAAAGTAATTATACTCAGACCTCCTATAACCCCAAAAAACCCCAAATTTGGCCTCTTCAAACCCGTAAAACAAGTGTTTCTCAAATCGATGCCCTCCAATCACTTCCAGGTTCAAATATTTATTGATTAAAATTTAAATTAACAATATAAGATGATCCAAATAATCAAATATTCCTATCCTTAAGACCAATATTCTGGTGCTATACCCTTGCCATGAAATTCAATGTATTTTCCACCATTTGCTGACTATGATCACTTCTTCTTTCACTTGTCTACACACCAAAGCATTAGATTTTTATTGTACATGTTAGATATGCTCATTCCATGAAATTTAGGCCTTTAATTTCATGTTATGATGCTCATCTTTATTGGATTCCAATCAAAACAGTGACTTAGGAACCCCAAACCGTGACAGTGCTGAAAATAGTGATTTAAAATCTGATTCAAATCAATGCAAGAAAAATATGAAACATCTTCAATCTTGTAATAAAATAATCCTACAACATTATCAATCAATCCAAATTAGATTTTTCAACTTCAAAACAAGTAAGACATTAAACAAACTTGCAAAAATTTTGAGATTTTCTTATTTTTCTGTTGCAATCCGTACACACAGCCTCCTATGCTATACAATGGAACTTTGGAATATTTGATGGACTCCTAGAAACTACCCCAACCAATCCCAATTGGTTGGATGGATTAGTTTTCACTTAAACATAACAAAATCCAATTCCCTCCATTTTCTAATAACAGTTGCATTTTCATTTCCATTTTCATTGCTTATAGGCCATTATAGGTGCCATAAACACCACGTACAAAAAACCTAAAATCTTCCAACAAAACCTAACCCAGAGCACTAGAAAACTTGGTAACAACCTTACTTCCTTCAAAAGTAGCATGCCTAATCAGCTCTCCAGGTGGCTAGGTGTATTTATGAGCAAGTTGGGTCAATAATTTTAGTTGACATGTATTGTAAATAGTGATGTATTTAAAATTATTTAATTAATTAGTATTTGTGTTATTTATTTATTTCATGGAGTTTTCATTCATTAAGTCATATGTTAAATTTGTTTAGGACATGAATTCCAACTTCTCCCTCTCTGAAATGGAAGGTTTACATTTTGGTTTATCCAAATTAATACATTTGCTTCCATTACTAGGTTTTACCTTCTTCCTTTGCAGCTATTTTATTCCTTGTTTCATAGAGTTTCCCTTTTTAGGTCCAGATGCCTTTGCTAGAAAATTGGTGACAAAATCATTGCATAAGACTTTTATTTTCTTATTCATACATGATGGAAGGCTATTATGCACTTGTCCTCCTTTAAAATACTTGTAAGGACTATATTCTTTGACAACGGGGAAAATATGGACTATCATCTACCCACTCAAAAATATAGGCATCTCCATCCTCAAGATTATTAGCAACTAAAAAATATCTCCATCCATGAATCAAGGAAGCTTCAAGGAGATCTCTGAGGAATCGTACATGCCATTCCCTTCTGCTAGGATCCACAAGAGTCACCATTGTTCTTTCTCTTGGTAATTTGATTTTATCTACAAATGTGTTCGGTGTTGTCTGCAAAACAAATTTTCACATAAAATAAGCAACATTACCTTAAGAACCATCTAAACACTATTATTAAAAAATATGTAACAAAACATAGAACCCCAAAATATCCTTTAGACAATAATAGATCCGCTTCTTGAACCCCTGTCAAACAAAGTTGTAGAGTATAGGAGACTGTAGTATAATAGAGATAATTTTCACTTCATTTTCAACGTCTTCTGTTGATTTTATTTTCAACTCAACAGATAATTTTCTATCCCTCAAGTGATCAGAACTCGTCGGAATAGCACTAGTGGAAGGATCAGGGCATTTCCTCTATGACTCAAAATCACTCTAGATCTTCTCAGAATGAAAAATAGAAATATCTTTTTCACAGCCATTCTTCCCTTATATCCAAACTTAGAAATACATCCCCAAAGCATGGAACTGTCTGTTCCAATAGCTCCAAATGGCTGGGTAAATGCTAGTGGCAACCTCATTCGCCATGCACAGTCGTTCAATCACCACCGATGACTTCGAGCTGAAGTGTCCCTCAAGGTCACTTAAGCATGAAATCAATGATCTTTGCGGGGTCATATCTTGGAGCTCATGTGAGGTAGCATCGATCTGTCAGTTGCTACTAGACCATGTTGCTGGGGCCTACAAAAGCATGTCTCAGTTTTTAGAGATTCAATTTCATTTAAAATCGGCAACACATTCTTGGTCGATATCATAAATCATAATGTTCCTTAGTTCAAATGGCCAACATTATGTATCCTTCCAACCGTCGGTTGTAGCATCGAACCATCTATTCCAATAGCTCTGAATGGCTGAGTAAACTCTAGTGGCAACCTTATTTGCCACTCATAGTCATTCGATCACCACCGATGACTTTGAGCTGAAGTGTCCCTCAAGGTCATTTAAGCATGAAATCAATGATCTTTGTGAGGTCATATCTTGGAGCTCATGTGAGGTAGCATCAATCCATCAATTGCTACGAGAACGTGTTTTTGGAGCCTATAAAACCCTGTCTTAGTTTTTAGAGATTCAAGTTCATTTAAAATCAGCAACACATTCTCAGTTGATGTTAGAACTCACAATGTTCCTCAATTCAAACAACCAATGTTGCATATCCTTCCAACTGTCAGTTGTAGCATCAAACCTTCTATTCCAACAGCTCCGAATGGTCAGGTAAACGCTAGTGGCAACCTCGTTCACCATGCACAGTTGTTTGATTGTCGTCGATGACTCCAAGTCGAAGTGTCCCTCAAGGTTGCTTAAGCATGAAATTAGTGATCTTTGTGGGGTCATATCTTGGAGCTCGTGCGAGGTAGTATCAATAAGTAAGTTGCTATGAGACCATGTTGCTGAGGCCTACAAAAATTTGTCTTTGTTTTCAGATATTCAAGTTTGTTTAAAATCGGCAACACATTCTCAGTCGATGTCAGAACTCATAGTGTTCCTCAGTTCAAATAGCCAACATTGTGTATCCTTCCAACTGTCAGTCATAGCATCGAACCATCTATTCCAATAGCTCTGAATGGATGGGTAAACACTAGTGGCAACCTTGTTCGCCACACACAATCTTTCGATCACCATTGATGACTTCGGGCTGAAGTGTCCCTCAAGGTCGCTTAAGCATGAAATCAGTGATCTTTGTGGGGTCATATCTTGGAGCTCATGCAAGGTAGCATTGATCCATCAGTTGCTATGGGACCATGTTGCTGGGGCCTACAAAAGCCTGTCTTAGTTTTCAAAGATTCAAGTTTGTTTAAAATCAGCATGTAATGCCCAAAAATTCAGACAAAAACACAACAAATTTTTTTTTTTTACACTAACACGGACACATTACAAAGCTAGGTTACTCAAAAATCTGACAATACAAAGCTTAGGGTGCATATGTTCGCATGGCAAAGTCACCCAACGTCTTATAAGAGAACAGGAGGCATGCGCTGGCGTGCCTTTGTCCCCTACTCAACGAAAGACATTAGGTGACAAGGGAAAGATAAGTCTAGGAGATTTCAACTCCCTAATAATTTCAAGATGGTTCCAAGGATAAAAAGGGAACAACTCTATAAATCTAGAGGAATGGTTTTAATCTAATAAAGAAATTGTTTAGAAAAACACAACCAGACATTTATCCTAAGTCAATACTCAAAATTCTAAGAATCTTCTCCTGATAAATTAATCTTAAAGTTTACCCATTTCAATAAAACTAAGGTTAATTATATCATTAATTATTTCATTAAAATAATTCCTATAATTTACCCTCAATAAATTTAGGATCAACTGAGATTAGGGTTACTATGAGAATTAAACCTCACAATAATAAAACATTAATTATTAAATTATTCTTACAATATATATATATATATAATTAAAAAAAAACAAGTTTAAATTTAAAACCTTATCACCTTTCCAAATTTATACTTTTTCTTTTTACAACTTAGTAATTCATCAATTTAAAAATATAAGCTAAAGTCAATATTATTGACGACCATAAAAAAAAACATTCCAGAAGGAAATTTAATCCAGTTTATAACAAGCTTAATATTCTAACATATTAAAAATTTATTCGACTGTTAAATATTAATCTATCTCTAAATAATATTCAACTAACTTTATAAACAACCAATGAAGTAATACTATACTTCGATAATAATCTTATCCTAAGCATTATATGAATTAAAATAAAATGCTAGAACCATCTTATTGATAAACATTTAAAATAAAATATACAAATCAATAAAATGAAGCTTAATTAAAAGAGTCTATCATATTATATTTCTCTCTCGCATAATAACTATACAAAAGGCCAAATTTATTTTAATAAAAAGGTTCAAAAGATGGCACATAAACATTTAGATAAAATAATGTATAATGAAATGGGCCCTCCAAACCCTAATTCAAAATTAGGGTTTGGGGCCTAAATAAAACTTTATGAAACCCTAAAACTTCCCATTTTCTCATTTGCTTATGCAGGGAATGAAGGAGCATTGAGGGATTAACACATTTTTGTGAGGACATAGAAGCTCTCACGAGATCTTGAGGGAATGGACCAGCAAGAGGTCTCTTATCCCATAAGAGATCCTCTCTAATCCAACCTGAAATCATACCCATTGCTCAACAAATCTGGGTAACACTATTGATATGCTTTGTTGTTCATAACGCATTCCTCTTTTCTTTTTACACTATTATCTCTTTAATATTTTTGGTTATCAGAATGGTTGAAGAGGCATTTTTAAAAGTTCTATCCATTCTTGGATAGAACCGAAAGTATGATGCAATGTCAAACAAGAAGGGAAAACCTTCTTTATACATATATTTATTTTTTTACATCTTTAAACGGCATAGTCATTTTAATTTTATTTAGCAGAGGTTAAAATCTCTATGTAACTTCATTTATTGTTTATTTATTTTATACTACTGGGCGTTTGAATGGGATCGAAACCCTAATGAAGCTGTTTTAGTTTTATTAGCAGAAAATGAATTATTTATCATGATATTTTTTTTTTAAAAAGAAAATTTGCATTTTAAGCGAGGGCAAGCTAGCGGCCATGGCCGCATGTTGACCTACCCCAGTTGCGCGCAGTGCGGGCACTGCATCGGCCTCGACCATTCGCAGTGCTGGGCACTATGGCGGCCATGGTCGTTCACAGTGCCAAGCACTGTGTCGGCCTCAGCCGTTCGCAGTGCTAGGCACTGTGGCGGCCAGACCACGGGTAGGGTTTCGGCTAGGGTCGGCCCACCCAAAAAAAATTTAAAACTAAATTTTTTTTTCTTTTGCTATTAAAATTTTACAATAATAAATAATATATTATTATTTATTATATATTATACAATACTTATTGTATAGTATATAATATACATAATATTATATTATATATTATTATTGTTACATATATTTTATACTATATGTTTAATATTATAGTATATATAATATATTATAAATTATTTTATGTATAATATATTATATATATTATTATATCAATTGCAGGTTAAACATCAATTAAATGGCATATTTATTATTATTATATTTTTTCTAAAAAAAGAATGAAAACTAAAGTACGATTATATATTATATATTATACACAACGTTTATGTATAATATATTATATATATACAATAGATAGATGTATGCATACAAATAATATATATATTTTAGTTTATCTCATGGGTAAGGAACAATAAACATATGGCATTGTTAGCAAAGTGTTTATTGTCATAAATATATATATCTATTTAGTATTATACTATATAGATATATATTTATGCTATTATGACAACACAAACTTACATAACAGATCCACGTAAATCAGATTGTACAGTTTTTCCTTTTTACATACAATTTTCTCACTTAAGCTAAGGTTTCATGCTAGCCATATTTCCATACATTTAAAAGGCTGATATTCATTTTAGCATTTTAAAAAAAACAAGGGACTGATTATAAAACTCTTAGACAATGTGGTTTAAACATTTAAACTGCTAGGTACATACTTTACAACTTGATAAGGGAAATAAACATCTAAACAAACATGAATCTCTTTTCTTTAATCATCACTGAATTTACTATTCTTTAGCAAAGTAAGAAAGTAACAATTCTATGAACTAGCTCAATGTATATTTGTTATTGTACCCAACTTTAATAAATCTACTGACTGTGAAGGTATTGTAATGACAAAATTATCAACATTAGCAGTATTAATCTTTTAGCTATAATAAAATACATTTCATGGATGTAGAAAAGCAATTTAACTTTTAAAGTACTTAAATAAAATCAATCTAACCTTCTTGTACATGACTATTTCATATTACATTTATCCAGGAAAAATGACTTAACAAATAATTTATAGTTACAGGAAATTCCAATCTTTAAATAAAGTAGACATTCCCAGTCCATAACAAATCCATATAACATTTTTGCAAAGAACTGATTTTAAAAATCCATTTAATAGTTGCAGAATTCTAGCACCTTAAAGAGAACAGATATATACTCAAAAGCTAATTCTGAATTTCTTCTAGTACATCAAGTCTTAGTTCCAGATCTATATCATTTTCAATTACATTTTCTTAGGAAGCAAAATAGATAGAGTAAGATCTCTCAAGCTGTCACACCTACATACGGCCCTTTGATTATTCCAACTTTAACTTTTCTTCTAACTTGATCTTCTTCAAACATGCAACTAGACCTGCAACACAAAAGACTTCTTAACATGGCCATGGAGGCTCACCTCCTAGCCAAGGCCATTACATGGCCACCCCTGAGCTTGGGGAAACAGGGAATGGATAGGATATAGACATTCTCCACATACTTAAACATTTAGCCACAAACTGAAAACAAGATATAACAAACAATTTACTCCCTTGCCCAAGCTTGCACAAAGGATTTCATAGACTGAATCCATAGATGGGTGAAGGTGGAATCTTCTCTTATGGAGACACCTATCTTATAACAAAACATTATTTCAACACATATTGCAAGCCTTCACAAGGCACTTCCAACCCAATATCTCAAATCCATGAGCATCAATAATTTCCTTATGTCCCCCAAACAAACATAAGAAGTATCCCTTATGGCCCCCAAACAACATAAGAAGGCTCTCATGGCTGCCCATACAACCATGCACTCAAACATAAAAAAAATCCCAACTAGGCCCTTCACCCCAAGTTCTCCTCAAATCCTCCCAAGGATGAGGAGTGAACTTGCACACCCAAATACATGAAACAGTTCAGAAGACAACCAAGATTGAAAGCAAAATCACAAAAGAAACCAAACAATACAAGATTTACACAAGGAATTACAATTTACAAAACTTTCATATAGTACAATTCTTTCAAAGCATATTCAAAGTAATAACAAGTTAGAAACCACCAACCTCCTCCTAAGCCAAGGCTAAATGAAGAAATGTAGATGAGCTCCTCTTGACTCCAAGCTTGCTATCCTCCTCAAGTCTACTAGTCCTAAACTCTCTAGTTCTTCTCTCACTCTCTCCACATCTAACATAGACAAGAATGAACAACCTCCCTTCCCTTAGTCTCTCTCCCCTAAAGTCATTCAAACATTCTTCCCTCATCTCTCTTCCCAAGACAATTAGGTTTCTAGATCTTGGACAAAATGACACTTGCCCCTTTCCTAAGGTTTTGGAATGAGTTTCAACACATGAAAATGAGAGACATCCTAGATAGCATTTCCATTTTCGTACATATAAAAAATGGCCCATTTGAAGAGGCAAAAAGGTGGCCTAGGAAAGTGGGAATAGAAGAAATAAGCCCCCTAACCCATGTACTAACCTTGGGGCACCTAAATTCAACCTAAACCACACCCTATGACTCCACAAAACCACTCAAAAACCCCAATTAATCATGCATCCGAAAATTGAGTATTGGTTTCATCAAATCTTGGTTCCTTAAACCACCTACCTAGCTTAGGAATGCTCAAGACAAACTAAGGAGAGGGTGGGGTCCATATTCCACTCAACATGCCACTTCATCACAAAGGTGTCAAGTGACACATCACAATAATACACATCACAAACATACTTGGCATGCTTAGTGGCAAATTGCAATTTTATTTTCACAAGAGAAACTTACTTACAAACATACATTTACAAACATTGTCAGCCACATAAATACATGCAACATGTTTATAAAATAAATCACGTTACAATGAGGTCATACTCTTCTTAGAGTCGACCTTGGTTTCAAACTGATAGCACTTAGATCCATTCCTATTTCCCTGACTTACATCCATGGTCATATACCTACACACTCACTCAAATTATCAGTATCTCATAATATATACAAAATACAAACATACATAAATAAAGCAATGCAAGATCCATGATAATGTACAAACACGTACGTACTAGCAAACTATATTACATGATTTCATCACAAATTTGAAACAACATAAGTAATCCATTTCCATATACATCATATGTAATTCTAACTTGATTTCTTCTTTCTTAATTAACCCTAATTCATTTGCATACTCAATTTGTAAAACAATAAGTATCCTACTCATTTCAATTTCTATCTTATAAGTCAATTTACATCAAAATGTAAGATTCAAAATTCAATGATCCTTCTATATCATATATCAAGATCTGCATACAAAGATATGTCTAACATCAACATCTGCATACTCATATAAAATCATCACATAAAGCCAAAGATATGAAATCACTATAAGAGTAAGTCTAATGTATATGAATGATGGAACATTGAGACCTGACATTTCAACTTACAACAAGTTCACAACTCAATCTGATATAAACTTAAATGGTAGTTTATGCGAGCATACATATCCAATTGAGACATCTCACTTTCTAATGTGTGCATTTCTACCTACACAATATGACTCTGCACACCCTTTCCTACTGCATTTGTGTTCAAGAAATTACATACATAAGGAGACTACATTTAACTTCTTTAAAATCTACATTTCACCTTATTATAATAGATTGTGCCTTGTTCCAACTCAATTCTTCAAAACACGTGCTTCATTGTGCTAATCATATAAATCAAATGAATACAATTAACCCTATTGGAAACATAGTGCATATAGAATCATAGATATGTGCACAAAGGCAACACGACAAAGAGTACATCACAAGATTGACTCTTTTAATCACTATGGAACATCATTGATCAATTCAATAACACATAAAATGACCCCAAGTCACTCGAGGCATCATAAATATGCTCTAAAATCATATCCTCCTAATGGTACATCCTTACATGGGACCGATATGATCTAACTCAATGAGTGTGATGGTCAAAACCACACTATTAGGATGCTTGTGATAAGAGTCAAATGAGGGAGGCACTACATGGCAACACATTCTTGGTCGATGTCAGAACTCAAAGTGTTCATTAGTTCAAATGGTCAATGTTGTGTATCCTTCCAACCACCAGTCATAGCATCAAACCGTTTGTTCCAATAGCTTCGAATGGCCGGGTAAATGCTAGTGGCAACCTCGTTCTCCATGCACAATCATTTGATCACCGTCGATGACTCTGGGGCAAAGTGTCCCTCAAGGTCACTTAAGCATGAAATCAGTGATCTTTGCAGGATCATATCTTGGAGCTCGTGCGAGGTAGTTGTTATACACTAAGTTTGCACCTTTATCTCAAGCTCTCGTAGTCTTGATAACCTCGTATAACATGGGAATCATCTCCAGGTGTGGGACCTATGCTAATTGAGATGAGACCTCTAGGTTCTAGGTTGGTTCTATTGGATAATCACCTTAATTTTCTTCTAGACATGAAAGTAAAACTTTTGAGGGAAAGGGTTAGAAGGAATGCTTGGAAAGGGAAATGACTGAAAGCAAACTACCTACTAGCTGATTCACTGAAATTAGGGTTTGGATCTCAGTATAGAGGAATAGAATCAATGAAAAGCTTAGGTCTAGTAGGTCACAACTTACTGAATAGGCTTGCATAAGTGTTTCATAGAAGGGCCTGAACATAAGACACAATCTATGACTTGCAAGCAGACATTCACTTCTGCAACTCGGTGTAGGATTGAGACAAGACTATTAGGGGGCTGAAGTATACCCATAAAAGCATCTAAATCAGATCAAACACAACAACACACACAGTTACAGAAAGTAAGAGGGATCAAGAACCCTGAGATACCACTGATAACATCATATACTTCAATTCAATAAGAGATAAACTCAGATAAGGAAGCATAAGGACATGAAGGATTATCACAAAATACCTCTGCAATGTTTGAATTCATCAATGGGAGAAATAAAACTATATAATCCAGAGGGTAGAGATGATACCACAAATGACCCTTAAGAAAAATGAAATTCTTCTACAACTGTCCAACTCCTTCTCAAAAGCTCCAAAAATACAATATATACATATTCAACTGCATGCAGGCAGGAGTCAAAAACCTAACTAGGGTTTCATGGATTTTACATTAGCATAATATTAAAACCCTAACTACCATCAAATCTGATCATAAATGCATCTCTGTAATATTATGGCTGATCAGATATTATGTGCCCATCTCTATACTGAAATCAACCTGCAGACAAGCAACCTGGATTCATCTACTTTCCTGCACAAAGTCTTGCCATGAATGCTCAAGCTGGTACTTTTCTGAGACAAGAATCAACCCATGACGGCCACCCAGACTTCCTCATCATCCTCTTTCAATTGCAAATGTCGTAGAGACATAAATTTTTTGATCTACCTTGCCACTTGCAGCCTGCAAATCAAATACTGGGAAAAACCTTCTTAGACACATTTGAATTTGAAAACTAACGGCTAGTCGGTCATTTTAAAATGCGACAGTCAATATCCAATGTTTCTCAGAAAATGAACGACTGTGATTAACTTTGAAACAGTCATGAAACCCTTTAAAAGGTTTGAGTCCATATCAACAATACGAGGACCAATGAAAAATTAGCACGTCAGCACACCTGGCAGTTTGGCCCCACTTTAACTTTTGTCTTCTTAAATTATTCAACGACTATGCGACTAAAGAATTTTGAGTTGCGAGATCCCTTGGCTTACCCTGGTTTGGTCAAGCGATTTAGTGAACAAGGTTGTTGATGAATCTCTAAGTCTTCTAGCTAACTCTGGTTATATCCCGCGAACAAGAGAAATCCTTCATTCGCCGATTCGCAGAATACTCCCTTAACCACTCATGAGAATTCTAGCTTACATTTGGCGAATTGGTGACCGAAGATAATCACCAGATCACTGAGAATTTTAGGGCCTCACTAACTTATCCTACGATTTTGTGAATACACACATTCATGCACTCGCCAGATCATTAAGAGCATTGCTATCTTATCACATGAATGAGCGACCAAAGAGAAGTTAACGAGGCTACCAAATATTTGTCAAACCTGGGCCCAGACTTGCCACCTGTCAATATTTTATTCACTTTGACTACCTCATCAGCAACACCTTGACACCTCTCTGACATCGAACCCATTTAAGACAAGATTCTAATCCAATGGCGGGCGCAAGATCTCATACCTTTCAAATATTCCTTCAAATCATATGCCTGTCATAGATCCTCATTAAGTCGTGACCCCACTGACACATCGGTCCACTTGGAATCTCATCAGCACGCAGCAACCAATCAAAACATGGCAAATCAGCAAGAAAGGACACACCTCCAAAGGCTTTGATAGCAAAGTGGAATCAACGATTGGCACATAATCTCATGTGTTAGAAAAACACCTTGAGAAGATACGCCAGCCATTGATTTCCAAGCTTCTGACATCCCTGGGCCTGCTGAAAAAAATACAAGTCATCATCCTTCAACCAATGAAAAACCTCCAAGTAGGACACCATGGCAGTGGACCCACAAAAGCTTGAAGTGCTGAGAAAAGGGAAGATCGACGGTTGTCGTAAGATCGCAAGCCTCTGACAGGCCCTATGAGATCTTACAACAACCGTTGATCTTAGTAACTGGGACCCCATTGAAAATTTAACTCTGAAAGTCTTAGCGAATGCGCGACCAAAGGAAGAATTGCTCAGTCGCTGAATGGAACTTTTAACCTCGGTTAAGTCTGGAGAATACACGAACAAGGCATTCACAGAATTGTTGAGTCTAAAGTCCAACCTGGTGTTTTAGTTAGAAAATGCCCAACTGAAAGGCAATCCATGGAGTCACTGAATACTTAAGGGAACCACCATTTTATCTTGTGACTAAGAAAAATACTGCAGTCGCCAATTCACTGAGAGGAAAAGTTAACCGTAGGAAAACTTAGAGAACTGGTGAGTGACGAAAGGCAAACCATTCACAGAGTCGCGGGATGTTAAGAACTTAACCACCTAGATTAAGAAATTACGTGAACCACTGCAGTCGTGTAGTCAAGGAATGAAGTGTCCAACCAGTTGGGGATTAGGAGAACTTGCGACTAAAAAGGAAAGAAATACGCACGTGGGTTTTTTGGGGACTTAAGTGGCCAAGATAAAGTAACATGAAAATAGAATTTGGTCTAGGGTCTCTTAGGGTTTTTTTAACACCAATGGCTAGTTTATGAATTTTTTGACCTACAGACTAGAGAGTTAAAAAGATTACAGAGGCCAAGAAATAAGAGATAAATTCATGAAAATTTCAGGGATGCCTGGCAAGGTGAAAACAGAGACTTTGGGATAGGATTTAGCCAAATTTGCATGTATATGAAAATTAGGGTAATATTTTGGCAATTTTTGCTGGATGTCAGCCTGCTAGACATAGACTAGTGGCCTTGACAAATCCATTGGGCATGGGGCTATCAAAACTCAAAAACTCTCACAGGGAGACAGAACTAGAACTAGAGAGACAAAATTATGCACAGGCACTTCTTGAAAAGCAGGAAACTAACCTAGAAAATAGGGAAACTTATTTATAAAAATTTATAGAGAGGGGTTAACCTCAAAATAGAGCTTCGAGTGGAAACCATTTACTGATATTGGCAAGGGAACTCCTTCAAGATTTTATAGCTAGAAAGCATTGGAATTCTTGCATTCTGTTATAACAAATGGTCCACCCCAAAATGAATCAAATTTTGTATGCCTGCCAAGTCTGGATCTGAATTCATCCCATTTGAGAACCACATCTCCCACCTTGAAATTTCTGACCCTGGCTCTTTTATCAAAGTTTCTCTTTGTTTGAATCTGGTGGAACTCCATATCTATCATGGATTTGTCTCTGATTTCCTCCAACTCCATCAACTAAGCATATCTGATTTGTAAAGGATCTCCTTCCTCAAATAGGGCATATTGAGTGGCTAGGTCCAGGGCTGGCAATTCGACTGAGATGGAAAACTTAGCTTCCTTGCCATATACTAGCATGTAAGGAGAGTTACCAATGATCTTCTTTGGAGTAATTCTATCTAACCATAATGCAGACATTAGTTTAGTATGCCAATCTCTCTGATTTTCTTAAAGAGTCTTCTTGATTATTCTAACCAAGTTCTTATTGGTGGATTCTGCCAAGCCATTACCTTGGGGGTAGTAATTTGAACTAGTATTCAGATAAATGCCATTCCTGACTGCCCACTCTGAGACCTTGAGGCCTATGAATGCCAATGCATTATCTGAGATGATGGAATTAGGAGTGCCAAACCTATGAATTATATCATCATAAAAGCTTAGGACAACACTCTCATTGGCCTCTTTTAATGCAATTACTTCTGTCCATCTGGTGAAGTAATCAGTTGCAATAATTATCCATTTATGGCCTGCACTAGATGGAGGATTGATCATGCCAATGAAATCCATACCCCACTTCATGAAGGGCTACTTTGTTCTAGCTGGCTATAAGGGCAAGGCTACAAGCCTCTCTTTTCTGGCAAACATGGCACACTTGATGCATTTTCTGACATAATCATGACTATCTTTAAAGATAGATGGCCAATAGTATCCAGCCCTCATAATTTTAAAAGCAGTAGTCCTAGGAGAAAAGTGACCTCCAGAAGGTCCATCATGAAACTCAAATAGGGTGTCTGCTACCTTTTATGAATCTATGCATCTCAAAAGGACACCACTGTAATCCTTTCTAAAAAGAACTTCATTTATCAACACAAAAGGAATAGATTGTAGTCTATAATATCTCCTTTTTGCTGAGTCCAAACCTACAGGACATTATCCTATCTTCAAGTAATTCATCATATTAGGCAACCAACTTGTTGCCTTGGCTTGTTCTTCTATAGAATGCACCACCAGAGATGTATCTATTTGCTCTAATTTCTTTGAACTTTTATCCTTTGCCAAATGTTCACAAAGACCTCTTCCTCTGACCAGCTTGGTAGTTTGAATGTCACTATCATATTCCATCACCTTGGTGATCCAACCAGCTCTTTTCTCATTTAGGTCCTTGGAAAGCAAAAATTCTTTGACACTTGGATGAGTAACCTTTAAATGTACCCTGCTATGGGTCAACAGATATTTGAACTTTTTAAGGATCTTTACCAGAGCAAGTACATGTTTTTCTACAAAAGAGTATCTTTGTTCATACTCCTCTAAACCTTTGCTAAAGAAAGCAATAGGCTACTCCAATCCATCTGAATTTTCTTGAGTCAGCATTGCAGATATAGCATCATGACCTCCATAAGCGTAAAGGATAAAATCCTTACCAAAATTTGGGTTTAGGAGAGCAGGGGCTTCTGTTAAGGCTTCTTTGATAGCTTGGAAATTGACTCTCCCTTCTTTGGTCCAACTAAAAGTTGAACTCTTCTTTAACATGGTTGTTAAGGGCTTGAGTAAATCTGCAATGTTAGGCAAGAACCTCCTAACAAAATTAATCTTTCCTATGAAAGATTGGAGACTTTTCTTGTGATGTGGTAGGGGTAGCTCTAGGATAGTTGCAATTCTCTTAGGATCTACTATGATCCCTTCTTTGGATACTACATATCCCAACAATTTCCTTCATGAACTACAAACACACATTTCTTGGGATTAAGAGATATCCCAAATTCTCTACACCTTTCAAAAAATTTCCTCAAATATTTGATGTGGTCTGCTACATGCTTTGAATAGATAGTTATGTCATCTAAGTAGACCAGTAAAAACTTGTATATTAGGCTCTTAAAGGCCATATCCATTACCTTTTGAAATGTAGCACCTACACTTGACAAATCAAAGGGCATCTTTTGATAAGCCATGGTTCCCCACTTGGTTGTAAATGTAGTCTTATATTGATCCTCTACATTCACTAGGATCTGATTGTATCTTGAATAGCCATCCAATAATGAAAATCTCTCAGATCCAGAGACACATTGTAAGATTTGTTCCATTGAGGGTAATGAATGGCGGTCTTTTAAAGAGGCCCTGTTAAGATCCCTAAAGTCAACACATAACCTCAGCTCCCCGTTCTTCTTCCTGACAGGAACAAGGTTGGAAACCCAACTAGTATGCTTAATGGGGTAGATGATACCACTTTATATTAGTTTGAGTACTTCTTTATGCATAAGTGGCTCAAGCTTGGGATTAACAGGCCTTTGCTTTTGCCTCACTAGTTTGGCATTTGGTTCTAACTCAATAGTGTGCTGAGCAAGGGCAGGGTCAAAACCTTTGAGATCCTCATATTGCCTTGCAAACACATCACTGAATTCTTTGAATAATTGGGTATAAGCATGCTTTTCCAATTTAGTGTTCACTTTTCCAAATTGTAGGCTCTTACTTGGTTCCAACTCTAATTTGACATAATGTTCTTGTTGGACTACTAGGCCAGCTTTATTTTTCTTAACTTCATCATCCTTGTTGAAGATAGTCTCTAAGGTGACAAGACCTCTAGGCATCTTATTAGACTTGAGTTGTATCACTTGATCACCATAGTGTTATGATAGCCTATCTTGATTGTGTTATGAAAAGACATCCTCTTCAAACAAGAATTGCAAAATTTGTTCATCATTGTCAAACACCTACCAATTGACATCATTATCAGGAATAGAGGGTTTGACAATCACTTTGATATGTTTTTGGTCTATTTCTTTTGAAATGCTATTTGGAATATCATACTGAGATCCAACAACAGCTAACCTATCTGCATTTTGATTTAGCTTCCTAGGGATAGAAACAATATTGAAAGCATGGAAATCTTCAATTGCATCCCAAACTCTATGTTTGTATGCTTTCAAGGTGTCATTTTTGGTTGCACTTGTCCCTCTCACTTGGCTGACAAATAGCTCATTGTCACCATAAACTTTTAGGGCTTTAAGCCCTCTTTTTCTAGCCCACTCTAGTCCATTGACTAGACTTTCATACTCTGCAGTATTGCTAGTGCAGGAGAAACTAAATCTGAAGGTAGTATAATACCTTTCTTCTTTTGGGGACACTAACATAGCACCACCACCAGAACCATGTCTACTTATAGCCCCATCAAAAAATAGTTCCCAAACCTGATTGCTCTGATCCTCTGAATTAGTGTCTTCTTTGAGAAGGCTTGGTTCTATGGCTCCACTCTCTTGTATCAAATAACTTCCCAAACCAAAATCCCAAATTAGATTTTCTTGGGCCTCTGAAGCTCTTTCATCTAGAAGAATATCAAGGATACTCTCTAACTTTGTGCTTGCTTCACTAATAGTTTGGAAGTCACTATCATCAAATATAGGGCAGTTTACATTGATGGTGTTAGACACATAAGGCTCTATATGGTGTGCTGCTAACGGTTCTAACTTAATGGTAACCTTGGTCCCATATCTTGTATGAAATAGCATGTGAGACTAGTCAGAAGATAGATAACCTCCTATCTTAGCTGTAAACTCCCTTGAAAGACATAAAAAATAATGCAGGGAGATCTATAATATATATATCAAGGAGGATGGAAAAATTAGGACTAGCATGCAGGATTAGATTGGTATCCTTAGCCACACCTATAGTATTGACTGAGGATCCATCAAGTTGGGTAACCTTCTTTTAAAAGGGTTCATATTTTAGTCCTAATTGGTCAGCTACTTTCTTGGGCATTACAGTGCTAGTAGCTCCACTATCTACCATACAATTATGTCCTAAAGATTTTCCAATGATTAAAGATACATAAAAGGGAGGTGGCTTTTAATTCCTACCTTGAATGGCATTGGTCTTGGAGTTTCTACCTGGAGCCTCCTTTTCTTGATCAGTGTTAACCAACACTGGCTTTGTAGCCTCTTTTGCAGGTTGAGGAGTTGCTACTTCTGTCATGGCCTTCTTCAAAATTTCAGGTTGTCCTAGAAGAGCCAAAGAGTCCCATATGGACATGGTGACATTCACCTTTTTCATGTTGTCTACAATATTAAATGGTGTCACAGTGTGTACTCTTTGTTGTGCCTTTACTATGATGGGCTCCACCTCTTTAGAATGCTGGCCCTCCTTGCTTATAATGACAGGAACCTCCTTAGGTGTTATGGGAGTAGCTTGCTGTAGTTTCTCTATATATGTAGTGGCCTTGGCATTGGAATCTTCTCTCTCCATGTCTTGGGCTCTTCTCTTTGCTCTTGTATAGGCAACAAAAGCAACCTCATCATTGACTCCATTGAAGTTAGGCTGCTCCCAATTAAAAAGAGTAGTCTCATTCTCTTGTGATTCTTGTTGAGGAACTGACCCACTGGATGAAACCTCTGATTGAGCATGTGAGGCATTTTGAACCATTAGAGCTTGGTTCATCCATCCATTTGAACATGTAGCCTGATTATGAGGCTAATTACAAGGAAAGCACCATTCATTCTCCATAGCCATATTATTTTGACTAGGAACCATATCCCTCACTGGATTTGCAAAATTGAGAGGTGCAAGGTTATATGGTTGGAATGGTCTCTGATTGAAACTTTGTCTTTGTCCTTGATACCCTCCTTGGTATGGTGGCCTATTTTTTTGATAAGGCTATCCTTGATTTTGGTATTGCTGATTAGGACCTTGGCCTTGTGGCTAAAATGGTGGTCTGATTCCTTGACCTTGTTTCTTCAAATTTGTTACTTCTTTAGTCAAGGTCTACAACAAATTGGTCATTTCTTGCTTACTACTTTCTTGGCTATTCTTTATTTCTTGTAGCTCTTGAGAGAAACTAGCCGTTAGCTCTTGACCACTAGTACTAGCCTGAGGTGCTAATATGGTGGGAATAAGGATAAATGGGGGTACTTGGGCAGGTGCAATGGGCTGAAGGCTAGGGAAAATGGGCATTGGTGGCCTTCTAGCAATCATGCCTGCTTGGATCAAATAGTTTTTAGCTTTGATAGCTATGTCAAAAGCCTAGGGTAAAGAAGTACCACCCATAGACTGGATCATGATAGAAATCTGACCATTTAGACTTTGTAAGTAGTAAAGGAAAGCATGGTCAACTGATGGTCTTACTGATACTGGAATTCTATTCCATGTTTTAAGGAATCTACTATTGTAATCTGTCATTTTTTCTTGAGGGTCTCTCTTAATAGTTGTTAACTACTCAACTAGAGACAAGTTATCTGATTTATCCTCAAAATGCTTACTTAAGGCATCTCCTAATTCATCCCATGAAGTAATAGAACCAACAGTTAAAGTTCTAAACCATTCAAGAGCCTTACCTTTTAAAGAGGTTGCTAATAATTTTGTGGCCACATCCTCTTGGGTTATGTTGTGTATGTTGCAGAAGGTGGTCACATCTCTTATGTGCTCAAAAGCAGTTGTCTACCCTTCACCAGTGAAATTAGGTATGCTCTTAAGTGCCACCAAGGGCACATCATGATGTTGAGCAAAGTTCAATGGACTACCCTGGTTGAATGGTGCAAATGCAAATGGTCTTGCCATTGTAGGAGTTGGAATCTACAGATTAACAACTATGTGAGTTGTATTTGCTACTGGATTTGAATCCTCTTCTAGATCTCTGGTTAGAGATCTACCTCTTTTTCTGGAATGAAAGGGAAAAGGTCTCCTTTCTAAATTATCAGGATGTGTTGATTGAACTCTCCTTGCAAGGGATGTTCTTTGAGTTGACCTACCTTTCTGACTTCTCTTTGAGGGAAACTCTAAAAATTTTGTGGGCTTTGAGCTCCTAGTCTCAATCTTTCTCATAAACCATGATCAAGGTTAGCCCTGATCTTTGAAATCAGTGGAGTTGCCAGATATACTTGATAGAATACTTCTAAAAGCCTGTATCATGCAATCTGTATATTAGAGATAACATAATCTTCAAACAATGAACTTCTTGTGTAGTCCCACCGGGCATATCAGAATTGTTATACACTAAGTTTGCACCTTTGTCTCAAGCTCTCATAATCTTGATAACCTAGTATAACATGGCAATCATCTCTAGGTGTGGGACCTATGCTAACTAAGATGAGACCTCCAGGTTCTAGGCTGGTTCCTCTTGGAGAATCACCCTAATTTGCTTCTAGACATGAAAGTAAAACTTTTGAGGGAAAGGGATAGAAGGAATGCTTGGAAAGGGAAATGATTGAAAGCAAACTACCTACTAGCTGATTCACCAAAATTAGGGTTTGGATCTCAGTATAGAGGAATAGAATCAATGAAAATCTTAGGTCTAGTAGGTCACAACTTACTGAATAGGCTTGCATAAGTGTTTCATAGAAGGGCCTAAACATAAGACACAATCTATGACCTGCAAGCAGACATTCACTTCTGCAACTCGATGTAGGATTGAGACAAGATTGTTAGGGGGCTGAAGTATACCCATAAAAGCATCTAAATCAGATCAAACACAACAACACACATAGTTACAGAAAGTAAGAGGGATCAGGAACCCTACGATACAACTGATAACATCATATACTTCAATTCAATAAGAGATAAACTCAGACAAGGAAGCATAGGGACATGAAGGATTGTCACAAAATACCTCTACAATGTTTGAATTCATCAATGGGAGAAATAAAACTATATAAGCCAGAGGGTAGAGATGATACCACATATGAACCTTAAGAAAAATGAAATTCTTCTACAACTGTCCAACTCCCTCTCAAAAGCTCCAAAAATACAATATATACATACTCAACTACATGTAGGCAGGAGTCAAAAACCTAACTAGGGTTTCATGGATTTTACATTAGCATAATATTAAAACCCTAACTACCATCAAATCTGATCATAAATGCATCTCTGTAATATTATGGCTGATCAGATATTATGTGCCCATCTCTGTACTGAAATCAACCTGCAAACAAGCAACCTGGATTCATCTACTTTCTTGCACAAAGTCTCGCCATGAATGCTCAAGCTGGTACTTTTCTGAGACAAAAATTGACCCATGATGGCTGCCTAGACTTCCTCATCATCCTCTTTCAAATGCAAATGTCTTAGAGACATAAATTTTCTAAGCTACCTCACTGTTTGCGGCCTACAAATCAAATACTGGCAAAAACCTTCTTAGACACATTTGAATTTGAAAACTAACGGCTAGTCGGCCATTTAAAACATGACCGTCGATATCCAATGTTTCCCAGTAGATGAACGGCTGTGATTAACTTTGAAATGGTCACGAAACCCTTTAAAAGGTTCGAGTCCATATCAGCAATATGAGGACCAATGAAAAACTAGCACGTCAGCACACTTGGTAGTTTGGCCCCACTTTAACTTTTGTCTTCTTAAGTTATTCGGTGATTGTGCGACTAAAGAATTCTAAGTCGCAAGATCCCTTGGCTTACCCTGGTCTGGTCAAGTGATTCAGTGAACAAGCCTGTCGCTGAATCTCTAAGTCTTCTGGCTAACTCTGATTATATCCCGCGAACAAGAGAAATCCTTCATTCGCCGATTCGTAGAATACTCCCTTAACCACTCATGAAAATTATGGCTTACATTTGGCGAACTAGCGACCGAAGAAAATCGCCAGATTGCTGAGAATTTTAGGGCCTCACTAACTTATCCTGCAATTTTGCAAATACACACATTCGCACACTCACCAGATCATTGAGAGCATTGCTATCTTATCACGCGAATGAGTGACCAAAGAGAAGTTAACGGGGCCGCCAAATATTTATCAAACTTGGGCCCAAACTTGTGACCTATCAATCTTTTATTTTCTTTGACTGCCTCATTAGCAACACCTTAGCACCTCTTTGATATCAAACCCCTTTAAGACAAGATTCTAATCCAATGGCGGGCGCAAGATCTCATACCTTTCGAATATTCCTTCAGATCATACACCCATCATAGATCCTCATTAAGCCATGACCCCACTGACACATCGGTCCACCTAGAAGTCCTCATCAACATGCAACAACCAATCAAAACATGGAAAATCAGCAGGAAAGGACCCACCTCCAAAGGCTCTGACAGCAAAGTGAAATCAACGGTTGGCACATAATCTCATGTGTCAGAAAAACACCTTGAGAAGATACGCCAGCTGTTGATTTCCAAGCTTCTGACATCCTTGGGCCTACTGACAAAAATACAAGTCATCATCCTTCAACCAATGAAAAACCTCCAAGTAGGACACCGTGGCAGTGGACCCACAAAAGCCTGAAGCACTGAGAAAAGGGAAGATCGACAGTTGTCGTAAGATCGCAAGCCTCTGATAGGCCCTATGAGATCTTACAACAACCGTTGATCTCAGTAACTAGGACCCCATTGAAAATTTAACTCTGGAAGTCTTAGCAAATGTGTGACCAAAGGAAGAATCGCTCAGTTGCTGAATGGAACTCTTAACCTCGGTTAAGTCTAGAGAATATGGGAACAAGGCATTCATAGAATTGCTGAGTCTAAAGTCCAACTTGGGGTTTTAGTTAGCAAATGTTCGACTGAAAGGCAATCTGTGGAGTCGCTGAATACTTAAGGGAACCACCATTTTATCTTGCGACTAAGAAAAACACTCCAGTCACCAGTTTGCCGAGAGGAAAAGGTAACCAATAGAAAACTTAGAGAATTGGTGACTGAGGAAAGGCAAACCATTCGTAGAGTCATGAGATGTTAAGAACTTAACCGCCTGGATTAAGAAATTATGCGAACCACTGCAGTCGCGTAGTCGGGGAATGAAGGGTCCAACCCACCGGGGATTAGGAGAACTTGTGACTGAAAAGGAAAGAAATACGCACATGGGTTTTTTGTGGACTTAAGTGGCCAAGATAAAGTAACATGAAAATAGAACCTGGTCTAGGGTCTCTGAGGGTGTTTTTAACACCAATGGCTAGTTTATGAATTTTTTGACCTGCAGACCAGAGAGTTAAAAAGATTGCAGAGGCCAGGAAACAAGAGATAAATTCATGAAAATTTTAGGGATGCCTAGCAAGGTGAAAATAGAGACTTTGGGATAGGATTTAGCCAAATTTACATGTATATGAAAATTAGGGTATCAGTAGCATCGATACATCAGTTGCTATAGGACCATGTTGCCGAGGCCTACAAAAGCCTGTCTCAATTTTTAGAAATTCAAGTTCGTTTAAAATCAACAACACATTCTTGGTCGATGTCAGAACTCACAGTGTTCCTCAATTCAAATGGCTGACATTGTGTATCCTTCCAACCATCAGTCGTAGCATCAAACCTTCTATTCTAACAGCTCCGAATGGCCGGGTAAATGATAGTGGAAACCTCATTTGCCACGCACATTCATTCGATCACCGCCGACGACTCCAGGCCGAAGTGTCCCTCAAGGTCACTTAAGCATGAAATTAGTGATCTTTGTGGGGTCATATCTTGGAGCTCGTGTGAGGTAGCATCGATCTGTCAATTGCTACGGAACCATGATTTTGGGGCCTACAAAAGCTTGTCTCGATTTTCAGAGATTCAAGTTCGTTTAAAATCGGCAACACATTCTCGATCGATGTTAGAACTCACAGTGTTCTTCAGTTCAAATGGCCAATGTTGCATATCCTTCCATCCATCGGTCGTAGCATTGAATTGTCTATTCCAACATCTCTGAATGGCTGGGTAAATGCTAGTGGCAACTATGTTTGCCATGCATAGTCATTCAATCACCACCGATGACTCCAGGCCGAAGTGTCCCTCAAGGTCGCTTAAGCATGAAATCAGCTATCTTTGTGGGGTCATATCTTAGAGCTCGTGCAAGGTAGCATCAATCCATTAGTTGCTACGGGATCATGTTTCTAGGGCCTACAAAATCCTGTCTCAGTTTTTAGAGATTCAAGTTCATTTAAAATTGGCAACACATTCTCGGTCGATGTCAGAACTCAAAGTGTTCCTTAGTTCAAATGGTCAATGTTGCGTATCCTTCCAACCATCAGTCGTAGCATCAAACCATCTGTTCCAACAGCTCCAAATGGTTAGGTAAACCCTAGTGGCAACCTGATTCACCATGCATAGTCATTGGATCACCGCTGCCGACTCTGGGCCGAAGTGTCCCTCAAGGTTGCTTAAGTATGAAATCAATGATCTTAGCAGGGTCATATCTTGGAGCTCATGTGAGGTAGCATCGATTTGTCAATTTCTATGGGACTGTGTTACCAGGGCCTACAAAATTCTTACTCAATTTTCAAAGATTCAATTTCATTTAAATTTGGCAACACATTCTCGGTCGATGTCAGAACTCAAAGTGTTCCTTAGTTCAAATGGCCAATGTTGCGTATCCTTCCAACCGTTAGTCTTAGCATCAAACCACCTATTCCAACAGCTCCAAATGGTCAGGTAAATGCTAGTGGTAACCTCATTCACCATACACAGTCGTTCGATCACCACCAATGACTCTGGGCCGAAGTGTCTCTCAAGGTCCCTTAAGCATGAAATTAGCAATCTTTGTGGGGTCATATCTTGGAGCTCGTGCGAGGTAGAATCAATTCGTCAGGTGCTATGGGACTGTGTTTTCGGGGCCTACAAAATCTTGTCTCAATTTTTAGAGATTCAAGTCCTTTTAAATTTGGCAACACATTCTCAGTCGATGTCAAAACTCAAAGTGTTCCTCAGTTCCAACGGCCAACATTGTGTATCTTTCCAACAGTCGGTCATAGCATTGAACCATCTATTCCAATAGCTCTGAATGGCCAGGTAAACGCTAGTGGCAACCTCATTCGCCAAAAATGGTCGTTTGATCCCCGCTGATGACTCCGGGCCAAAGTGTCCCTCAAGGTCCCTTAAGCATGAAATCAATGATCTTTGCGGGGTCATATCTCAGAGATCATGTGAGGTAGCATCGATCCATTAGGTGCTAAGGGATCATGTTTTCGAGGCCTACAATAGCCTGTCTCGGTTTTCAGAGATTCAAGTTTGTTTATATTGGGCAACACATTCTCAATTTATGTTAGAACTCAAAGTGTTCCTCAGTTCAAATGACCAACGTTGCGTATCTTTCCAACTGTCAATTGTAGCATTGAACCTTCTATTCCAATAACTCTGAATGTCTGAGAAAATTCTAGTGGCAACCTCATTTGCCACACATAGTCGTTCGATTGCCGCCAAGGACTCCGAGTCAAAGTGTTCCTCAAGGTCGCTTAAGCATGAAATTAGCGATCTTTGCGGGGTCATATCTCGGAGCTCATGCGAGGTAGCATTGATCTGTTAGGTGCTACAAGACTGGTTATTGAGGTCTACAATAGCCTATCTCAATTTTTAGAGATTCAAGTTCATTTAAATTTGGCAACACATTCTCAGTCGATGTCAGAACTCAAAGTGTTCCTCAGTTCAAACGGCCAATGTTGTGTGTCTTTCCAACTGTCGGTCATAGCATCGAACTGTCTATTCCAATAGCTTCAAATGGTCAGGTAAATGCTAGTGGCAACCTCTTTCGCAACACACGGTCATTCGATCCCCGTCGATGACTCGAGGCCGAAGTGTCCCTCAAGGTCCCTTAAGCATAAAATTAGTGATCTTTGTGGGGTCATATCTCAAAGCTCGTGCAAGATAGTATCGATCCATCAAGTGCTATGGGACCGTGTTGCTAAGGCCTACAATAGCCTGTCTCAGTTTTCAGAGATTCAAGTTCATTTATATTTGGCAACACAATCTCGGTCGATGTCAGAACTCACAGTGTTCCTCAGTTCAAATGGCCAACATTGCATATCTTTCAAACCATCGGTCGTAGCATCAAACCATTTGTTCCAACAACTTTGAATGGCCGGATAAATGCTATTGACAACCTTTTTTGGCACACTCAGTTGTTTGAACGCCGTCGACCACTCCAAGGCGAGCAGTAGGATGAGTGCAAATATGTATTTAGATGCAAAAGAGCTTGTGTCCACTTTGAAATTTGATCATGTATTTGGTTCATGGAATGTTATTTGGATCATGTATTGATCATATTGTAACCCAATCTTAAATGTAAGCCTTAATGGCACTGAGAAGCCTAAAAGGTACCTAGGGGTCACTACGAATGGTTATGTATTGATCCTAGGTTAGGGGTTGATGGAAATACCCTATAAGGGTCTATAAATATGTACTAAGGCCATTAGAGCCTTTACATAGTGTTAAAAGAACTAAATGTGAAAAATCTTGTAAATTGCCTATATTGGCAATATAAGCCAAATAGGGCTTAATTGGAGTTAATAGGGGTTAGTAGGAAGTATAAGTTAGTTTGGTTTGTAAAGGTTGTCTCTAAACCTTTTATAAGTAGTTAGAGTGGGAAAAGGGTGTTGGGTTGACGAGTTGACAACTTTTGTTGTCAATTTGACAACTAATTCTAGTGTTTGTCATTAACAATCTATCAGTTAGGGGACAATTAGAAGTTAGTTTGTAAAAGCATAAGGTTGCACATCCACATCCGCCCTAGTAATCTTATTAATAAAAGAACTCTTGCCAACATTAGGGTACCCACAGATCAAAATAAGCCTGGTATTGGGGTCAATAGATGACAACCTTGCCATATGCTGCCTCACCTATTCAAGGTCATGTCTTTATATAGTGACTATCCTGTGGAACAGGGAACATGCCAATGAATATAAATGTTTGATTCCACGTGATCTTGGATAGATTGTGATGTACAAATATTGCCTTAAATTATATTTATACATTTCTGCATTCATTTCATTACTTTTTTTATTATTACAGTCAAGGAATTGATTGTTATTAAGGACAATGATTGACATTTGTAGCACAGTCAGCAAGTTAAACATACAAGCATAACTATAAGGCATGGAAAATTTACAAAGCATAAGACATCCACATAAACATAAATTAGTATACATCAATATACCAAACACATGAATTGCATACATAAAACATAAAAAATATATATTCGTAGGGCATGAAGCCAAATATAGATGTCCAATAATGTCATACATTGAATATATTCAATACAGTTAAACTACCTTCCTCAAAGCCAAATGGATGTACAACGTGTCACTTATACAATATACAAAAAATATGTCCACTAATGCCATATAGGCATACAATCCATATCCCTAATCTAGTCATTTCTCGCCTGGGGAAGAAAACAAATCCCGAGCTATCTTCGACCATCGTGTCGATGGAGATGCATTGGATGTTGTAGTCTTCCGAGTGTGCTCACTCGTCCTCCTGTCTAGACTCTTTTGTAGCTCAAGCTGATAAAAAAACATTTAAGCATCAATAACTAATATACATCAAAATTGAATTATACAATGACATAAAATTGAATATTCTCTTACCGCTAGCAAATAGTCACTATGTTCATCCATCAAAGGTGCATGCTGGCGATCTGGAGTAATAAGTCCCTACAAAAATGATCAAAATAATAATTAAAATACATACATGAATATCATTATAAAATTCAATACAAACTATTAAAATAACAATTAAAATTAAGTGATCTCTTTCATACCTCAGTCAGTGCTTCAGAACTAGCTACTGCTGCAGCTACTCCACGATCCAAAGTATCACAGACAGGAGGAGTCTCCGATGTCAATAACTGAAAATGAAACAAAAAAAGTATTATGCAGTTATCAAGATTACATATATATTTTTTACAACCCTACTAATGAGTAAATGATACCTCCGTGAAGGTTCCACCGCATCCTCTGGTGTGCGGTGTTGATGTCGAAGCTCCAACATTCAACTAGTGCACATGTACATGGAAAATTATAAGATAACCATTCATATAAGAACGTACTACTGGCATGTTAATTATAATGCATTATTACATATATACCCGTGGACTCAATGGTGATGTCACAAAGCTAGGAGAAAGAATGTGATCATCGTGCCTCTGGATTTTGATCATAATTTGTCTAGTAATTTAGTTATTCATTCATTTATTAATTAAATATAATCAAGTAAATCAAATTAACATGCAAATAAAGATACCTCAAGGAAAGTGGCATGATGCCCTTTGCTGTCTATTGTGAATGTTGATGGTCCACTAGTGAACGTCGAATGTACATGCACAATAAATTATGATACAGTTATTCATATAATTACATAATAATCAAATATATTAATTAAAATGTTTTATTCGATACATACTTGTGGAATTGACGACGATGTGTAGAAGGGGACATGAGGATCATTGCCACTGCCACTACCACCGCCACTAACACTCATGCCCTGAATTTTCATCATAATCAATAGATACTAAATTAATTAGTTATTCTTTTATAAATGAAATATGATCAAAGCAATTTAATGAACTTGGAAATATTTACCTATGTGTCAATGCCAAATGTCATATTTAGAAAGCTATCAGTCATCATTCCAGGATCCTCTTCCTCTCTCTCACCAGTACCAAATGTGCATAAGGATCCACATGACTGACAAATATGCCCCCTCGAGGATTGACCATGGTCACCCTCAACTAAAGGAGTGACACATTGAATGAGAGTTTGTGTCAGAGCACTAATCGTGCCTAGTGTGTCTACCTTTACATGTTCCTTCACAATAGAAGGAATAGTAACATGATCCACCTATGGCTTTCCAATAGGAACCCTAGGTGTGTTAGGGTCACGATGTGCCCCCGCTTGATCAAATGATGACCCCCCTCCTCTACCCTGAGAATCTAGAATGTCAAAATAATTTGGCACCTCCTTGAGTACAAACTCGCAATAGAGTTTCCTCAAGAAATATATAGGAATCTCATGATTGTTACAAGGAGGCGAATCAAAGACCATCCACCATCTCTCCCAAAAATTATTTTTAATGTCTTCATTTAAGTACCAATGAATTGGGAACCTCCTTGTTGTAGTTCTAAGAGTATTTGTGTCCCCTGATTTTTTAAATAGCTTGCAAATGTCATCTTTTGTGATTTTTTTCTTTTTTATGTCCGCATAAGATAATTTATTTGCATAATATTGTTTTTGTTCTTCTCTTTTATCCCGCCATAAATTAATTTGCCCACTAATCGGGCTTACATGGGTCAAGATTGCTTCCAATGATTTTGCAAGTCTTTCCCTTCTGGGATTTGTACCACTAGAATCTTTTAACCTAGTAATTAAAGATTCTAATTCTTTTTGCCCTCTTTCAATTTGGTTCATCAAATTTTGTTGTGTTCCAGGAGGAGGTTTCTCAATTGGTGGAGACAATTGAGGTTCATTTTCTTCATTTGTTTCTTCATTCAGTTCTTTATGAGGAGACGGAAGGTTTGGTGGAGGGTTTGGTTGAGGGAGATTATTTCTTCCTGGTAATTAAAAAAACTAGATTTTAAAATCTTCATTTCACACAAATTTAAACAAAAACAAATTTAAATAAAACAAATTGCTACAAAACTAAAAATTTAAAACAAATAAGAGGCATGGGCTATAAAATGACTTACATCTTCTTCCAGATCGAACCTGACGATGCCATGGAGCCATTTTATAGACGAATCAATGAAAAAATTGGATTCCAAGCCTAAGCAAGACTGCGCTTTTCATTGCCCAAGCCATAAAAAGTGTTTTTCAAAGTGTGTGCGCCCTATAGCATGCACACGGTATACAATGCATTGCCCAAGCCTTAGGCTTGGGCAACCCAAGCCATAGGGCATGCGTACACACTATGGCTTGATGGGGGACCAAAAGGCAAAGTGGCACCTTTTTGGTCCCCCATCTTTGTGCATATACCCTGTCACCAAATTTGACAGAACCAACATTTCAATTTTCTAGTTTAGTAAATTTATTCTTGTCTCCTATCATGTGGTTTGAGTAGCCACTGTCAACCACCCAAATATTTTTCCCTTTTGTATGGAGTGTTGTTTGAACTGTCAAATTTGACTCTCTTATCTTTCATCCTCTTTTTTCAAATTTGTTTAGTTGTAATCCTATTTTCTGTCATAACTTTTGATTTTGATTTTCTTTTGGAGGGGGTCTCTACTGTCTTCTTTTGTCTTACAACCTTTTTTCTACAATTTTTTGCAGTATGATCAATATTATGAAAGTTGTAGCACATTATGTTATTATTTAACATGAAAGTGGAAGAATATCCAATTGACTGATTTGATCTTCTTCTATATTCATTTCTTTTGTGGCCTAGCTCATTATAGTTGTAGCAAATAATATCCATATTTCTCAATGGAGCAAAAGGATTCTTTCTTGTAAAGTTTACAATAGGTCTATTTAAAAGTCCACAATATAAAATATTATGACCAAAAACATTGCATTTGTAACAATATCCATAAAATTTAGGGGCATACCAATTATTGAAGAGAGAATGTCTCCATGTTGATCTTCTTTGAGTAACAAGCCTTGGTCTTCTAAATTTTCTTCTAATGTCTTTGACCTTACTGAATCCGTCATCCTCGTGCTTGATTTTCTCTTTTGGGGTAGTGTTCTCTTCTTTTTTAGAAGCGACAACAATTGTCTTCATGTTTTTAGCTATGAAGTTCAGGTTTATCTTCTTCCTTGGTGTGTTACTCACTATGAAGGTCTTCTCCTCTCTGTTTGTGCTTGAGGATATAAAGTGTATATCTTGTTTAGACAAATATTTACAAGTTGAACATTGACCAATCTCATACCTAATACTTGTGGGATCTTTATAGTATTTTTTGCTTCTTTACTGCGTCATTCAATGCACTGGTGCTACTCTCATGTTTTATTATCAGTTATAGTCTTTTTTGCATTTCACAATATCATTTCTCAAGTTGACCACTTCTTGGTGTAACTCTTATCACCTCATTTCCTTTGCATCAAGAGCTAATTTCATCACTTCACACATTCTTTTGGCTTCTTCTACCTGAATTTTTTGATTTATCATGTTCTAATCAAATTCTTCAAGGCTCTTATTTTATCAATTTTGTTCCTCTAAGACCGAGCTCTTGTATTCAATGTGTTCTCTCTTCAATCTTCTTAGTTCCTCAACTACACACTCTAGTTCTCCTTCTAAGTAAACTTTTGCATTAGTGTCACCTTCCTCATCACTACTAGATGAAATAAGGTCTTTAGATTGAGTCTTGTTGTTGCTCTTTGATGTCTATTTCTCATCAAAAACTTCTTGAGCCATGAATAGACTAACTTCTTTTTCATCTTCACTTCTGCTATCAGTTAAATTTACTTTCATCATTGTCAATGGTAAGAATTTAATCTTCTTCTTTGAAAAGTTTCTTCTCTTAGACTTATAAAATTATCTACCTTTATCCTTGACACTTACCTCATCATTTTCTTATTTTTTTCTAATATGAACACTTTGCTACAAAGTGACCTATCTTCCCACTATTAAAAGATTTAAAGGGCGGCTTTGCTCTATATTTGCCCAAACCTTTCTTTAATTTTCTTACAAAGTTTTCTTTAGCAGTTTCAATTTCATCTCCATCATCATTACCTGGAACTTATTTTCCTTTCCTCTCAGTAGTGAAAGTAGCTTCTTTCTTGGAATGTTCAACACTTATAGTTCACATCTCATAAGTTGAGGATGAGCTAATTAGCTCATCCATAGAGAAACTACTTAAGTCTTTTGCCTCCTCAATAGCCGAAACCTTCATGTCATATTTTGTTGTCAATGATCTTAGCACTTTCTTAACTATCACCTCTTTAACAAGTCCTCTAACAACACTTCATCTACTCTCAATAGATAATCAACATATTTTTCATCTTCTCTCATTTTCAATTCTTCAAATTGAGCCTAATATTTTGCAGCTTGGCCTCCTTCACTTTCACATCTCCTTCATAAATTATTTTTAGTTTGTCCCATGTATCCTTTGCAGGCTTACAAAGAAAGACCTTAAAAAACTTAGTGTTTGTTAACCTACTAAGTATAACATGCTTGACTTTGACATTATACTCATATTCCTTAACATCTGGATCAATGAGAGGGGTTGAAGGGACATTGTACCCATTTATAATAGCCATCCAAACATCATAACCTAGGGAGGACAAGTAGGTTTCCATTCTTTTGCTCCAAAAGGCATAGTTAGTGCCATCAAACATGAGGACTTTCATAATAGTGGACTCTTGCTTAGACATTATGTTCATAAACTAGGATCTACCTAAGTTGGAGAAAGCTATACAACAAGGAGCCTAAGGCTCTGATACCACTTACTGGAATCACTGTTGTCATTACACCAAAGATTGAACAATCAAAGAATGCCAATGACCAGAGAAAAGGATCCACAGGAGGTAGTTAAGCACATGTCACAAATCCATCGGTCAACGTTGAGAGGTACCTTCACCTAGAGGGGACAAAGGCACCAACCTCCCAACAATGTTCCCTACAATATTGATAGTCGTTCTCCCTCTTCTCCTCCTCGAGGATGCAAATGAGGTTACAACCAATTTTCCAAAAGAGATTTTGGTTCCCAATCTCATTGTTCTTAGTAGTTGACAATTAGAGATAATGCTACATGTAGACGGTCTCGACCCTCACAATCTCCTTTTGTCTCTTCTCACAAGCAGGATGAGCTCCTAATTGGCTAAACTTTGGTAAGGTTCCTCAACTAGAGTTTGATGTCTCTCTAATTTGTGCTCAACAACCTTTAGATAATAATCCTAAGAATGCACTCACTAATTAGAAGTTGATTTATAATAATCATATCTCAAACGACCCCTCTCCTTCTAGAATTGTATTAACTTCATAGAATTATTGTATTTCATATAAATTTGATCTCATTTAGATTTTGGAGTGTACAGTTTACTATTTATTTTTTAATTTGTACTATTATCTTTTAATTTAATTAACATATTAAAAAATCTCTATGTATGTTCTCTTCTACAACTATGTAATCCACCGTTATAGATTCGTTAAGGATGATATCGTTATCATATTAACTCCCCTCCCAGATTTAGGGATTTTCGAGCGAAGGAGGGAGAGTCTATCCAGCCATCAGATAGTTAAATCTAACTAGAGAGGGACTTAGTGATCTGATGGGTGGATAGACGCTGGTGCAAAGGAGCAACTTTGTGATTCCTTCCACTTATTAATATTTCTCGCCTGTGACAAATTTAGGTTTTTCTGTTTTTAAGATTGCCCGCCACTAGAAATTCAATATCTTTCACTTCGAAAGAAATCCCGCCATCAGGTACTGCTATTAGCCACAATTATCTCTATTTAAGATTTTTCTGTGTTAGGTATTACAGATAATCTCTTTACTCTCTTCTTCAGCATTTTTCAAGTGACAATCATGCCTGCCCAGGATGCATTCTACACACTTCCTGATTCTCTTCTGTCTTTCATACTAACAAAAATCCCAATGAAAGAAGCTGTCAAATCTTCTATTCTTTCTAAGAGGTGGAGATTTATATACACCCAGATGCCTGAACTCACTTTTTCTCCACATCTTGTTTTAGGGTCTGCTTGCACTTCCCTCGATCAGCTCCTCATGTCAAGCGTTGAGAATATTATTTCCAACATCTTGCTTCTGCACTCAGGAAATTTAGAGGCATTTCACCTCTACAACACTTGGTTAGGTAATACCCAACGGCAGCATTTCTCCCATGAAAATCTATGTAAATGGGTAAGATATGCATCTTGGTGTAATGTCAAACATCTCACTCTGTTTGATCGCAACGTGCCTTCAATAGCAAAGCTTGACAATGATTTAAAAGAAATCCCACCCCCTGCTCTCTTTTCATGTTTAAGTCTGGTAACACTCTACCTGAGCGAGTACGTTCTCACCAGTTTCCCAAGCCATTTTGTTGGATTCCCCCACCTTATTACTTGTGAACTCCGAGATGTTCAATTGACAGATGAATCTTTAGACTCCTTGATTTCGCTTTGCCCCCTTCTGTAAAAACTTGAAATAATAGGATATTCTGGGCTGGGTAATGTCGAAATTGTTTCATCCACTATTGAACGTTTGAGTATGGAGAGATTAAAGTCCCTATCTATTAACTGCCCAAAACTCAAATTTCTGTTAGGATACATGATTGAGGATTTGAATGTGAATGGTGTAAGGTTTTATGAGCTTTCTTATGCCATTTTTGATCTTGAAATGCACCGTGGGGGTACTCTAAGAGAATTGAACATGGATTGCTCACAAGGAAACAGTCCAGGAGTTATCTCAGCGAGTAGATTTCTTCACATCATGGGCAACTTTCAGTCCTTGAAGACACTTGTCATATACATTGCCGAACCCTTTGAAAGAGAATCAGATACGGGTGTTCCTCTATTTGACCTACTTCACAGGCTTCCAAATCTTCAGGTGCTGTCTATATTTGGCTTCTTTATGCAGGTATTTTCACACGTGAACCTCAAACCCAATGGTTATAATTAGTAGTTCAAGGTCATGCATTTTGAATATATGTAAGTAAAAGATGAAAGTGCTTCTTATTTAGCAAGTCATTAGAACTTGTCTGGGTGAGAGAAATAACTCTTGCTTAAATTACTTAATCATAGTATTGCAATGCAGGAGTTGGCAAGAGATCCCATACCTGAGTGTGTCACCCCACCACATCTTAACCTCAAGAAAATAAGCGTAGAAATTCTTGAGTTCGATCACAACGAAGTTGCAGTGATAAGTTGCTTGATTCAGAGTATGCCTTCTCTTGAAGCCTTGAAAATTCAGCTACCTGATGAATATAATGAGGGGCAATGTTTGAAACTTTTTAGAGATATTATGTATCTGAGGAGAGCATCCTCATTAGCAAGGATAATTATACGGGATGGTGCGTGCCAAGTTATAGGCTGAAAAACTACGGCCTTTGAACCTTATAAGTGTGTCCTCTGTAATGCCCTGTTTATAGTATTTGATTGTATACTCTTTTTCACTTTTATTTCGAAAAGTTGTTTATGTTGGTTAAGCTCCATCTAAAATATAGAAAGTGGGAAGGACTAGTCCCTCTTAGAATGAAGATAGATGCTCTGAAGTTCAAATCAAAATTTGATTTTTTTTAAAGAAAATCAATGCTCAATCATTCAAACCACTGTCATCACTCTCACAAAACAATACAACATTAAAACCAGTTCAATCATAATATTAACATGTAGCTGAACTATTCTTCAACTCTATCAATTATCATGCAAACTGTACAATCATTCTGCTGGGCTGTACTGTTATTGTTTACCTTAGGTGCAAACTGAGTTGGAGCTTGGGCTTTGGTGTCTACTCATCTCATTCTCATTTCAATAACTGCCTTCATTGTTGGCATACTCGTTTTCCACTATGAAATTCCACTGGGCAGCCCTTTCACAGCTATCGCACAGCTGATCGTGGCATCCATCAAGAAGAGAAACTTATCTCTGCCCTCTGATCCAGCACTCGTCTACCACGACCAAGCCAGCTCCAAGATCCTTGTTACACCCAGATTTATATTTTATTTTGATCAAGATTTTTTTGAGTTATGAATGTACGAGGATTTCATTTTGACATTCAACAAGAACATTCTAATTGACTTTGTTTTTTTAAAGAAGTAAACACTTTTGATGATGAGCTATGAACAGGTCTCTGACTTCATCCACACATAAACACTCAACAATAACACCTATCATACTAAGAAGAACAATTCTAAAACAAAGACCAAAAACTTATCTCTGCTCTGCGATCTGGCACTGCTTTATTATGACCAAACATGGTGGTATCTATTAATTTTATATTTTATTTTATAAGAATGTCTTTGAAAGAGAGGCAAATACTTTTGATCTGTCGCTATGAACCTATGAGATTAAGTATGAGGGATCTTATCTGAACTTAAACACTCAATAATAACATTCCAATCACTCCATCAATTATCATGCACCTATCAATTATTATGCACTCAATCAATTAACATGCACTGTCTTTTTGAGCTTACATGACTATTATGGGCTTCTCATCATTTGCAGAGTTGGAATATAGTGGATAGGGGGCAATTATCTCCAGACTTATCTTATTTGTTGGATCAATTTGTAGAAACTGACAGAGTTGTGTAATGTCCTTCTCTCTATTGGACATATGGCCCTTCATGTTTTGCATCTCTTTCTTTGATTGAATAAGTTTTTATCCCTCTTTTAATAAAGAGCTTAGACGATTATTCTTCTAAACTTTACTTTCCTTGAATCACAGTTATGACTAGATACTTAAGAACAAGAACTGAAAGGTTAATCTTCATTGGAAGTCTCCCAGTTTCTAAAATCTTGTAGGATTATGACAATATAGAAAATTGATCAGTGTTAAAGTGAAGACTGCTAAAGAATTTTGAAAGATATGAAAATCAAATTTAATTGATTGTAAATTCACATTTTAATGCTGCAATAATATCTTGCAAGGCCTGGGCCCTACACTTCTCCAAAGTAACCACTGCATCTAATTTTCCACTAAACATTTATATTTACAATTTTTACTGTCCACAAGCAAGGTGAGACAGATTTATAGAAGCAACACTCTTCTCCATGGAGTCCCTTTCTTGGAGTCAGTTGCACTCTAAAGTTTGCAATCTTATGCAAATAAAATTTGCAGAAATTTTCATCCATTAATACATCCCTTTGTTTTTCTGTTGTTAACTGAAAATTCTTGCCATTTCAAAATGATTTAGATTTAGAAGTTGTCTTTTTTTCATGTTCTTTTCCTTTTTAAGTGGTTGGGTTTTCTATTAGGGCCTCTGCTCAACAAGAAGATTTTCTAGTGACTTTGTGATTTCATCAGCCTCTTAGATGTTGTCTTTTTTTCATGTTCTTTTCTTTTTTAAGTGGTTGGGTTTTCTATTAGGGTCTCTGCTCAACAAGAAGATTCCTAGTGAATTTTTGATCTCATCAGCCTCCTTGCTCTGAAGGGAAGGACCATAACCACAATTGAAATTTTGAGGTGCCTTTATTATGTGTCTGGTGTCACTATAAGACTGTTAAAGACTTTTCCCAGGTCGTTATTATATGCCTAAACCCTGAGCTGCCTAAACCTGTAAAATTGTTGAAGACTTTCCTATGTCCTTGCAATATGTGAACCAGTAGCTCCTTTTGAACCAACAACAATTCTTTACCATCATAGGGTCTCTCTATCTAAAGATTCTTCACATTATCAAAACTCTTTCAATATGACCTCTCACTGGAATGTAAAGACCCACACTCAGCACTTCTGCACCACTAAAATGAATTATAAGCATGACTTTTACAAACACTAATGCAACCATCTCATGATAGTTTAAAGTAGCCCATAAGCATTTCCTTGTTGCAGGGCTCAAGAGATTTAGGACAATGTGGCATCTTGATGCCAAGCAAACACCATATCAACACCCACAGAAAACACCTAGAAAACCAGAGCCACCTTGTTGGGAACCCACAACTCCAGTATATCGTAAAGAGCACACCAACAAAGCATGATTAGAACCCACAACTCCTTTGCCGGCTTTTCCCTCATGAATGCCCACATGCCAGTTTTTGGAAAGAGGATCATGTCTAATAACAAAGAACGTGAGAAGAAATGCTTTTCAAGTCCCAATCAAGATAAAGTAAATTTTCTGTAGCATCTTTGTCCACCCCACAGTTAATCAGCCGCTGTGTTGGAGGCCCTTTGGGAATTTGAATAGACAACTTCCTTGAATCGAAGGCTTAAAGTTACATACTAGGCCTTCTCCAAAAGTCTTCTTAGCTGCCAATTTGGACATGAGCCTTTCTACAAGTTAATCATTGCAAGGGAGTCTCTGTCTATTATTGAGTAATGAGCACCTAACGAGGTGACCAGCACAAACCCTCCATATATGCATGAATTTGTGCAAGAACTTGTACATTATTTGCATTTTTTCTTTTATGCATCAGTTATTCACACCTCCATTTTCAAACTTTTTAACTAAATTCGTCATTATACAGTTGTGGGTTTAGGAAACAGCAGCTTGGATAGTGTTCTAAACTTTTATTTTTTAACTAATCTATTTTGACATACTTCTGGTTTCAAAATATAATTAAAAAAATAATATTAAAAATTTAATGTTTGAGGATTGAATTAACATTTTATTAAATTTTAAATTTTATAAAGCTCAAAAATTTCATAAATATAATAGAGAGATTTGAGATGATTACAAACATTATAATTTAAGAGTTCTCTTATAATTCATAAAATAAGTCAATATAGATATTTCCTTGTCTATTTTACATAGAATTTTGTAAATATAGATATAAAACAGTTCATACAAGAAAAACAGATTAAAATATATAGAATATTACACAATACATTATTAACCAAACAAAATAAAAAAATCAGTATTCTGAAGCTCTAGTCTCTCTAAATGTATGACTCTGAATACATAGTAGAGATGCTGTCATCCCATTCTAGAGATGACAGCAAAAGATCATTTTCCAAAGAGAAGAATATTATGATTTTTTTTATTGGAATAAGACAATAAAAATACACAGTTAATAATGAAGGTAGCAGCTGAGAAACACCAGAATCAGAAAATCACCAGCAGCAACAATAAGCTGCCAGAACATGAGCAACAAAAGTTAAATGTTAACCATCAGCAGAACAAAAAAACTCTGCCATACTAATCACCAATAGCAATAAGGATATTGCTCTCATAACACCAACAACGATAATTCTATGATAACCTTTGGCAGGAAAGAAGATGTTCTTATGAGTGAACAGCTGCCCCGATCAACAAAAAATAGTATTTTTCTTAGAATACAGAGGCCCAACAAGACGTCATGGTTGCTATCAATATTCCACCATTGCAATTGGAAGAGGAAATATTGTCTTTATCTTGATTGTGTAAACCATCAGCTCCACATACATGTAGGTGAGTGTAGGTAGCAGATCATTCTGGATGGTTCTGGTCTGTGCCGACAGTACTGGCAGCAGATAATTAAGTTAACTATTCTAACAATATTCCAGCATTGCAATTGGAGAGGAAATATTGTCTTTATCTTGATTGTGTAAAACATCAGCTCCAGATCCATAATGAAAATCATTTGTATCAAGGGATACCTGCTCTGTAATCCTTTGCCAAATGTAATTTAAGAGCTTGAAACAGTAACCTACAAAATGACTTCAAAAGCTTGGATTTATGCTTGCAAAATGGCCAATTTGTATTGGAGATCAGCGTTGGCTTGAAGATTATGCTCAAGGACAGTGATATAGAGTGAGAAATTTGCACTGGGCATCATGCCCAATGGTTATAAATACTAGTTTAAGGTCGTGACTTTTGAATGTGTATAAGTAGATGAAAATCTTTTTTTAGCAAGTCATTAGAATTTTCCTCGTCGAATAACTCTTGGTTGAATTATGAATAACTGCAATGTAGAAGTTGGCAAGAGATCCTATACCTGCTTGCCTCACCCCTCCATGTCTTGACCGCCCAAAAAAAAAATACATGTAGAAATTCTTGAATTTGATTACAAAGTGCATTTATAAGTTGTTTGCTTTTGAGTATGCCCTGTCTTGAAGCATTGGAAATTCAGCTACCTCTTGAATAGGATGAGGGTCAATGTTTGGAACTCTTAAGGATATTATATATGTGAGAAGAGAATCCTCACTAACAGAGATAATTATATTTGACGATGTGTACTGTGTAATAGACTGAAAAAAATGCCTTTTAAACTATGAATGTGTGTTCTCTGTAATACCATGTTTATGGTATTTGATTCCATACTCTTTCACTTTTATTCTAAAAATTGTTTTTGTTGGTTAATCTCCTTGTACTTTTACTCACACTATAGTCTAGTGATTTGTTTTAAAGAATATAGATTGTGGGGATGATGCAGAGGTGGGAATGGTGGACTTGATCTGCAAGTTTGACGGGACTCAAATGTTGTTCTTCACATAAGACCAACTAGGCCTTTTTAAGGATCATCCTCTTTATCCAATGCCAACTTCACCTAATTAGAGTGCACAACTGATTTATGATGCCACCACCCTCTCTACACCTTTGAAAACAACTTCATGTCCCTCTTCCAATCCTTAGAATCATCCAAGCAAGTTCTTCAACTCTCAAAACCCAAACCAGTCACCAAATTAGGCTCATTCTCCTAGTAGCCCTGCCAGACCAGTTTTCTGAGTTTTACACCAAACTTCCCCAAAACACAAGGGAAAAAAAAAGCATATCCAAATACCCTTTTGGGAGTTACATAACATATCACAAATCCAACTACAACTTATTTGAACCATCTAACCGAACAACGATTGGTGCTCTGCCTATTAGCCCTCCATTAGGCCTCCCATTACAAAGCAACTACTAGATCCTCACAAATCCAATCCTCCCAACCTTCAACAAAGTTTACAAATGATCCTAATCCAAGGATTTTCTACTTTGCAAGATGATCCAACAAGTTTTAACACCCAAACACCAAAACCCTCTATTTAAGGCCTTCACACCTAGGGTTCTCTCAAAGTGACTCCTCCAATCACTTCCCAACCAAAATAATGGTTCACACACCATGTCTTCAACATATTATGGCACTCTATGCCATAAAACATGGTCCTCATGTGGACAAAACGTTCAGACCTTGACTGGTCCAAGGGCAAGTGACCCTTCAATCAACAATCCAATGCAGTCGGAGATCTTTTCTTCACAACCTTGTTCATCCCTGCAAATAAACTTCATTGAAAGCATTCAATACATAAAATAACTCATCTCTACATCCCCTACCATCCATGGTAGTGAGGGATCTCACCAATACACCATTGTCTCAAAACAAATAACTGTTGCCCTTGATCATTGTTCAGGAACAGTCACGCATAACATGGTTTAAACACTCTTAAAACTCCATAAAAACTATTCAAAACACACAAGGAATGCATAACCATCATATCCTATTCCTTTTCACTCATACTTTGCATTGGAAAGAGAATCAAAGAACACAAAATCAGGATTGTGTCCTCACGGGCAGAGACAGGGTTGTACAAATAAATTTACATTTCATTGAACAAAGAAAGTTTTACATTCCTTCTTTCACTCACCTACGCCTATCTGTCTCTCCCTAACTCTCCTCTACTCAAACTAACATTCAAGCCAATCTAATAACCTATTCCCCAACTGGTTAACTACTTGTAACTGCCTCTTAACTGGTAACAGTCAATTAATGACTGATTGCATTAAGTTTAATGTCTTATATTATTGTCTAGTTGACAACATAGTTGCCAACTTCGACAATCCTCATTCTTGGACATTCATACCAAATTATAAAAGGACTTTGTGATCCCATCCTGTCATTAAAGACCTTTAAATCCCTCTAAAACTCTTACGTAAGCCTTCAAGGCCTATTTTGCCAATACAGGCAATTTTACATCTTTTGCACCTTGATTGCTTTTACATGCTTTTTAATGGCTCAAAATGGCCATATTACATTCATTTGGACCTTTATAGGTCATTATCCCAATGCAACTAACCTAGGATCAACCTAATCACCCCTAGTGACCCCTAGGTACACTTAGCCCTTACAAATGCCATTAATGGCTTACATGTTTGATCCTTTACAAAAGATTCTCAATCATTACAAATAACATTAAAATGTCATCAAATGACCAAATATGGTCTCATTACAATCAAATAACCCAAGTTGGTTATGTTTGTCCTTCCATTCCTTCGAAGGTCTTCCAGTGACCCTAGTGTACTTCCATGGCTTTGCCCTTGACCTTCGTGCTCCTGCACCAGGGGATAGACTAGCTTTTCTTGGAACGAAGAAAAATGATAGATGTTATTAAATTGTGACCAAATTTTGATGTTATTTCTTTTGCAAATCAATGCTCACTCATTCAAACCACTGTCATCATTCTCACAAAACTATCACAGCATCAAACCACATCAATCATAACATTAAATGCAACCAAATAAAAAGAACTTTATGTTGGATTAAGTATGGAAAGGTGAGTACTGAGATGGGAGGGGTGAATCAGTACTGCAAAACACTTTTAACTATCTTTCTTAACCATTCATATTTTCATAACTTTGCATGCATCTCATAAAACATATCAAACATAAAATATAACTCATAACACATTCATTTTGGTATCTCCTTATTAGAGGATAAAAACTACGGTGGGGATGACACCCACAAAATTTCACTACTACGGTAAAAAGTTTCCTCGGTTAGAGCTACACTGTTAGCTATTTCTGATAGCTTACCTTGTTAAGAGTATTAACTCGGTTAATAGTCTTAAGACCAGTTAAGTCTACTTTGTTAAAGGATTTTACAATTCTAATCTAAGAATTGTACCCAGCTAGAGGATTTACAGTGTAAGACCTGTTAGAATCTTCTTAGTTAAGAGACTTTACAATTTTGATTACAAACTTAATTAGTAACAAATATGTATGTAGTACTTTCATCAATCATATGCTTATTAGACTCTTTATGCTCATTAACAGATTACCTCTCATTGTGCTCCACTCACAATATCAATTGTGTACTCGGTAAATTCAACTCTGAATCACAATTACTCTCTGCTCTTTACTGCTCTGTTACTCAGTGGCTTCTCTGCTCATAACCTTCTCTTTGCAATCTTTTCTTCAAATCAACACATACACGTTCTCTTCTTCTCACATGCGTACTAATCTTCTCACTTAGATCCATTATATACAATTCTAGAAGCAGTGGAAATGGTCTAGAATCATCTCTGTAAGCGATGCTAGCATTGGTTACTCTAATGCATATTTGACATTTAATTCTTATTGGTGGATCTGACCTTGTAATCATGCATAATCATCATATTTAAATCTCCAGCATTTTGTCAGACAATCTCCTCGAGATTTGTCAACCATTTTTTGCTTAGTGTCCAGGTTCAATGTATCTGTAGATTCTCCTTGTGTCGGTCTGTAATGATTAGTAACACATTTTCCTCTTGCTCAATAAGTGTCTCATCTCTCGGTTCCATGAATGTTGTAGCTTGGTACAACTAGGTATTTGGTGCTCGGTTTTTCTTTGCTCAGTGACTAAACTTCCTTTGTCTTTACCGAAAACTCCCTTTCCTTTATTTCCTTTCACCGAATAACTTGTGTGCTTTACCGACTTGTCTTACCTTCATTACCAAATGAATTTGACAATCATTATGACTTCATCATAATGAATGACAAAAAAATAACTTTTAGGAGTATCAATCTCTCCCTTTGGCATTAGTTTGGTATTTTTGTTAAAAACCTTCAAAGTCATCAAAACTTTTGTCCTTAGCCAAATTGTTATGTATCTCCATATCTTAGTAAACTTATTACTCCCCCTGAACTAATACTTCCTATACACATGTCCATCCATCTTCTATATATATCATCCCTTTACTCTCTCATATACATATTTCCCCCTTTTTCATATAATATATTTCTCCCTTTTTTAGCAAAAATGCCAAAATAACAACTCACTATTTATCCAATGTAGGGATCTTGGCAAAAATAGATTTGTATCTATCTTGTGCATCATTCAGTGATTCCTTCAATGAATCCTTTAGTGTCTACAACATTATGATTTTCTCACTAATGTCAATTGTTAATCTCATCATGTTGTCCATTGCACTTACATCCGGTGTGCTGACTAAATCTTTTGCCTTCTGTATATGCTTCTGTAATGATTCAATGTGGGGAATAAAAAATGTTTGGAGTTCCAATAGATGCATTATGATCTTATTCTCCTCTTTTCTCAGCTCATATTGCACTCCCATTAAGTCCCTCAACTTTTGATAATATACTTGGAAATAATTAGGTTTGGTGAATAGTTTTGATAACTATTCAGTGAGCTCCTTTTCCACATTATCATCTTTTTCTTTAATGTCCTTTGTGAAATTTGAAATCAAACAAATATGTTGAAACAATAAAAGAATATCTTTCAATTCTTTCTCCAGTTCAGTAACTAACTCAGATAATGTTAACTTGTCTAGTGCAACTAATTGAAGAAGCTCTTCAATAACCCTAGTCTCCATTTGTTTCATGTACACTTGCATTAAATATTCTGAGGTCTCGGTACCAGGTTTTTTTATTTGGTTTACCAATTCTTGTAGCTGGCTGTATATATATCTCCTTTTTCATTTACATCAGCCTCTAGTACAATTTCATGCAATATGTCTTTGACATTCTCCAAAACATCATTCTTTTGTTTCTTTGCAATCAACTTATCTTGAGCAACTTTTCTTTTCAACCAGTCTCTAAACTTAGATAGTTCTTTGGGGCTCAAAGTTAAAATATCAACCTTAGGAATAATGATAGGTTGGCTCAAATCAACATCTTTTTCATGCTTCCTCTTCTTGGTCCTTCCCTTCTCCATAGATGCCTTCTTTGCATCAGATTGTGCAGTAGTGGTGTCATCAGTCTTCTCTTCTTTTTATCTTCTTCTTTCTTTTCCCATTTGTCTTCTTTCTTCCTGTCATTTGTGACCTTTAGTTTATCTTTTTCCCATTTCTTCTCTTGTTCTACAATCTCGGTAGTAGTTACCAACTCAGTGGTTTCCTTTTGCTCACTTTTCTTTCCTTGATCAATGGGGGCATCACCATCTATTGGAACATCTCTTGTTACCTCTGAGATAACTTTGTCAATCTCAAGAAAGTTCAATACATGTTCAATTATAGGATCTTGTTCCATTAATCTTGCCTTTGCAGAATCATCTATGTTCATTTCTTCTATTTCTTTGGCCTCGGTTGCCATTATATCTTCATCATCTTTTATTTCCTCTATAGGGTCTTGATATGTGATATCCTCAATTATAACTTCATCTTTATCAATTGTTAGATCAATTGGATTTGACTTACCTATTTTCTCTTTGATCTCTTCATCATTCAGTTGATCAAGAGAGAAAATATTTCTCCAAAGATCATCAGTTTCATTTTGTACTTCATCTAACTTACCGACCATAATTTTGAGTGCTTTGCTCTTCACTAGGAATCTCTTGGAGTATTCTTGTAGATTATCTTTGATTCCTCTTTTAGTTAGGTCTGATATTGTGATGGCCAAGGATCTTTCCCTTATTTTCTTCTTAGATACTAAGGCATATTTCCATCTAGCATCAATCTTTTGATATAGCTCATCAGCCATATTTGGTGCTACTTCAACTAGTGTAATTCTGAATTTGTGTAAAGTAAATACAATAGCCTCTTCAATTTTATCCTTTTCTTCATCATTCCTCTTCTCCTATTTGAGATGTTTCAGATCTGAATAACCTCCAAATTTCTTGAGTGTTTTTAGAGACTCATTAAGGTCTTTAAGTTTTGGTATCTAACTTTGTACAACCTTGAATTGTGAAACATCCTCCAATTCGGTTTCGCTTTCCTATTGCAATTTCAATTTTCTTCTAGGCTTCCCAGTAGCCTTCTTTTCCCTTGAGTATGTTTTTGTCTTTGTTGACTCAATTTTTTCTTTCTTCTTCTCTTTCGGTGTGGAGGAAGACCTTGTTGATGGTCCAACACCGATTGGGCTGGGAGTCTCTTTTGTCATTCTTATCTTATTCACCTTAACCTTTGATGGTTTAGCTTCATCTTTTTCAACAAGGATACCCAAATTTTTTGATAGATTACTGATCATCCTACTGGTTTTTCTTATTGCCTTAGGTATCAAGATACCTAGCTTGATCTTATTATTGACTTCCTCATAAGTACCATACTGAGTTTCCCTTATGTCAATTGATTTCTCTAGTAGTCCTTTAATCTATATAGAAGCGACATCTATATCCATTTCATATCACATGGGTGGCAGCCACATAGTTCTCGGCTCCATAGCTCTCACTATACAAGTATCTATATCTAACTCAAAACATATCTCATCCTTATATTCTTCCACAAGATGGGTTGGAATCCTGAACCTTTTATGCATCTTAGTTTGAAATTTAGCAAAATTGTCATTCATCACCATGTCAAAATTTTCTCCTATGCTTTGAATAAATTCATTGATTTGATATATAATCGGTTTATCTGCTTTCCAAACTACTTCATTGATTATAGGAAAGAAGTTCTGAAAATAAAAGAAAATGCGTACCAGTAATGATAAGAATTTCAATATATTCGATTTTTCCTTCCTTATATTGTTCATGTTGTCATCCAACTGTTTCAGCAAGATCTCGCACAAATCTATCTTCATGTCTTTTCTTTACAATCTTATAAGCAATATCTACTACTCCACATGGTACATTGTTTATCTGAGATGACTAAAAAATTCGGTAGGATATGATTTTGCTTGTGAATATTAGCTTAGGGTAATCATTAGTAGACAACTTCAAACCTTTACCATCCCATTTGGCTTGAGTAAGCTCACATAATTTATTCTTGTTTGATTTCTTGTATGCCCTTGGTCTATCATCAACCAAAAATCTAGTGACTATGTGTAGTACATCCTTGGTAATCTTCACTAGTGCATCGAGCCACATGAACTAATCATGTACTCAGCTTAGAACCATTCTGATCCATTTTTGTTTGAAAACTTGTTGGTACATGCATAACATGTACCAAACCCTTGGTTTTTAGATGAGTGTGGTCATCTTTCAACTTTCTATTAATGCATAAATTCCTATAGGATGTATCAATTTCAGCTTGGCAGATGTCTTCAATTTTGTAGTGTATGAAGGCACGAATGTCTTCAATAAGTATCACTCTCGATGGGATTGAAGATAGGGCACCAAATTTATTCACTTCAGTAGCAATGGCAGGTGGCAACTTATATTTCAGATTGACAGGGTCAATCTGATCCACAACAATGATCTTTTGAACTTTGGGGCCATTTGGATCTCATAAATAATCTTCAAGTACTAGGGTATTACTTGAATAACAACTTGATTATTCTAACACAGCTCAGAAAACACTAGAAATACCTTGAATGCACTTGAAAATACTTGGAATTGTTCGAAGGATCGCTCAAATTCGCTCGGTAGTCTCTTCTCTGCTAAGTGCTTCAAATTCTCATGAAAGTGTAAGGTGAAAATGAAATAATATGACCTCTATTTATAGTTTTTCTTCGATTATGATTTCTAATGGCTATAATATTTGTATTAAATGCACTTTACCGACTCCCTTTTCATCGATTACAAAATACACTTTCTTTCACCGAATGGAACAAAATAACTCATACACTTTACCGATCAAAAAATGAAATGTTACCTTTAAACATATATCCAAATGCGTCTTAATATGCTAATATGGATCTTTTCTCAAATCCTAGGAACTGATTTAAGATAGAATTTAGGTTATCAACTCCTACATACCTTTGACCGATTAAGTAAAGATAGGTGCACTCGATCCAGAGGATGTGGTGCCATCAGTTGTTCCCAATTCAGTTCCATCATCTTGAGACTTCCTTCTCCATGTCCTATTCATTTGTTCTCTTATCTCATTAATGTTAACTTGTGTATTTTCATTTCATTGTTCCTCGGTTGGGGCTTTGCCTCAGTACTTGCAGTTTTTGGCTAGGTGATCGACCTTGTGACAGTGAGAACAATCTATTCCAGAGTTTCTCCATGACCTTATATTGTTCATACCATGCATCCAAAAGCAATTTGCAGTAATGTGACCAAATATCCCACATGCAGTACAAATAATTCTTGTACTGTAGTCCCATGGTATAGTTGATCCTTGTCAGTTGTTTGCAACATTCTATCGGTTAGGGACCCATTTCTCATTCTTTCTTTGTGACTTGCATTCTTCAGACTTGTGACCATATCTATTGTAATTGTTATAGTAGCCATTGAAACTTTGCTAGCAACCCTTGATCTACACTCAAACACCTTATGACCATACTTATTGCACTTGTAACAATGACCATTAAACTTAGGATTACTCGATGGATTACCTCTTTTGCTCCTACAGACATTAACTATGTGTCTCGGTTTTCCACAATGGTTGCAAGTAGGCTTCTTTGTCTTTGGTGGAATAGCAACATTATCTCAGTTGGCTACTTGTTTAGAGGACTCACCCTTCTCGGTAGTATTGTATGCATTGTATCCAAGTCTAGTAGTATCTCTCGGTTGTCTTTGACCTCTTAGCTATTCATCCAATATCCTTAGTGATTCTTCATTTCTTTTCAAGACTTCATTAGCATCTTTTTCAGATTTTAGTTCATTCTTCAAATGTTCATTCTCAAATCTCAGTTCAACAATCTCTCCAACTTTCCTTGCAACTTCTTGATTTGCACCGAGTAGTTGGTGTGTCAAGTTGTAGTGAATTTGCGTCAACCTTAGTATTTCTCCATCTTTCTCATTCAACCTAATATTCATTTGTCTTCTCTCATCTTCAACCATTCTTTTGTCATCTTTTGCTTTTCCCTTTTGTTCAAGGACTTCACACATCCTTACCGATTGGGCTTCTTGTTCTCTTTTCAGTGTTTTCACCTGATCACTTAGGTTTTTTTTCTTTTCTTTTCAGTTAGTTTTGATATTGCAGCTTCAGATTCATTAGACATACTCCCCTCTGATTGTTCTTCAAATTATTCAACCTGATCTTGAGTGTCCTTCAATTGATGTGCCAGCTCATTTCTCTTGCTGATTGAATGCTTCAGTTTTCTCTTCAATTCATCAATCTGCTCATTAGCCATTCTCAGTTCCATTTTCATGTTATCAATCACCCTTTCATACCTATAACATTTCATTCCTTCAGATCTTTCTTCTCAAGTGGTTAAACTGCTAAATAAGAGACTTGCTCTGATACCAATTGTTGGATTAAGTATGGAAAGGTGAGTACTGAGAAGGGAGGGGTGAATCAGTATTGCAAAACACTTTTAACTATCTTTCTTAACCATTCACCTTTTCATAACTTTTCTCATAAAACATAAAAAACTCATAACACATTCATTTTGGTATCGCAGAAATCCTTGTTAGAGGATAAAAACTACGGTGGGGATGACACCCACAAAACTTTAGTACTGCAGTAAGAAGTTTTCTCAGTTAGAGCTACACTATTAGCTATTTCTGATAGCTTACCCTGTTAAGAGTATTAACTCATTTAAGATTCTTAAGACCAGTTAAGTGTACCTTGCTAAAGGATTTTACAATTCTAATATAAGAACTGTACTTGATTAGAGGATGTACAACGTAAGACCTATTAGGATCTTCTCGGTTAAGAGACTTTACAATTCTGATTACAAACTTAATCAGTAAAAAATATGTTTGTAGTACTTGTATCAATGATATGCTTATCAGAATCTTTATGCTCATTAACAAATTACCTCATACTGTGCTCCACTCATAATATCAATTTTGTACTTGGTAGATTCAACTCTGAATCACAATTACTCTTTGCTCTATACTGCTCTGTTACTCGGTGGCTTCTCTACTCATAACCTTCTCTTTGCAATCTCTGCTTCAAATCTGTACATACACATACTCTTCTTCTCACATGCGTACTGATCTTCTCACTTAGATCCATTATATACAATTCTACAAGTAGTGGAAATGTTCTAGAATCATCTCTTTAAGCGGTTCTAGCATTGGTTACTCCTCCAATGCATATTCGACATTTAATTCTTATAAATGGATCTCACCTTGTAATCATGCATAATCATCATGTTTAAATCTCCAACGCTCTGTTAGACAATCTCCTTGAGATTTGAAAACCATTTTTTTCTTGGTGTCTAGGTTAAATGTATCTATAGATTCTCCTTGTGTCGGCTTGTCATGCTCGGTAACACATTTTCCTCTTGCTTGGTAACTATCTCATCTCTTGGTTCGGTGAATGTTGTAGCTCGGTACAACTAGGTGTTCGATGTTCAATTCGGCTTTGTTTAGTGACTAAACTTCCTTTGTCTTTATCGAAAGCTCCCTTTCCTTTATTCCCTTTTACCTAATAACTTGTGTTCTTTACCGACTTGTCTTACCTTCATAACCGAATGAATTTGACAATCATTATGACTTCATCATGACTAATGACAACAAAATAACTCTTAGGAGTATCACTTTATTAATTGTCATACTTTATCCCTTAAATCTTAAACAAGTATTCTTTCATCTCTACTCTCCTTAAATCACAACTATGACTCAATATTTAATAGAACATGTACTGAAAGCTTCATAGATAAATTTTCTTAACTCTATTTTTACCTTGATCTAGTCCCCAGTTTCCAACCTAACATTAAAGATACAATCATTCCTCCTGACTCTTATCACCTATATACAATCACTTCCTTGTCTCCAACAAAGGAGAAATGCAGAGGAAATCATAGCCTCTATTTTCCTTTGCCTCCTCACCTTTTCCTTTGCTATCATCACTTTCCTTGGTCACCTCTATGGACCATAAAGAAACAGAGAAAAATAGAAACAATAAACAAACACAATTAAATAATATGAACTTGCACCCCTTGCAAACCTTCCACTTTCTCAAGTTTCCACCTTCCCTATGCCATGTCTATGCCATGCTGAACTACATGGTAGAAAGTGGGAAAAAAGAGAATATGATTATTTTTGGCTTGGGTGCTTAACCATCCGACTATTAATGGGCTCCAAGTTCAAATTCAAAATTTGAAATAAGCTTAAGACAACCCCCTTAAAAATAAAATAGAAAGGGAATAATTAATCATTGTTAACTAGGTCCTTACTTTTTTCCTTCTTAAGGATATCATTGGTAGTCTTTGACAGTCGATCAACATTTCTCCAACATCATAATCCTTCTTGTAGCATACCATAAGCGACCATAGAATTTGCAGTTGCATTTTCCTCTCTATAAGTATGTCAAATGGTGAAGTTATCTAAATTGACCAAAAGTAATCTAATGTCTTTCAAAATCATTTGAACTTTCCATCTTACAAAATTCCTACCAATACCAGCTTCCACAATCAACTTAGAGTCACCCTTGATTTCCAAGTGTCTAATACCAATAGCGCGGGTGAACTTAAGTCCCCACAAGAGAGCCATACCCTCTTGGTTAATAGTGTAATTCTTCAATCTGCTAGAGTAAGAAAAAACAAGCCAACCATAGTGATCCCTTATGACTCCTCTTGCTTTCCAAGCATTGTTAGCATCCCCATCGAAGTTTAACTCGTACCATGATGGGCACGAGGACTCCCATTTGGTATTTTTTCTATGATTTTTTTTGGTGTTGTTGAAGGATTTGAACTTTGGGGGGAGTTTTGATGTAGAGCATCCTTCACACACTTCAACATAATAGGAAACATTTGTTCCAATATTCATTTAATTATAAGAACAATTTATTAGAGGCATCTCACAAGATCAAACCCATCATTGATTAGAAAACAAAATAATTCATTGTCAAAACTTGTTGGCTACATTGACATGTTTTATAGATCAACACTCAAGAATTTATAACTTTTGTTCTGAAATATATCATCAAAATACCTTTAGTGAGTTTTTGGTAAACTAGGAGGATCCAACTGTTAGATTAATAGTTATGGTGTCTGCATCGAGACCCATTTTTACTGTCATCAACCAGAATTAAATCATGTAACCCTGCCTAGAGCATTCAATATCTTTTACAAAACAAATCCAATTTAAACCAAACCAATTCCACATTTATCATTTCTAAGGTCAGTTTCCAAATTTGTAAGCCATTTATTTTTCCAATGAGTAAATCATTATACAAGCACAAATCTTTGCTTGCAACTCCATTGAAGAGGGTTTAAAACAAATATTCATTAAAAACATCATCTATTCCACAAATCATCATAAAATTGAACCAAACCAAAAGGAAATGAAAGATTACTAAAATATATTTCCAATGCATATAATTAGAGGTCTTAACTCTTCCATATGAATTCGTACCACATATTTCAATATGGCTTTTCTTAGAAATCCCGAATTTGCAAATAATAACTTTCACCAAAAACCTCATAACTTCCTCCAAAGTTAATCAAAACTGATCAAACCAAAATAATAAGAAAGAGGATTCATTATAATATCTAACCATTATAAATATATACGGTTTCCAGGCCGTACATGGCTATACAAGGCCTGGAAACAACAACTTAACACAAAAACCAATCAAAATGAGAAATTCAAACTCACTCAATTGTTCCAAAATGTTCTCCCCTTTCTCTATTCTCTCCAATAAGATTTGGTTCAACCATACAATTATATTTATACATATTTAGGTAGTTAGAAACTACTGAACTACCCTTATGACCTTTCATCTTCATTTTTACAACTTTTAATGCCTTTTTGCATTGTTTCATGCTTTGCAACTTTTATGCATTTTGACAACTTTTGTGACACTTAATAAAAATAACTCCTCACTTCGTAAAAACACCCTAGACATGTCCAAATAACCTATTTAAGACCTTTTACATGATTTCTAGCCTTTTCATGGCTTTTTTATACAAATTTGACCTTTTGACCAATCTAGGTCTTGAATGACAACTAAATGACAACTTCACAATTTTATTACCCTTAGGAATTACAATTGATTCCATTACATGGAATACCACATCCAAACATATGGATTTAAATTAAATCATTAAAATATCCTTTGGGATCATCTTCAATATCCTGATGTCTAGGTGCTCCTGCACCATACACTTGACCTTCAAAAATTTCCATGTCCCTTGGAAACATGGATACAATGACCTGCAAGAAAAATTAGAGTGAAATCTTCACCTTTTTCTTCATTTGACCTTTTCCACTTTATGCCTCTTTTATCATCTCTATTTTTCTGCTATCTTCATTCAATAAATCTTGTTGTGACTCTTACCAATAGAGTTTGTAGTGGTTTCCATCCACGGTGCTTTACCAACATCTCAAGTCCACCCTCCAATGTTGCTTGTGCCTCACCCAGGAGTCCTTTCTTGCCTCTCACCCCAAGTCTTTTGGAAACCAACGTACCATCTCCTTTGTGGCCCTAGACCATCTTCTGTGGCCTTTTGGTAGACCTCCATGTCCACCTCTTGCAGTGAGTGAACAAGCACCTGCAACCATAAATACTTCACAACAAGAATCACAATACCCAACACTTCCTGGTGTAGATTATCTTCTATCTACAAGCTCAAAATATTTTGAGCTCTGATACCAATCTGATGCAGAGCATCCTTCACACACTTCAACATAATAGAAACCATATGTTCCAATTTTCATTTCATTATAAGAACAATTTATTAGAGGCATCTCACAAGATCAAACCCATCATTGATTAGAAAACAAAATAATTCATTGTCAAAACTTGTTGGCCACATTGCCATATTTTACAAATCAACACTCAAGCATCTTTAAATTTTGTTATGAAATATATCATCAAAATCCCTTCAGCGAGTTTGTGGTAAATTAGGATAACCACAACATATATCAAAATTATAAGGATCGAATAGTTAGATTAATAGGTATGGTTTCTGCACCGAGACCCATTTTTACTGCCATCAACCAGAATTAAATCATGTAACCATGCCTAGAGCATTCAATATCTTTTACAAAACAAATCCAATTTAAATCAAACAAGTTCCACATTTATCATTTCTTAGGTTAGTTTCCAAATCTATAAGCTATTTATTTTTTCAATCAGTAAATCATTATACAAGCACAAATCTTTGCCTGCAACTCCATTGAAGATGGTTTAAAACCAGCCTTCATTAAATATGTCATATATTCCAAAAATCATCATAAAATTGAACCAAAACAAAATGAAATGATATATTACTCAAATATATTTCCAATTCATATAATTAGAGGTCTTAACTCTTCCAGAGGCGTTCATACCACGCATTTCAATATGACTATTCTCAGAAATCCCGAATCTGCAAATACTAACTTTCACCGAAAACCTCATAAATTCCTCCAAAGTTAATCAAAATTGATCAAACCAAAAGAATAAAAAATATGATTCATTATACTATCTAACCATTATAAATATACAGGGTTTCCAGGCCGTACATGGCTGTACAAGGCCTAGAAACAACAACTTAACACAAAAACCGATTAAAATGAGAAATTCAAACTCACTCAACTGTTCCAAAATGTTCTCCCCTTTCTCTATTCTCTCCAATAAGATTTGGTTCGACCATACAATTATATTTATACATATTTAGGTAGTTAGAAACCATCGAAATACCCTTATGACCTTTCATCTTCCTTTTTACAACTTTTAATGCTTTTTTGCATTGTTTCATGCTTTGCAACTTTTATGCATTTTGACAACTTTTGTGGCACTTAATAAAAATGACTCCACACTTTGTAAAAACACCCTAGACATGTCCAAATAACCTATTTAAGACATTTTACATGATTTATAGCCTTTTCATGGCTTTTTTATACAAATTTGATGTTTTGACCAATCTAGGTCTTGGATGACAACTAAATGACAACTTCACAATTTTATTGCTCTTAGGCATTACAATTGATTCCATTACATGGAATACCACATCCAAACATATGGATTTACATTAAATCATTGAAATATCCTTTGGGATCATCTTCAATATCCTAATGTCTAGGTGCTCTTGCACCATACTCCCAACCTTCAAAAATTTCCACGTCCCTTGGAAACATGGATACAATGACTTGCAAGAAAAATTTGAGTGAAGTCTTCACCTTTTTATTCATTTGACCTTTTCCTCTTTATGCCTCTTTTATCATATCTATTCTTTTGCTATCTTCTTTTAATAAATCTTTTTGTGACTCCTACCAATAGAGTTTGTAGTGGTTACCATCCACGGTGCTTTACCAACATCTCAAGTCCACCCTCCAATGTTGCTTCCTTGTGCCTCACCCAGGAGTCCTTTCTTGCCTCTCACCTCAGGTCTTTTGGCAGCCAACGTACCATATCCTTTGTGGCCCTAGACCATCTTATGTGGCCTTTTAGTAGACCTCCATGTCCACCTCTTGCAGGGAGTGAATAAGAACCTGCAACCATAAATACTTCACAACAAGAATCACAATACCCAACACTTCCTGGTATAAATTATCTTCTATCTACATGCTCAGAATCTTTTGAGCTCTGATACCAATCTGATGCAGAGCATCCTTTACACACTTCAACATTTAATAGAAACCATCTATTCCAATCTTCATTTCATTATAAGAACAATTTATTAGAGGCATCTCACAAGATCAAACCCATCATTGATTAGAAAACAAAATAATTCATTGTCAAAACTTGTTGGCCACATTGCCATATTTTACAAATCAGCACTCAAGCATTTGTAACTTTTGTTCTGAAATTGTAGACATGGAAAATTGGCAAAGGCTTAAATCAATCAAAAGGTGCATCAAGTCATAAAAATAGCATGAGAAAATCGATAAATGGAACAAAGGCAATTCAAATCAAAGGAAAATTCAATTAAATGATTAAATGATTAAATAAAGCTTGAAAAGGGGAAAAACACTAAGAAATTGATTAAATTTAATTAATGACATAGTTGTTGAAAGCAAAAATCAAAATGAACCTCTTACCCTTCATGGCTAAATTTAATTACTTTAATTAATTAATAAATATGAAATTCCCTCAACAAAGCAAAAAGGAGACAAAATGGACACAAATCACTCACTTTTGTTAAAATGGTCCAGCCTTTTGAAACCATTTAAATGTTTGTCCCCCAATTTAGGGACAAAGCAAAGCCAATTGACCTTACCCAAGCATAACCATGGTTATCTCACTCTACCCCCTACCCTTGGGAAAATCTTATAAATAGAAAGCATTTTGAGGCATTATTCATCCATTCCATATCTTTGAATTGCAGCAAAGCTCTTGCAATTTGCATCCACATCACTCACTTAGCATTTTCATTGATATTTAGCTTAAATTGTTGATCATTTTAGAGATTTTCTTATCAAATAGAGCTAGAATTTGATAATTAGATCTAAATTTGCATATCGTATAGCTTAATTCTCATCTTTAGAGTGTCACTAGTGAGGATCATAGCTGAGAGCCTCATTTACCACTTTATTTTAGAGAACCATGAGATGTTGATAGATTAATTGTGCATTATTTAGATTAGTTTGCTTTGAATAGTGTAAATTCTCTTTAAATCTTGTAATTTCATGAAGGTGTAAATCACTCACACACAAATGGCGCCCACCGTGGGGCTCTAGGCCTCAAATTTATCAAAATTTCCACGTTATTTGCAAATTTAGGCTAGAATTGCATGATTTTGCTCACTGTTTGCAGGTTACAGGAAAGAAATCATGCCTACCAGTAAAGAAATCACGCCTACAGTAAAGAGATGTCGCTCACGGAAATTTAGATGTCGCCTGGAGTCTGAACGCTCACGCTTCTTACCAGCAGAATCACGCTTCTGGATAAAGAAATCACGCCTGCGGACATTAGATTATCGCCTGACGCATAAAGATATGATGCCTTTGGCTATTTGGATGTCGCCTACAAAGAATTAAAAGCCGCGGCCGATGAATTAGTTCACGCCTGGTGTAAAGGGATTTTACTGCACTTTGCTTTTGATTTGTCGCTCTTATTATTTTAAATGTCACTTTCATTTAATAAGATGTCGCTTATCTGAATTAGTTTGTCGCTTTTGATAAATAATTCGCGCATTCATTTAATTTGATATCGCACATAATCACTTTAATCTCGCTTGAGCCCCTTTTGGTGACGCTCGCGGTTAAAGTAATTACGTCTTTGTTAAATTAGATATCGCCTTTAACAAAAGAAATGTCGCCTGGTATAGCATCTATTTTCTATTAGAGTAATTGCTGTTGTCGCCTGTAATAAAGATTTCACGTGTTTGCTAAATTTAATATTGCACTTGACTATTTTGATCTCGCTTGAGCCCCTTTTGGTGACGCTCGTGGTTAAAGTAGTCACGTCTTCATTAAATTTGATCTCGCCTGTAGTCTGGACAATGTCGCTTGACAGTATTTTCACTATTTTGTCAAAATAAGGACTGTATGCTAACTTTACTGTCATTTTTTTTGTCTCAGGAGCATGGTCTGTCATAAGAAAGTGCAAAAACCAGAGAGAAGATACAACTTAGAGGAGAAATTGATCTCTAAGAGGATAAGGAAAGAAAACCGGGTACATTCTACCTTTGTTCTCAATAATAATTTAGAGAAAGAAGTAGAATTACATGCCAAATACATTGCTGTTGTAGATGCTTACAAACGAAAATATGTCTCATTGAATTGGGAATTTAGTCCTTAAATTTGTAAGAATTTTGCAAGTATTTTGGTAAAAAAAGAATCAAAAGCATAATCAATTATATCATTTTTAGCTTTGATTTTGGTTTCCCCTCACTTTGTTTGTATTGTGCTGACTAACTTGTTGGTGGAGGGAACGTTTTGCTAAGGTAAGGGAAGGATTTGGAGAGAAAACAAAAATTTACTACTTAAAAATGCGCCTAGCCTTTGCTAGCATCGTTTGAGGTATTTCTCTCATCAAGCTTGCACTTCCCTTAAATTGTGGCATTTTCAAAGTTCAAAAACATAGTTTAATCATAAAAGGAAAAAAATAAACACTTCAATTCTAAGAACCCCTTTGTCACGGGGTTGAAAAAGAATCAAATTTGATTGTGAGTGTTTGGGATAAGGGAAAAGCAATAGGGATATGCTCTTCACTCTTTGAGTGAATCAAATTCCCAAACTTGCTCTACCAAATCCATTTTTCATGCTTTTCAATGAATATGTTTAAAACTTAGTGGGCTCGCCTCCCGAGATTGCCTTAGAAGGGCCGGTGAGAGGGACAACCCAAAGTGGGATACACTTTCTTTTGCCGTGAGAATTCGACCCACTATAAAATGAAACGCGGGTATCTTTAATGGGGTACACGACAAAAGGATTTTAGCTCTTTCGAACTTCCTCTAGTAGTCCTAACGGATTGCGCAAAATCGTGCTTTTGTGCGTGTGGGAAGCCCCTTAACATAGTTGGGGGATGAAAAGCTAAGATCTCTTTTGAACGGAAAACTTACTACATAACGGTAAAATAGCAAAACTACCTATTAGAGCCATGTTTACGAACCAATTATGTGCTAGGTAGATTGTGTGGAAGCTATTCTTGTGTTAAACCTGTGAAAACGTTCAAAAATATACACATTAGAGCATTCTAGGGATATGGTACCCAATTGATGTGTGTGTTGAGATTGTTTTTATTTTCAAACAAGATATTCCAAAGTTATTGATCAAAACACCATTAAAATTTTAAACCATTTAAAATTGATCAAAAACTTTTACCTTATTCCAAAAACAGCTTATCAAGAGAAGAAAGTCAACATACCCTTAAAGTTTGTTCATGCCTATTATTACAAGGTCACTCTCCATAAGGAAAGCATTACAAACAGACGGGACCTACAACGGAGAAGAGCTCCCATTTCCAAAGAACACTTTCATTACTTCACGAGTGACTGAAAATCCCACTAAGGCAAAGGACATTAACAACATGTTTAGTGGTACCCTAGGAAATATCGATCCCACTAACCAAGGGAACAACATGAATGGGGGCATAGATCCCAATAACAACCAAGGGAACAACATGAATGGAGGTATGGATCTTAACAACAATCAAGGAAATTCTAATAATGGAGGAAGAGACCCTAATTCTCAAGAGGCAAATTCACAAGGCAACAACTTATTGCCTCCTCATAATACAAACTTACCCCCAACTGCAGAAGAAGCCAAGATTGAAAGAGCATTAGAGGCAAGACAATGTCCTTATTTCATAGAACTAATGAAAAAGACCATGCTTATGGATAAAGAAAAACACTTCATGGACTTAATACAAACGGGGGTAAAGCTACCTAAAGATTTTGACATAGAACAATTAAAGCCCAAGGAAATAGAAGACCCTATGGAAGCAGTGAGGAAACAATTCAAGGCATTACAAATGGAAATTGACAATTTGAAACAAAATGGGGCTCCTAAGCCTTTCTCTATTGAAACATTATGTCCTTTTCCATTCGATAAGAGTTTGGTCATGGTGCCTTTTCCCATTAATGTAACATTTCCTAAATATGAGAGATATGAAGGAACATCTGACCCACATGATCATCTTCAGGGGTTTTGTGCATTGAGTCTTGAATTCATGCATGAATCAACCTATTTAATGAGACTATTCCCAAGAAGCTTGGGAGGAACAGCCATGGATTGGTTTTCAAAACTACCATCCGGCATAAAATCCTTTGAAGAGTTAGCATCTAAATTCGTGACTCATTACTCTTATAACATCAAACATGAGGTCACCATGATAACGTTATGTAACACGAAGCAACAAGATGGAGAAGCCTTTCTCACATTCTTGCAAAGATGGAGGACTGCATTTGCTAGATATCCAAGAAGTGTACCGGAGAAAGAAAAAATGGATATCTTTATTAACGGTTTAAGAAGCGAGCTGAATTATAGACTAAGGATGCAATGTCCCAAAACCTTTCAGGATCTAATTGATAACAGAATTACAACGGAAGAAGTGTTGATTAAGAGTGGAGAGTTGAAATTGCACAAGGAAAATAAGAATAACTCTAACTCCAACAACAACAATACCAAAAATAACAACAATCCAAATAAAAGTTGGTACAACAACAATAGCCATTATGCTGCAAAGAATAACAACAAAGGTATTGTTAATGATGGTGTAGTGGAATCCAGCAACTTGAAGGTGATTCCATTTGCCCTTACAAAGACACCAAATCAAGTGAATAATGCTAATCAAGCATATAATGCACCTTCCAACAATAACAACAATGCCAATAAGAATAATCAAGGGAACAAGGATCAAAACAGCAAGTATGATAAGTATTTGAAACCCACTCCTGCAAGACACTTTACACCCTTGGGAGAATCACTTGAAACTACATTAAAGACTCTCATAGCTAACAATGTTATTACATTACCCGCTATTAAACCTTATGAACCAGACCACAAGCCGGGTTGGTGGGATGCTAAGCATCATTGTGAATATCATAGGATTTGGGGGCACCCTACAAATGAATGTTTACAATTAAAGAATGTGGTGCAAGACTTGATAGATAATAACATAATCACTGTTGATGGACCCCAAAATAATGAAGATCATACGGCCTTCAAACAACCTTTTTACAAACATGATAAAGGTGAATCATCAAATGGCAAGAAACAAAGCGCCAATAATCTCAACTTTGCGCCATCATATGATCATATTGTTAATGCTATCATCATTAATGAACAGCCTCAAAAGGAAGCAACAAATGTCATTACAAGAGGGCAGAATTCTAGAATGACTTTACAAGGGATAGTCCCTCAAAACACCAATATCCCACCATCCAACATTGTGGTCAAACAATCTCCTACAGCAGCAAGACCTTATAGTTTGGTAGACCAATTGCAACGTACTCCAGCACAAATCTCAATCTTAGAGTTATTGAAGTTGTCACCAAATCATAAAGAGATTTTGGAAAAAGCTTTGGAAGAAACACATGTTTCTACTACCTTAGGGGAAGAAAAGTTTCAAAATATGGTAGGACATCTTGTGGCTCCTCATTGTCTTTCATTTTCAGATCAAGATGACATGTCTATAACTCATCCTCAAAATTTGCCATTACATATAGAGGTTTTGATCGAAAGGCATAGAGTCAAAAGAGCCCTTATTGATGGAGGGGCTGGCCTTAACATATGCACATTGAGTCTTGTAAAATCCTTAGGTTTATCCGAGTCTTGCATTGACCCTACAAAGAAAATCACCATAAAAGCTTATGATGAGGCTGAAAGAGCTTCTAAAGGCATGATTGTGTTGCCCATCGAAGTGGGACCAGTTAAGAAGGAAACCAAATGTCAAGTGTTGGACATGAAATTAACCTATAACATTTTATTGGGAAGACCTTGGATTCATGAGATGCAAGCTGTCCCCTCCACATACCACCAATGCATCAAGTTCCCATACATGGGTGAAGAAATCACAGTTGGAGGAGACTCAAATCCATTTCAATATTGTAATGCACTCAAACCCTTGCATGAATTATACATTCCACATAATCGTGAAGGAGTTGTTCCAAGAATCACCAATGAAGATGCACAAAATCCTCTTCAAGCTAGCTCAACTACATCAACTAAGGGCAAGGAAAAAGTGAGCTACGAGGGTCCAAATGTGATGGAAAGTCCATGTGTGGCACCTAAATTGGAAACAGTGATCTACAAACCTACTAAAGAGGAAAAAGAACAAGCTAAAGCAGATCATTACCAATACATGAGTGAGATGATGAACAAATTTGACAAACAATGCAAGATTAGTTCAAAAGGGGTAGGAGAATATTCAGTTTCTCTATTTGACATGCCCATGTCTCCTAAATCACATGGAAAACCCTCAAAAGAACATCTTCCACATAAGTATAATTCTTATTTTGTGAGGGAAGATAGCAAAGCAACATGGGATAAGGAAGAGGATGATGTCCTTCAATGGCTTTATCATGATGAGGATGGTACCCTAGACACTCCCATGGAAAGAATTCAGCATGTTAATATACAAACAGAACAATATGGAAAAGGATTTGATATTATGCAAAAGATGGGATACAAAGGAAGAGGACCCCTAGGCCAAAGAAATAGAGGATTATTAGAACCTATTGAACCTGTTTGGAGGGCAAGTCATGAAAAATCCGGAGTAGGTTTTCAATATAAGGGAGAAAGTTCAAGTCCAATGCATGATTTTCATCCTCAAATAAATGCATTAGAATCCGAAGGAGATAGTGATGATTCTAGGGATTATGAATGGGATACTTTATCAGATGAGTCATGTCAAGATAAAGAAGTCATTGTTATACATACTTATGCAAAAATCCCAAAACAAGATGCTCCAATTAATGAAGAATCTTCTATTCAAAGGCCTAATATAGAACAAGCATCTAGTAGTGGAGCATGGATAGAAACATTTTGGACACCTTCAGAGGAGGGAAATTCAAACGTTAGTTTTAACCCGCTTGTGGCTTTTCCTACATTGTTTCCCATAGAGGTCGACGAGGATTCAAGCGAAGGGGACTTTGACCCTGCTTCCATGGATCATCTTGAGGAAGCACACATCATAGACCTAAACGATACAATGTATGAACCCTCAAACAAAGTCATGTCCATAAATCCTATTGATGATACCTTACCCAATAATTCCTTAATTTTGATACATCCAGACCTCATTGATTGGGATCAAACTGAACCACATGACTTACTTTACTTCCCAAATGACCAAGCCACAAACCAATACCTCAATGCGGTTGAACCCTCTTTCACCAACGAACTCAATACGGACATGATGACAACAGCAAGGGTCCAATCTCTTAGTCAAAAAAAAGAAAAAATAAAAAAAAATAAAAAAATGAAAAGTTCTATTGGTGAAAACCCAACTGTGGCACCATTAGAACCAAAAACAATGAAAATAAAAGACGTTTCTTTTGGTGAAAACCCAACTGTGGCACCATTAGAAGAGGGATTGGATACTTTGCCTGAACATGAAGAAGAACGGTCATCTATTCTTATAGAACCAACAGAAAAAGTTAACATTGGCACGGAACTAGAGCCAAAGGTTGTACACTTGGCTGCATCACTTACATCTATTGAAAGAGAGGACTTTATCAAATTCTTCCAAGAACAACAAGTAAATTTTGCATGGTCATATGCCGATATGCCTGGATTGGATCCTGATTTCATAATGCATCATCTGAATGTTAAACCCGGAGTTAAACCTGTGAAGCAAAAACTAAGGAAAATGCACCCACATGTGGCTCTTCTAGTCAAGGCAGAATTGGAAAAATTGTTAAAGGTGGGATTCATAAGAACAATAGCATATGCTGATTGGATCTCTAACATTGTGCCAGTTACTAAACATGATAAATCTATCCGTGTGTGTACGGATTTCAGAGATTTAAACCTTGCATGTCCCAAAGATGACTTCCCATTGCCAAGCATTGATACCATAGTGGATTTGACAGTAGGTCACACAATGTACTCATTAATGGATGGATTTAGTGGCTACAACCAAATCAAGATTGCTCCCGAAGACCAAGAAAAGACAGCATTTACTTTCCCTTGGGGTACTTTTTGTTGGAATGTTATGCCCTTCGGTTTAAAAAATGCTGGAGCTACATATCAAAGGGCCATGACAACTATTTTCCATGACATGATGCATACTTTTTTAGAAGATTATGTGGATGACATTCTAGCAAAATCCCACAATAGAGAAGAGCATTTACAAATCCTAAGAAAAATATTCATTCGGTTAGAACAATTCAAAGTTAGACTAAACCCAAAGAAGTGTGCCTTTGGTGTCCAATCTGGCAAGTTATTGGGTTATATAGTGTCAGCAAAAGGCATTGAAGTTGATCCTGAAAAAGTACAAGCAATTCTAGAAATGGAGATTCCAAGAAATATTAGCCAAATGAGGTCACTACAAGGAAAGATTCAATCAATAAGGAGATTTATCTCTCAATTAGCAGAAAAGTGTCACTCCTTCACCAGATTGTTACACAAGGACACTACATTTATGTGGGATGAGGAATGTGATAAGGCCTTTGCTACTTTGAAGACTTATTTGATAAACCCACCTATTCTTATGTCACCTATCAAAGGTAAAGAACTGTTGTTATACATATCAGCCACAGAAAGGTCTCTAGGCATATTGTTGGCACAAGAAGATGAGAAAGGAAAAGAAAGGGCAATCTACTATCTTAGTAGAACCTTAATAAAATATGAACTCAATTATTCATTCATGGAAAGAGCATGTCTAGCAGTGGTTTTTGCATCTCAAAAACTAAGACATTATATGTTGATGCATAAGATCAAATTAATTGCCAAGATTGATCCTCTCAAGTACTTACTAAGTAAAACTGCCTTAACAGGTAGAATAGCAAAATGGGTCATGATCCTAAGTGAATTTGACATTGAATATGTTGATAGAAGAGCAATTAAAGGACAAGTGATAGCAGATCACTTAGCAGATAACCCAATGGAGTCTACACAAACCATGCAAATTGAATTTCCAGATGCAGAAATTGTCAACATAGAAGCAAAGACATGGAAGTTATATTTTGATGGATCTTACACACAAGGAGGTTCTGGAGCAGGTATATTATTGGTTACCCCTCAAGGATACACCATTCCAAAGTCTTATAAACTCTTATTTCCATGCACCAATAATATAGCGGAATATGAGGCATTAGTCATTGGCATCAAAATGGCTTTAGAATGGAGTATTGCAGAATTACAAGTGTATGGAGATTCCCAACTCATAATCAATCAGGTTAATAATGAATACAATACCAAGGACATCACATTGATGAAATATAAAACCTTGATTGATGGATGGAAGAAGTACTTTGCTTTGATCACATTTGAACAGATTCCAAGAGAAAAGAATAGAGCAGCAGATGCCATGGCTACCTTGGCTTCCTTGTTACAAAAACCAGATCAACATGAGAAGTATGAGTTCTTGGTGGAAGAGTTGGTAAAACCGGCATTTAACCTTCCTGACACCCAAATTGTTGCGCTTTTACATGGACATGACTCTCCTTGGTATGGACCCATCTATACTTACCTTAAAGACCAAGTACTCCCCATAGACCAAACTCGTGCCCAAAAATGTAACTTCATACGCCAAGCCGCCCGTTACCTAATCCTTTCAGACACATTGTATCGTAAGGGTCTTGATGGGACGTTACTTAGATGTCTAAAGGAAGAAGAGTCTAAGTTAGCTTTACGCGAGGTCCACGAAGGCATTTGCGGGTCACACTCAAGCGGTTTTAATCTAGCTAAGAAAATCCTTCGTCTAGGGTACTTTTGGACAGCATTAGAAAAGGATGCTTGTCAATTTGTGAAGACATGCAGCAAATGTCAATATCATGGTAATATGATACATGCACCGGCTCAAGAATTACACCCATTCATTACACCATGGCCTTTTTATCAATGGGTTTTTGACTTGATTGGAATCATATATCCTCCATCTTCAAACGGACACAAGTATATCATCACAGCAACAGAATACTTCACCAAATGGGTGGAAGCAGTTCCATTAATAACAGCAACCGGCAAACAAATTTCAATGTTCATTTTGAACCACATAATTTGCCGCTATGGTATTCCACATGCCATTATCACGGATAATGGGAAACAATTCAAAAATCAGGATATTGATGAACTTTGCATGACATTTCACATTACACATCATTCATCATCCATTTATTATCCACAAGGCAATGGACAAGCTGAGGCAACAAACAAAAATATCCTCAAAATATTAAAAAGATCAGTTAACAAATCAGGAAGAGATTGGCACGTGCAAATAAATCCCGCACTATGGGCTTACAGAACTAGTATCAGAACACCTACAGGAGCTACCCCATTCTCTTTAGTCTATGGAACCGAAGCAGTTTTACCATTAGAAGTTGAAATTCCATCTCTACGGGTTTCATTAAGAGGATTGATCACTGATGAGGATTATAGGATTGCTAGACTACAACAATTGGAATTGTTAGAGGAACATCAGACTCAAGCTTATGAGCATTTAAAAGGTTATCAAAACAGGATTGCACACAATTACAACAAACACATCAAACCAAGAACTTTTCAAGTAGGAGACTTGGTACTAAGAGAAAATCCCAAAAATCAAGTTGAAAGGGAAAAGAAAGGAAAGTGGGAAGCTAATTGGATAGGCCCATTTGTGATAGCATCATCCTTTGGAACTGGAACATATAAGTTATCAGATTGTAATGGTGAAGAATTACAAGAACCCATAAATAGCATTCATTTGAAGAGATTCTACACCTAAAACAGATGAAAGAGTATAAAGAGTATCAGATGAGAGAGCATCATAATTATTGTACATAATTGAAAATGGAAAATACCAAAAACATTTGAAAATGGAAAATTCAAAAACATTGGAAAAGAAGAAAGATCAAAAACAGTGGAAAATTGAGCCTGAAGAAAGCAAAAACATTTGAAAAACTATCTCTTGGTGAAAACCTAGCAAATAGGCGCCAAGGTGATAATGAAACAAAAAAAAAAAAAAAATGAAAAAAATGAAAAAAATGAAAAAAGAGAAAAAGTGCCTTGGTGAAAACCTAGCAAATAGGCGCCTTGGTAGCAAAAAAAAAAAGAGAATACCCAAAAGTGAAAACTTGGTAACAAGTGCTTTTGGTTCCCTTAAGTCATTTCCTTCCTAGTCACATGTGTATATAATGCATCTCATCATCCCATTTGTCTAAACCTTCATTGCATCCGTCATTTGTACATAGTCATAATAACAGTTTGTAGCACCATCCTTTGCATTGCCTAAAGTTGTCAAAATTGATACATCAAATACTTGGGGGCAGCATAAACGGATTGGAAAGTGGGTACCTCAAAAAGGATTCATATGAACAACATTCAGTCACAAACAGAAAGAGATCAACATTTTCAGAAAAGAGATCAGATTTTTGTAAACCTTGGATTGATAACAAAAAAAGTTGACTACCACAACAAAATTCTTGAAGCCTAAATTGAGTTATTATTATGGATTAAAAATCAAAAATCATGTCATGATCAAACACTTGGAAATATATTTTGTTGAAAATCAGAAAACAATGCAAAACACTTAGATAGATTCTTTTGAAAAGTTGGTTAAAAATCTGTTTACTTACATTCATTCAATTTGTATCAAGTCTTTTTAGCTCATCAAGGATGTTTCGACTAGATTGGCAATGATGGAGACATGATATTTTTCTTGACTATGACGTGACTGTTTGGAGGAAAATTCATTGCCTTATGAGAATTCATCTAAAGACATGGTCATCAAAGAACCGTCGAGGATTATCTTATAAAACAATGAGTTAACCTTTGTTTGTTTACGCAACCGAATACCTTGGATATTTAGATTCTTCATATCTAAATGACAAAATCCACTTGCAACATAGAATCCGACAAAATCGGTATTCGTACTCTCATGATTTTTTTGAAATCAGTGATAGTCGTATCGATGAGACCGATGGGAAAGCAAAACGGAGGTTACCATATGAGCAGTAAATAAAAAGCGATATTCATATCATCATGTCAGTGGGCAGTGGTGATTGTATCGACTTTTCGGTCCCAAGTGCTCAATGATGAAAATATATCCTCAAGGCATTTATTTGCTAAAAGCTAGTGACACTTAGCTGCATTCATAAAAAGGTTAAATGCATTCTCATGTTAGATTAATTGCATGTGCATTTTTTTCCCAAGGGTTTTATTTTCGCATCAAAAAAGGGGGTACATGACATCATTAACAGGGTTAAATCAACAAGGACAACATCATTTCAACATCATCTTTTCTACAAAAATAAAAATAAATGAGATTATACTTTTTGCATTCATTCCATATCATTAATCATTACATAGATATTATCAAAGAAAAGAAGGAAATAATCATTTACATTTGCATATAGATTGCATACATTCAGATTGCATACATGAGAAATAACATATCAAAACTGCATCCATACATGAAGAAGAAATGCATCCATCTATCTATATCATACATAAGATACGTTGCATCCATAGCCAATATCCATCCAAAAAACAAATGCATTAGATAAACACATATAGCAGCATCTAAAGGAAATCTCATATATCATCAAGTAAAAGCAGGAAAGATCATAAATGTTCTCATATCACACGTCTACTCATAACTCAATATATCAAGTATAACAATGATGTCATAAAACTCAACCTTATAATCACCCATCAACAGGGGCATCAATGTCAAATAAGTGTCAAAATACAACTGGAAGGGTGACACCAAGGTCACAAGACTATGGTACAATATCAAGTATCTCAGCATCAGTACATAAATGATCAATAAGAGCACTCATAGCTCATCTCTCGTCACCATTGGGAGGAGGTCCTGGAGGAGGCTGTGGAGGAGGCTGTGATGGAGGCTGCTGAGGAGGTGTCTGACCAACCATAGCAACAAGGAGAGGAACCAAGGGAGCCAAACCCGATACCAACTGCTGAATCATAGATGACATCTGTGACACCTCTGTCCGTAATGCTCCCACATCTGCTCGTAGCTGGGTAGTACTAGAGCTCTCTCCAACCTCATAGGTACTCTGAGGATCACCTGTATCTATAGGAGCTTTTCCCCGATCACGGGAAAAAGCTGCTGGCATCTGCTGTGCACCTGTATCCTGACCATCCACAGTAGCCTGCTGTAATCCTGCTCTCGTATCCTGTCCTGTCCCTGGATCTTGTCTAGCAGCCCTCACATGATCCTGACGATCTATCCTCTGTCTCTGTGCTACTGCAGGACGAGGAGGAGGAGGAGGTGCTTGTACCGGTGCATCTCTCGCTCGTCCTCTGAGCCTAATCACTGCCCTACCTCGGGGTCTACCTCTGCGTCTCCTCCCACCACCAACATCATCACCATCATCATCTCGCCCAGGTACTGGCTCTGCAGGGTCTGTAAAGCGAGGCATCGGATGCTCCATCAACCAAGCTAGATACTCCTGTGTGACTCCGGCATCTCTGATGTGTAACCTCATGTCCCAATCCATATAACCCAGTAATGATATCTGCTCTATAGCGTCATCATATGAAGGCATGTGACCCCAAGTAGCACGCTCTGCACTAGAACGAGCATATACTACAGATCCCTGAGGCATAGGCTGAATCTGCCCAAACTGTCGTAGTACTCTCCCTGCCAAGAATCTCTCCAGAACAGAGTCGATCCTGCCGATCATCCATCGAGGAGCAAACATATATGGTAACTCCAAGCTATCCTCTCTCCAATCCTCGACCTCAACATATGGTCTCCAATAGACCTCATCCATGTCATCCATCTGCCGTCGCCAATACTCCAAGTGACCCAAGTGATGCTGTGTCACCATACCAGTATACTGCCATGCGAAAGGATATCCTAGAGGACGATCTCGATCTGATATAGGACGACTGACTGGTAAGTGCTCCCATATCCACAACTGTAAAATATGAATCCCAGCAGATAATGAGGCTGATCTCCTGTAAACCACCTCATGCAGATCGTGATAAAGTTGTGCCAGCACACAAGATCCCCAGTCAAAGCGTCGAGGATGATGTAGCAAATCCTCGATAATCCTGCCCCATCCCACTGAAAATCCGCGACCTCGCCGATCAGGTAATAAAACACCACCAATGATAGCACCTAATAAGGCTGGTAAAACAGGAAATGAGGCAAACTGAGGCCATAAGATACAATCATCACCAATAGACGGATCTCCGAATACTCATCGACAATAGGTCCCGTCATAGACTGCATCATAATATACTATCTCTCCATGAGTCGGGATCCGTAGCAATCTGTAAACATCCTCAGGTGTAATAGTCATCTCGCCCTGTGGTAGCCAAAATGTGTTTGTCTCAGAGTGCCAACGCTCTGCGACAGCAGTAATCAAACCTCGGTTCATCTGGAACCGAGGAAGCTCTAGTACGCATAGTAAACCGCAGCGCCTAATCACTCGCCTCTCGGCGTCAGTCAACTGGGTCCTAAGCTCCATCACCCAGTGTGGTACAGTCTGAAGGTACAACACAGGGACATCCTCCAGTTTAATCAAAACAAGGGAATCACATGAGTAACTTACTATCAGGAAATCAAACAATCAATCATGGTCATCAATTTAAATATACCTATCAGACTTACTAATCCTAACTCTAAGCATTGAGGAAGGACGATCCTAGTTTTATGTTTCTAAGCATTTGAGCATAAAATGAATGGACATTTAGATCCATGATCTATCATTCATGATGAAGATTGATTAACCTTATTCTTTGATATTATAGTTACCTATGTCCTAATTCGTTGTTGAAATCAAACAAAGGGAATACCCTAACTAAACATTCGATTGAATTCATTGACGTGATCGATATCAATCAAGTTGACGCAATCGAGCAATCAGACGTCTTAGAAAAGTTTGAAATAAACAAATTTTTTCTTACGTGACTTTTCTTTCTGGCGTCATTTCTTTTACCAGAGGTGACATTTCTTTGCTCAAACGCGTGGTTTTATTCATCCGCGTGACTTAATTTCACGGAGGCGGTATAAGATTTTCCGTAGGCGACATCTTATTATCACGCGACACCTGATAAAAATGTTTAAAACCTAAGCAACATTAAATTATCCTTAGGTGACACCAGATTTTTTAAATGCGTGAAAATACGTAAGGCAGGCGACATAAAATTTACTGAAGGCGACATTTAAAATTTTCAGGCGATATTAAAATGCACGGAGGCGACATTTCTTTTCACGAACGCAGAATTAAAATTTTTAAAAGCATTAAATAAGGTCATAAATGCAACTTTAAAGGCATACGGAAAATTTGAATGACATACCGGAGGACCATCGGTCGCTCTCCGACTGAACCAGCGCGCTCTCTCAAACCGATGCTCGCGATGTGGGACCACCATCGTCTCCAAAAGGCTAAAATCAGAGCTCAAATCTCAAGAAGGAATGGTGCAAATGAATAGTAAAATGAGGGGTTTTACCCTATTTAAGGTGAAATTGGTTCTCATAAACACTTAAAAAAAAATGCACTTTGAACCTATCATAGGACATTTTCATTAATCGGGGCATGAATCAAACTTGATTATTTCTTTCAAACGGTATCAAAAATCAAAACATATTCCAACTACTCAAACTCGTTCAAATCAAGGACTCAATATGTTTTATTTCTGAGGGGGCATCAGAGTATCAAATGGGCATCACGTCAAAAACATTTATCAGTGGGGCATATCATATCATATCATATCAAGTATCATATCAGGAGGCAAATCAATTGCATATTAGTTTCATATCAAATCTATCATCATATCAAATCTGTCATCATATCAAATCTGTCATCATATCAAACCTATCAACATATCAGCAATCAATTAACCCAGGACCTTTATCAGTGAACCCAGGACCTATCATCATATCAGGACCCATATCATATCAGAGGCATCAGAATCATATCAGCACCATCATCAGAGGCACATCATCGTCATTAGGAAGTACATCAATCAGAACGATCAGAGGCATATCAGAACCAGGACCAGAATCAGATCATCATACTAAGGGAATCTTTGAATCGGTGTTCTTCGCACATCGACTCAAAGAGGGGCATTTGTAGACATGGAAAATTGGCAAAGGCTTAAATCAATCAAAAGGTGCATCAAGTCATCAAAATAGCATGAGAAAATTGATAAATGGAACAAAGGCAATTCAAATCAAAGGAAAATTCAATTAAATGATTAAATGATTAAATAAAGCTTGAAAAGGGGAAAAACACTAAGAAATTGATTAAATTCAATTAATGACATAGTTGTTGAAAGCAAAAATCAAAATGAACCTCTTACCCTTCATGGCTAAATTTAATTACTTTAATTAATTAATAAATATGAAATTCCCTCAACAAAGCAAAAAGGAGACAAAATGGACACAAATCACTCACTTTTGTTGAAATGGTCCAGCCTTTTGAAACCATTTAAATGTTTGTCCCCCAATTTAGGGACAAAGCAAAGCCAATTGACCTTACCCAAGCATAACCATGGTTATCTCACTCTACCCCCTACCCTTGGGAAAATCCTATAAATAGAAAGCATTTTGAGGCATTATTCATCCATTCCATATCTTTGAATTGCAGCAAAGCTCTTGCAATTTGCATCCACATCACTCATTTAGCATTTTCATTGATATTTAGCTTAAATTGTTGATCATTTTAGAGATTTTCTTATCAAATAGAGCTAGAATTTGATAATTAGATCTAAATTTGCATATCGTATAGCTTAATTCTCATCTTTAGAGTGTCACTAGTGAGGATCATAGCTGAGAGCCTCATTTACCACTTTATTTTAGAGAACCATGAGATGTTGATAGATTAATTGTGCATTATTTAGATTAGTTTGCTTTGAATAGTGTAAATTCTCTTTAAATCTTGTAATTTCATGAAGGTGTAAATCACTCACACACAGAAATATATCATCAAAATCCCTTCAGAAATTTTGTGGTAAATTAGGATAACCACAACATATATCAAAATTATAAGGATCCAATAGTTAGATTAATAGTTATGGTGTCTGCACTGAGACCCATTTTTACTGTCATCAACCATAATTAAATCATGTAACCATGCCTAGAGCATTCAATATCTTTTACAAAACAAATCCAATTTAAATAAAAAAAGTTCCACATTTATCATTTCTTAGTTTAGTTTCCAAATCTTTAAGTTATTTATTTTTCCAATCAATAAATCATTATACAAGCACAAATCTTTTCTTGCAACTCCATTGAAGAGGGTTTAAAACCAGTCTTCATTAAAAATGTTATATATTCCACAAATCATCATAAAATTGAACCAAGCCAAAAGGAAATGACATATTACTCAAATATATTTTCAATGCATATAATTAGAGGTCTTAACTCTTCCAGATGCGTTCGTACCACACATTTCAATATGACTATTCTCATAAATCCTGAATTTGCAAATACTAACTTTCACCAAAAACCTCATAACTTCCTCCAAAGTTAATAAAAATTGATCAAACCAAAAGAATAAGAAATAGGACTCATTATAATATCTAACCATTATAAATGTACATGGTTTCCAGGCCATACATGGCCATACAAGGCTTGGAAAGAACAACTTAACAAAAAAAATGATCAAAATGAGAAATTCAAATTCACTCAATTGTTACAAAATGTTCTCCCCTTTCTCTATTCTCTCCAATAAAATTTGGTTCAACCATAAAATTATATTTATACATATTTAGGTAGTTAGAAACCACCCAACTACCCTTATGACATTTCATCTTCCTTTTTACAACTTTTAATGCTTTTTTGCATTGTTTCATGCTTTGCAACTTTTATGCATTTTGACAACTTTTGTGACACTTAATAAAAATGACTCCACACTTTGTAAAAACACCCTAGACATGTATAAATAACCTATTTAAGACCTTTTAAATGATTTCTAGCATTTTCATGGCTTTTTTATACAAATTTGACCTTTTGACCAATCTAGGTCTTGAATGACAACTAAATGACAACTTCACAATTTTATTGCCCTTAGGCATTACAATTGATTCCATTACATGGAATACCACATCCAAACATATGGATTTACATTAAATAATTAAAATATCCTTTTGGATCATCTTCAATATCATGATGTCTAGGTGCTCCTGCACCAAGTTTCCATTGATTAACAATCCGACATTTAGCTCTAGTGGGAGGGTTAGAAGGAGTTTTTCACTTCGTAACAAAGCTATTTTCCATAATCATCTTACAATAACTTTGTACTATTTAAAGTACCTTCATAGAGTTAGCTTGACAATAAATGAATAAAATAGACTAAATACCACAAATAGTGAGCTATTTAATGCAAATAAAACCAATAAACACCCTATGGATCTCTATTTATGTATGCTAATGATAAGCTCTCAGCAAGCCTCCATTAGTGATAGCCTTAAAATGAGAAAATGATAAGATGATTAAGCTAATTAAGTGATTTCCAAATTGAAACTAAGCTCAAAATAGCCTAAAATGCCTTTATAGCTCAAAAACTCAAGAGGTTTGATGCAATTATCAGATTTGTGGATGGATTTCTCCTGATTTTGGTCTTCCTTTTATAGATTTTTGCAAGCATAGGGGGTGGTGTTGAGTTAATCATGATTAGGTTAAGGTTAAGTCCATGGCTCCACCTTTGGGGACAATTTAAATGGATTGTCCTCAAAGCTTGGGACAAAGAGACAAAATGAGTGGTCAAGATGCTCTCACCTTATGTGTGATTGATATTCGATTTGAGCTTGATCCATGTGAGTCCAATCCTTAATTCTCATTGGTTGAGGTATTTTCCTCCCATGTGGTGGGTGAGGGAGAATAGGGATTAAATAATTGAATTAAATTGATTTGTTTAGCCAAGTGTACCCCTTAAATGGGTTGATTTGATTTAAATTGAACTATACAACTAATTAGATTAATTACACAGTTAATTGATTTAACTTGATTCATTTGATTTAAATTGATTTATTGGATTTTAAAATCCAATTAAAATTGGATTTTGGCTTGATTGAAATTTATTTCTTTGATTTTTCCTTAGTTGCTCGCTTGATTTAGTCTTCACCATTTTCAGGTGATTAAAAATGCCCCTCTTTGAATCAATCTGTGAAGGGCATCAGTTCAAAGAATGTCTTGATGTCCTGATGCAAATTCTTGATTTGATTTGATTTGCCGATTTGATTTCAATGATTTATTTTGATACTCCTTAGTTGCTCACTTGATTTAGTCTTCACCATATTTAGGTGATTACAAATGCCCCTCTTTGAATTGATGTGTGAAGGGCATCAGTTCAAAGAATGTCTTGATGTCCTGATGCATATTCCTGATTTGATTTGATTTGTCAATTTGATTTCAATGATTGATTTTGATATTGATGATAGACCTATGATTCCTGATGAAGTCACGATTGATTGATGTCTTTGATGCTCGTTCTGATGATAGATTTTTGATGCGATGCCTGATTTGACCTGATTTGCCAATTCTGATGCCCCACTGATAAATGCAAACTTTTTTATGATGAAAGATTATGCTTCTGATTTGATGTTTATGATGTCGATTTTGATAATCTGAGTGTATGCCCCATCATAAATGAAATGAAATTTGATTTTGATGAAAGATGTTACATTTTTTATCATTTGCATTGAAAATGTTTCAATGATGAGCTAATTTAGATTTCATTTCTGATAATGTATTTGTGATTTTGTGATGACAAATGCCCCTGATTTGGCTGATTGGGTGTGAAAATTGGGTCCCGGGTCATTTTCTGGTTAAAAGTGCCCTTTTTTAGGTCAAAAGGGCTATATATAAGGGTAAAATGTCATTTTCACTATTCATTTTCACCCTTCACTTTTAATTTTTCACTCTGACCCTCTGAGCCCTTTGCGATGGTTATCCCCATTTGAGAGTACAGATTCAAGCAAGGTCGACGGTACCAACACCCGCCTTGCTATAAACCTTCAATATGTACCCCTAGAACTTACTTTGTCCGTTTTATGCATTTAATTAGGAAAAATTTAGATTTTTCTTAGAAAATACCTATTTGTTTCATTTTCCAAATTTAGTTGCACATCCAAGCATTTGTGCTGCACGTACAAGTTTGTTTGAGCGCATTTGCGGTTTTTTGCAGCATGTTCAAGCATTCTTCTTGTGCTGTTAAACTTAAAACCTAGGTCAAGATTTCGCTTTTAGAACTTTTTGTTGTGATTACAAATTTAATTGCGCATTTAATTAGTTTAGCAGTGCGTACAGGGGAATCCTACAAGATGTACTAGTTCCTATTGTGCTTTCAAGTTGTTTATGTGAATTCAATAGTTTTGTTGCACTTTCAACAATTTTAGCTACACATTTGATTTTCAGTGCATTTAAATAATGAAATAGCGCGTACACCCTGTTTGGCAATTTTTTTGAAACTTTTAGTCAATTTTCCTGTTTGTCTGATGTCATCAATTATTCGATTGGCATTAGGTGTTGAGTCTTGTCTATAGCAAGTTGTTTGATGTCAGTTCTAGTCATTTGATATTAAATTTTGATTGTCAATCTTGACTTAGATGGTCAATTGTGATGATAAATTTTTCATCCTTTCTGAATAGAATCAAGAAAATTGATTGTGGTTTGATTTGATTTTGATTGGTCGATTGACTTGTGATGATCCAATATGTGATGATTTCTATTTCTGATGTGTTTAAACTTGCTTCTGTAAGCTCACCTTTGGAAGTTGGGCATCTGAGGTCTATTTTCTTTACCGTTTGACATGGTTGATGATTTCAGTGGGTAGGAAAACCGATTGATTGGTTGGTGTGGTATGTCATTTTTGCTTTATCTCCCCCAATTCTGTGTGAATTGAGGTCTACTCATAGCTATGACAAAGCATTGGCACTCTGACCATAACATGTTCCACTTGCGGACAGGGGAGATGACCATCACCCCTCAGGACATGTATAGATTATTGAGGATACCCACCCATGGGGAGATTGTATACTATGATTAGGTCTATGATGACACAATCTATATACGTATCTTTGGTGACCCCACTATCGAAGATGATAATATCTTATGGGCACAGTTCCCTTCTTTTCCAACACTTCTGGCAGTTCTAGGTGTTTTGGTCGGCAGGTTTTTGGATCCACATCGTCGTGGACATGGATTTGTGGTTGGATGGGGCCACATACTAGAGGAAATGATTTCCCACCCATATATATTGACTGGGGCTCATGCATTCTACTATTTCTTTATCATGAGTTGCATGATGTGGTGTATCAGTGTGGGGCTACTCTTTTCCTGCTGGGGTAGTGTTACTACAGTTGTGGACATGGGAGCACATTCCTGTGACTCGGCCTATTGCAGTGTGACATTGTGATGTAGGATGGCCGTTTGCTTTCATTTATGAGGGGATGGTTGTCTAGGCCCACCTGGCCAAGTTGGATTACTGGAGTCACATAGTTGATGATATAGATCAGGTGGTATGGAGGCTATATGTGGGATGTGAGTCATGGCCTGAGGATGCATTTGAGCTTCCTTATATGTGCATGCCATGATGGATGATAGGGAAGATTCCCTTGATCATTGAGAGATTATGTTTTCACCAGGTTCTACGACAGTTTGGTTGGTCGCAGGGTATGCCACAGGGGTTTGCTTTATATGCACGAGTACATGTAGAGAGATCCTTATGGGGTCCTTAGATAGATTACCACACTGCATGAGATGAGTTGTTGCAACTTCCCCACCTACCCTAGGATACGAGGGAGCATATCGTAGATGCCAATATGACATATGACTATGCCCAATGGTTCTTACAGAACCCATTTCCTAGGTTCACTGATCTGACCAAGCCAGTACCAGGTATTGATGAGAAATATGATGATGATGGTGGTGGTGATGGTGGCGGTGGGAGATGAGGTCATCAAGGATGATGAGTGGGCAGAGCTAGACGAGGTGGCGGGGTTGTTATTCCTATGATTGTTTCCCCTACTCTAGTTAGAGGTGTAGTCTGCATGAGAGGTGGATGGTTTAGGGTTCGAGGTGGCCCCTTCAGGGCTATACATCAGGTGCATCAAGATAGATTGGCTAGATGGGGCCAGCATAGGGTACGGATCTTCAGGCCAGTTGCAACATAGATTGTCACTGATATTGATGCACAAGTTGCACAAATATTAGCTGATCAGACACAGTCACCTCTGAAACCTCCTCTTCCATAGGGTTCTCCTCCTACACAACTTCCATCTTCTTCTGTTCTTACATCTTATTTTGTTCCATCTTCTTCTATGGCTCTTCCTTCACAAGCTCCTCCATAGGCTCCTCTACCACAGGTACCAGCAAAGGCATCTGATGTTCAGTCTTTAGAGGATGAAGTTTCAGAGATTAGACAGTAGGTTACGCAGCTCAGTACCATGATGTAAACATTAATGGCTTCCATGAGTTAGCATGGGCTACAGGAAAGCTCTATTTGAGGTCCTGATACAGGTCATGGTATTGATGGTGTAGGTGGTTTTGGCAGTCGATGAATATATGATGAGCCATTACTTTTTATATACATTATGATTTGTTGTATCGATACATTTATAGTTATATTCTTTATCTGATGATGTTCTTTATGATTGATACTTATTCATGTTTGGGACTTTGATTTCATATACCGATGATGGACATTGATGATACCATGGACTTTGATAATGCTTCCATAGATTTACTTTATGTGATATCATCATGTGTTGGACTTTCTTTTCTCAGGTGTTTTATGATATGCAGATCTATATGCTTTATCTCTATATGTTGTTTTTATGCTTTTTAGATACAATTTATGATATGAATGCACATGTTATGTCTAATTATCCAAATGGATGTCTTATTTATGACATAAGTTAGATGTATGTATTTAATATATGGTTTAATGCTTAATGATGTATAATAATGATATTTAATGCTTTGATGTTTATGTAACAAGGTGGATGATGTTTATAGATGTATTTAATGATATTATGGATATAATTTGATGGAATGAAGTAGATGGATAATGTAATGGATGAATGGAAATTTCATGCAGTTATATGATTTGATGTGATTAATGTATGGTTTTACTAATATATAGAAGTAATGAAATGTATTGATTCTAATGGATGCAAATGATTTAATGATTAATGAGTTGTACTAATGATGTGATGAATGAATAATGAATGATGGACTTAATGTAATTTAGATGATCTAATGCAATGTAATGATGCACTTAATACACTTATACTCCTGAATGTAATTCAAAGTTTTAAATGTAATGAACCTCAAATGAATGCACCTTAATGAATAATGCAATGTACTTATGAGATGAATTGAATGTAATGTTTAAAATGAAATTTAATGCAATGCAATTAATGACCTCCTGATGTGAACTATAATGATTGATGTAATGAATGCAATTAAATGATAAGATATAATGAATACAACCTAATGATAAACTTCATGCGACTCAATTAATGCCCTAAATGTAATATGACTTAAAGTGCAATTAATCTAATGCAATGCATCTTTGATTTTGATTTTTGTTGATGTCGAACACATTCTATCACATAAGGTTTTTGCTGAAAATTTCAATTTTTTTTTGGCTTAACTCCACCCCCTCTTGTTTTCCTTTCAAATTAGTTTTTGAGCTAAGAAAGACAAACAACTTAAGTGCACTTAATCTAATATGGATGGAGCTAGCTGTCACTATTCAGAATTTAGGAGCTTATTTTTGTCATTGAGTAGTTTTGAGACCTGAAATTGGTACAACCATCACTAGCTCAACCATGATGATATGAATACCCCTTTTTTTGTCCATGTTGCATTCCAAATCTTGGCACAACTATCACTAATTGAAATCAATCATGAGAGTATGAATACTGCTTTTGTCGGATTCAATGTTGTAAGTGGATTTTGGTATTATGATATTTAACATCAAAATATCCAAGGTATCTTGTTGCCTAAACAAAAAAAGATCCCAGTTTGTTCATATGTACATGTCTTCGATGATTCTTTGATGATCATGTCATTCGACGAATGATACATACTTTAAAACCTTGATCTTAAGACACTCATTCAGAAACCAATAAAATATAATGCTTTCATCCTTTCTTATCTGGTTCAAGGCTTCATTGATTTGCTAGAAAGACATGATTTCATCAATCAAGTAATCACTTAGAAAAATTTTGCACTATTTTTCAAATCCATATTTCAAGTATAGTTCCATCGATTTCATATGTTTAATCCTAATAAAGGTAAGGTCTTTGTGAGATCTTGGATCAAAAGTTTGTATTTGTTTGATTTGGAGTTTAGATTAGGATTTGATTGTTTAAATGTTCCACTTGTGTTTTGATGAATTGATTTTGTGTCAATTGATGTTTGATGAACCCTTCCTTCTTATAGGATAGATTTGCCCCCAGTTTGATGTCATTGTGTTGTTGGACTTGGGACATTTTTCAGATTTATGATGAAAGCTTTAGGTACTTGCTAATGCATCTGTGGAGTTTTATTTTGCAATATATATACAAATACTAGTGAATGCAATATCTATAAGGATGACAACTAGGCATGAGACCTGACTTGACTTTCAATGGTGCTTGTTTACCAGGTTTTCATCGATTTAATTGACTTGCTCTTTTGTTTTTTGAATTTTTCTCTTTTTCAAATTTTTTGGTATTTATCATCAAGGCTCCTATTTGCTAGGTTTTCCCCAAGACAACATCCTTTTGAGGATCATTTCTAAATATTTTTGTCTTTCTTCATGCTCAATTTTTCACTATTTTTGATCTTTTCTACATTTCCTATTTTTTTCTTTTTTCTATTTTTTAATGTTTTTGAAATTTTCAAGATCTCTTTTGAATATGTGCAATAAATAGGATGCTTCCTCATGTTAGTTTCTGATACTCTTTCTCTTTATACCATTTCATCTGCTTCATGTGTAGAATCTTTTTAGGTGTATACTATTGATAGGTTTTTGTAACTCTTCCCCATCACAATCAATTAGTTTGTAGGTGCCTGTTCCAAAAGAAGAGATGACCATAAAAGGTCCTAACCAGTTTGCTTCCATTTCCCTTTCTTTTCTCTTTCTACTTGATTTTTAGGGTTTTCTCATAACACTAAATCACCTATTTGGAATGTTCTTGGCTTGATGTGCTTGTTATAGCTCCTTGACATTTGATTCTGATACACCTTTAAATGTTGAAAGGCTTGTTGTTGTCTTTCATCTAGCAACTCCAATTCTTGCAACCTAGCAACCCTATAGTCTTCTTCAGTCAGCAATCCATTTAGTGAAACTCTTAAGGATGGGATTTTGACCTCCAAAGGTAAAACTCCTTCAACTCCATAAACTAGTGAAAATGGTGTATCCCATGTTGGCATTTTGATACTTGTTCTAGAAGCCCATAGAGTAGGGTTTATTTGAATATGCCAATCTCTACCTGAATTGTCCACTTTTCTCATTAATATTTTCAGGATGTTTTTGTTCGTAGCCTCTGCTTGTCCATTACCTTGTGGATAATAAATTTAAGATGAGTGATGTACCACATGAAATTTTTCACATAATTCTTTCAAGTCCTTGTTCTTGAAATTTTTTTCATTATCAGTGATGATGGCTTGAGGAACACCATACCTACAAATTATGTGGTTTAATATGAACATGGAAATTTTCTTTCCTGTGGGAGTGGATAATGGCACAACTTCTACTCATTTGGTAAAGTATTCAGTTATTGTAATGATAAAATTATGACCATTTGATGATGGTGGATAGATCATCCCTATTAAATCCAACCCCCATAGATAAAAGGGCCAAGGTGTAGTCATCGGATGCAGTTCTTAAGATGGCACATGAATCAAGTTCCCATGGTATTGACATTTCTGACAAGTCTTCGCAAAGTGACAAGCATATTTTTCCATAAAAGACCAATAATGTCATATCCTAAGAAGTTTCTTAGCTAAAGTTAACCCATTCGAATGTGACCCACAAATTCCTTCGTGGATTTCTTGTAAGGATAAAGTTGATTCCTCCTTATCTAAATACCTTAAAAGCATTCCGTCTATACTTTTATGATACAATGTGTCATATACAAGAGTGTAACAAGAGGCTTGTCTTATGAAACTTTTATTTTGGTTTTGGGTTTGGTCCATGGGTAAAGTTTGGTCTTTTAGATACATATAAATGGATCGATACCAAGGTGATTCATCTCCCACTAATAGGAAAATGGTGTGGGGATGGGAAGGGTCAAATGCGGGTTGTCCCACTTCTTCTACCAAGAATTTGTTAGGGATTTTTCTTGTAGGGTCAAACTTGGCAAGATATGGGCTTGATTCTCAGTTAAAAGGGACTCCAAGCTTGCAAGAAAAGCCTAATTAATGAGGATTGGATAAGATCCTCTTTCTGCTTCGAGCTCCACAAGACTCAGGAGGGTATTGCCTATGAATAGGTTACTATATTTCGAGTAAGCTTTTGATTAGTGGATTTGGTCTTCACTGTCATGCTATCTAGGCTTCATATTATTTAAACAAAAGATCACTCTGTAGATAGCTGAGAATCTCCTGATACAGAGCTTGACAATAGAAACTATAAATGTGACATCATAGACAATGGGATAAGGATGTAAATCCTTCTTCTTTTTATGAGTACAACTCAAGGAAGGTTAACCTCTGATTCTTTCTTTAAGGAATCACCAAATATGAACTGGATCACCTGGATGCAGTCCTTTCACAATGTGCATAAACTTAGAAACTGAAATGAAATGGTAATAAAATTTAGTGTTTGATGACAAAAAAATAACTACACAACATACATCTAGCTAGTGCCTATTCCATTGGGCAAATAGTTATTGAATGTAAATCCACAAGAAGAGATCAAAACAAATATAGTGAAATGCCTTGCAGATTACTTGCAGTTTGAATAGAGTGCCTTACAAACCATTCTGTCACTCCTATACTATTATCATCAAAATCCTGATAATCATGTTCACTCTCTGAGACTATTCATGAAAATTTAATTCTTTCCTTGAAAGAAACTCATAAATAATTAGACAAGCTGCCTTGCAATTGGTATGTTTTACATGCTTGACAAATAAAAACATACAAGAGTATAACATAAAAATGAGAAGACAAAAATAGAATCTGAGAGAAACTACAATGTATTTCTTTGACAATAATCCTATTTCAATGCACACAAAATTTAAAGTTCAGGAGCCTAGCATAGGAAAGAAAAATCTCTTATGTAGAAAAGATATTCAACATTTATCATCAAGGGACATGCTCACAACAGAGTAGTCATAGGAACCCTCCAGAAACAGGAACATGAACCCTTCAAACTGAGAAGAGAAGAGAATAAAAAGAAGAAGAAACCCTAAAATCTGTACTTGACCAACACTTGTCCATTCTACAATCTAATCTCATTACCTTCTCCTTTTCTGAAAATCTGATCTTCTCGGGCATCTTCAAAATTTGATAAATTTGTCCTTTTTTCCATAAAATTTGCTCATCTACTAGAAATCTGATTAATTTGTCCTTTGTTCCTCCCTGAAATTTACTCCTTTGTACCCTCTTTTCCTATCACCATGCAATTCTGATTCATTCTTCCCGCCGGATCTGCAAAATCAATCAATTTTGGAAGAAGAAAAATCTCCCCAAAATTTGGTCGCGGATTAAAAGCCTTTATTGTTCTCAGCAACTTGATCTGATTTGGTTCTATCTACCATCATTGCATTCATCATCTTTTGGCATTTCCGAAAACATATTATACTGCCATATTCTGATAAAAAATGAATCTCCCAAGCATTTTCTCGTGAACAACTCTGTCATTAAAAAAATTCAAAATTCTCCAAAGTTTGAACTTTATAGCTTTTTAAATCTTCTATTTAAAAAAATTTTTTTTGCACAGGCCACCAGAAAGTGCCACTTGTCATCTTCTCATTTGTTGCTTGGACAAACTCATCTTTAACCCCATTCCATCTGGAGACCTGGAGACTAAATGAATCTCTAAGTCTCTTAATCATTTCCTTGACCATGGTTTCTTTTAGAGACTTGGAGAAATCCCATTAGTCTCTAAATCTCATAATCATTTTCTCTCTTTACTTTTCTTTATGAGATTTGGAGACTAACTTTAGTCTCTAGATCTCTGAATAGCCATTTGGAGATTTGGAGACTAAGTCTCCAAATCTCATAATCATTTCTTTTTTTTATATTTCTTTATGAGATTTGGAGACTTCCTTTAGTATCTAGATCTCTAAATGTTAGTGACTTAACCACTAGCATTTGGAGATCTGGAGACTAACTAGTCTCTAGATCTCTGAATGTTAGTGACTTAACCACTAGCATTTGGAGATCTGGAGACTAACTTGTCTCTAGATCTTTGAATGTTAGTGACTTAACCACTAGCATTTTTCGCTAGCATTTTTTTACAAAATTTTTTCTAGGCCTACTAGCATGAAAATCAAGGCGGATGCACAAGCATAGGCAAGCATAACTTCCAGCACTTTGATTTATTTTATATGTTTGTAGATTTGCATATAAACACTTCAAATTTCAAAATTGGGAGCAATGTGGGACTAAACTTTATGAAGCAATGCTGATTTTTTGTTGCTGCCAGTACTCAGAAGACCATAACTTTTGATTTTCAAACTGGGTTTTTCTAAATTTTTTTTTTTACAATGTACACATGGTCATCTCAAACATATGTAAAATTCAGCCCAACCCAGTTCATATTTTTTGAGTTATGATAAAAAACGTGACTGGAAATCTGAACAATGCACACCCAGAGAATATTGACAATCTGCAAATGGAATGACTCTGACAAAGTGACTAAATGGGCACATGGGGAGCTGAAAATTGGCATGATGACTCATTCCCATATCTACAACATGATGCAACCACTGGCACATTATGATCAATCTCTGGGAGAAAGATACAATCAGCTAAACATGGCCTGTAACAGTGATTTGACATTTAAACATAATTGTGCAATTTGACACTTGCTCAAAATGAGACTTCACCGAATGATTCGGGATGATAAAGTAACATCATAGAATGCATGCATCTACTTAATGGAGTGTTTTCAAGACCTAGAACACCTCATAAGCTTCAAAATGACAGTTAGGTACATATGCATGAAAAACATTTAAAGGGCTTCAAATTGCAAAATTTTAACCTGGTGGTCAAAACCCATGTTGCATTTTTGAGTACCAACAGAATTCATATCTGATGCTTTGATCCATTATTTGGAGAACTTAAGCTAATGTAGCCATAGCATCTGCTGCTTTATTCTTGTCTCTTGCCACTTGTTCAAAGGTCATCAATGTGAAGTACTTCTTGAGATCTTCTATTATGTTTTTGTATGGTTTCAACTTATCATCCTTGGTTTGATACTCATCATTTATCTGATTAATGACCAATTGAGAATCTCCATATATCTGTAATTTTGTCACCTTCCATTCCAATGCTAACTGAATGATGATGACTAGTGCCTTATACTCACTCAGCTATATTATTTGTACATGGAAATAATAGCTTGTATGATTTAGGGATTGTGTATCCTTGAGAGTAATTAGTAATATCCCTGCTCCTGATCCATATTGGGTGTAAGAACCATCAAAGTATAACTTCCATGTCTTTGCTTCTACATTGATTATCTTTGAATCTGAAAATTATACCTGAATAAGATGTTCATCTTCTAATGGTGCCTCTGCTAGTTGGTCTACTATCACTTGGCCTTTGATTTCCTTTCTATCCACATATTCAATATCAAACTCACTCAACACAATGACCCATTTGGCCAGTTTTCCAGTCAGGGCTATTTTGCTTAGGAGGTATTTCAATGGATCAATTTTTGCTATGAGTCAAATCTTATGAGATAGCATATAATGTCTTAGTTTTTGGTAAGAAAAAACTACCGCAAAATATGTTCTTTCTATAAATGTGTAATTCAAATCATATTTTACCAAGGTTCTTATGTAATATATGGCTTTTTCTTTTCCATTTTCATCCTCTTGAGACAAGAGCACCCCTAAATCATGTTCTATCACTGAAATGTACAAAATCAAAGGCTTCCCTCTTATTGGTGGCATCAAATTAGGTGGATTCATTAGTTACTTTTTAAGTAATGTGAATGCTTCTTCATACTTCTCATCCCATCTAAATACTATGTCCTTGTGAAGGATTTGAGTAAAGGAGTGGCATTTCTCCGCCAAATGTGATATGAGCCTTCTGATTGATTGAATCCTCCCTTGAAGTGATCTCATTTGGCTTATATTTTGAGGTTCCCCCATTTCTATTATTTCTTTTACTTTTGCAGGGTCTACTTCTATTCCTTTGGTTGAAACTATGTATCCTAGAAACTTTCTTGATTGTACACCAAATGCACATTTCTTGGGATTAAGCCTTACTTTGAATTGATCCAACCTTGTGAATATATTTTATAAGATAGGTAATGTTCTTCTCTTGAATGGAATTTTTCAAGTATGTCATCTACATAGTCCTCTAGGAATTTATGCATCATATCATGAAATATAGTAGTCATGGCTCGTTGCTATGTTGCTCCAGCATTTTTGAGACCAAAGGGCATAACATTCCAGCAAAAATTCCCCATGTGCATGTGAATGTTGTTTTATCTTGATCCTCAGGTGCTATTTTAATCTGATTATAGCCACTAAATCCATCCATGAGGGAGAACATTGAGTGACCCGTTGTTAAATCCACTATGGAATTTATGCTCGGTAATGGAAAATCATCCTTTGAACATGCGATATTGAGATATTTGAAGTATGTGCAAATTCTGATAGACTTGTCTTCTTTTGAAACATGCACAATGTTTGATATCCATTCAACATAGTCGATGGCTCTTATAAATCCCACTTTTAGTAATTTTTGCAATTCCACTTTGACAAGAAGTGCTATGTGTGGGTGCATTTTTCTCAACTTCTGTTTAAATGGTCTAACTCCTTTGATGTTTAAATGATGCATTATCATATTAGGATCTATTCTCGACATATCATCATATGACCATGCAAAATTTATTTGTCTTTCCTTGAATAATTTTATGAAATCCTCTTTTTCTTTACTAGATAAGGATGCTACTAGGTGTATAAACTTTGGTTCTGATTCTGACCCAATGTTGACTTTCTTTGTTGGCTCTATCAAAATAGGCGACCTTTCCTCATAGTGTTCGGGAAAAGTATCCAAACTCTCTTCCTTAGGTGCCTCTGTTGGGTTTGACTGTCAAAAATGTACTTTATTTATTTCTCTTTTTGATCTAATGTCCACAGTGTGGTTTTCAACATTAGATTCTTTCAATTTTTTTCTTTTTCTTTTTTTCATTTTTATATGAACTGAGAGATTGGACACTTCTCTTCATCACTTCTTCTTGATATTCAATGGTAGAAGAAGGTTCAACTGCATTTAGGTATTGGGACATTGATTTATCATTTAAGAATGTGGGAATGATAATAGGTTCGATGGAGTCCCATTCAATGAGTTCTGGATAGACAAGGGATAAGGGATCAATGTTTCAGTTTACCTTGATAGGATTTAATGCCATGACCTCATTGGAAGGTTCGAACATTGTATCACTCAAATCTATAACATGTTCCTCTTCTAGGTTTTCTAGAGAACTTGGGTCAAAGTCTTCTTCACACGAATCCTCTTGGGTTTCTAATGGGTAAAAATCTCTGGGGTTAAACCTAGTGTTAGATCCTCCTATAGTAGGTATCTATGATGGAACATAAGGATCTCCTACCCATTGAATTTCTTTGGCTTCTTGATTTGGCACATTTTATAGAATTTCTTGATTAGCCCTGGATGCTTGATTATGATTTGATCCTGAAGCTTGTTCTTTTCCTTTTCTCGGAGTATAAGTGTGAATTGCATTGACCTCTTTGTCTTGGTATGATTCACTTGACAATGAGTCGCACTCCCAATTGTTTTAATCTTCATCACTTTGTGATCCTAATTGCAAAATCTGATCATAAATCAAGGGGTGTTTCTTTTGAGTGTATCCTTGTTCAAGATACCCCAATCCATTTTTTTCCTTACTATCCCTCCAAGATATTTTTATGGGTTAAATTAACCCTTCATTTGTTGTGCCTAAAGGTCCTTGTCCTTTATATCCCATTTTATGCATTATTTGGAAACCTTTTCCATATTGATGAGTGGGAATGCTAATATTTTGGATGCGTTTTTCATGGGCACTGGACTCCTCATCTTTATATAACCATTTTAAGATTTCATTATCTTATTCATCCATAGATGAAGAAGTACTAGCCCTTACAAAGTGGTCATTGTATTTATGGGGTGTATGTAGGCTAGAGGGTTTTCCTTGGGATTTTGGAGATAAGGGTAGATCCATCATAGATAAATAGTATTCACCCACACCTTTCTGTTTGATTTTGCATTGTTTCTCAAAAATATTCATCATGCTATCCATTTTTTGAAAATGTGCATCCTTGGTGTGTATTTGAATGGATCTTTCTTGGTCTTCTTTTTCTTCATCATGCGTACTTTCCTCACTAACTTTCTCCTTTCCTTTAGTCGATGTAGTTAAGTTAGTGGGAATTTGATGATTTTCAACATCAACCTCTTCTTTCTTTACCCTTTGTTTTCCTTTCAAGGATGGAAGATCCTTTGAGCTTTGTCCTTGTTCTATTCTTATTGACATAGATCCTTCTTCATTATGGGGAACCAAGGAGTCATTTATGGGTTTAAGATTATTGCAATATTGGAATAGATTCAAATCTCCACTCACCATGATCTCTTGTCCCATATAAGGAAACTTAAAACATTGATGATATGTCAAGGGTACCACCTGCATTTCATGGATTCAAGGCCTTCCTAAGAGGATATTATAGGTCAACTTGAGGTCTAGGAATTGACAAATGGTCTCTTTCTACATTGGACCAACTCAAATGGGGAGTACTATTATCCCTTTAGATGCCATTTCTTCATCATCATAAGCTTTAATGGTTATTTTCTTCTTGGGGTCAATAGCTTCCTCAAAAAATCCTAAGATTTTGACAAGGCTTAAAGTGCATATGTTTAGGCCAGCTCCCCCATCAATGAGAACTCTCTTAACCCTATGCTTATGGATCAAAACTTCTATATGCAATGTCAAGTTTTGTGGGCGATTCAAGGACATATAATCTTACTCAAAGAAAGATAAACAATGGGGTGCAACAAGATGACATGCCATATTTTGGAACTTATCCGCATCCAAATTCAAAGGCAATTTTGTTTCAACAAGGGATTTTTCCAAAATCTCCTTGTGCATGGGTGAAATTTTGAGCAACTCTAAGATAGAAATTTGTGCAGGGGTTCGTTGGAGTTGGTCCACCAAATTGTATTGTTTTGGAGAAGAGGATGTTTGATTAGGTAGGACCATCCTAGGGGCACCTTCTGATAGAATGATCTTTGATGCTTTCCCCCTAGTCACAACATTCGATGTTTCTTCCTTTCATTTTTCCTTTACCACAATAACATTGATTGTATCTTCACAACCACTTAAGGCATTAATGGTATTTGTCATAAGTGTGGGCAAAATTTACCTTTTCATTACCCCTTTTTTTTATTGTAATTAGCATTTGATGTTTCCCCCTTTTCATGGTTTAGGAAAGGGTTCTTGAAAGTTGTATGATCCTCATTATTTTGAGGTCTTTCCACTTTTATGGTACCATCAATGATTAGGTCTTGGACTAGATGTTTCAATTTCATACATTCATTTGTCTTATGTCCTTTGTTATGATGATATTCACAATGATGCAAGTCATTCCACCATGTAGGTTTGACTTGAGGTTTGTATGGCCTTGATTTGGGTAGAACAATGATTTTGTTGGCCACTAGAGTTCTCAATGCATTTTCCAAGGGTTCCCCTAGGAATGTGAACTTCCTTCTTTGATATGTGGAAAATAAAGGTTTACGTTTATTGACATTTAAATTGTTGAGAGGGTTGTTAGTGGTGTTATTTTTGTTTTTTTTGTTGAAAGGAGCCTTGGTTGTTTGATTAACTTTATTTGTTTGATTAGACCCACTCGATAAATTAAAAGGATTATCCTTCAAGTTGTGTGCTTCCACAACTCCATCATGGACAAGATTCTTGTTGGTGTTTTTCAACCATAATCTTGGTTTATCATTTTTATTGATGACTCCTTTATTATTATTATAATTAGATAAGTTATTGTTATTATTGGTGTTGGGGTAACCTTTGTTATCTTTACATAGTTTTATTTCACCCCTTCTTACCAACACTTCTTTAATTTTGATCCCATTTTCGATGATCTTCTCAAATGTAGGGGGACATTGAAGTTGGAGCCTATAGTTCATCTCCATATTTAGGTTATTCATAAATATTTCCATCTTTTCTTTGTTGGGTATACTTCATGGGTATCATGCAAAAACCATCCTCCATCTTTGGAGAAACCCTAGAAAATACTCACCATCTCTTTGTTTGGTATCACATAGGTTGAGCATGGTGATTTTGTGTTCTATGTTATAGGAATAATGAGTCTCAAATTTTGAGGCTAATTCTTCAAAAATTTTAATTCATTGTGGTAATTTGGAAAAAAACTCCATAGCTTGACCTCCTAGGCTTCTTGGAAATAGCCTCATTAAATAGGTAGTGTCGTGCATGAATTCTATACTTAAGGCACAAAATTATCTTAAATGGTCTTGTGGGTCTGATTTAACCATGTATTTATCGTATTTAGGAGATACCACATTAAGCGGAAAAGGTGCCATAACCAAGCTCTTATCAAATGGAAATGGGCATAAAGCCTCGATGGAAAAAGGCTTTGGTTCGACAGCTTTCTTCATTGTAACAATTTCTGCTTGGAACATTTTCAATTGTTTATTCATAGCACCTAAAGGATTATCCTCTTCCTCATCTTTCTTAAGTGTTGTAATATATAGTCATGAGGAAGTTTTACCCCTTATTGGGCTAAGTTAAGAAAATATCTTTCCCTATTTCTTTCTAAAAGTTTCTCCATAATTTCAAGCAACTCAAGATCTTGGGCCACCCTATTGGCTTTATCTTCAATTGTCTCTTTTGGTCCTTGGCTTGTTTGATTAGTGTTTCCTTGGTTTTTTTCTCCTTATTCTTCATTGCTTCCCCCATGAAGATAGTCGTAAAATTTTGTGTTTCGATCCATTAGATTGACTCTTTCTTCGATTAGGTTTGGGAGACTATCCTCTTGTTCTAGAGTGTTAATGAAAGGAGTTTAAAATTCAAATTCGGGGACCTCTCTTGCTATGCAAGTGTTGTCTTCTTGTAAAGATAATTTTAGTTTGTGAGATCATGTGGAAAATGACATCAACAAAGGTTTGAATTGAAATGGTTTTCCCCAAATCGGTGATTATTGTTTTTTTAAGAAGATATTAAAAATATATGATGATATTCAATGGATGTTTCTTCTTTGTTATATTAGTCTTCAAACAAAGCAACCACAAGTACACTTTTTCTTTTTACCCTCTACACACAAAATATTTGATTTGTTCAAATGTTATCATGGGTTTTCACAATAAGTAACTCCAAGCAATCTATCTAGTTCTCAAATTGGTTCGTAAACATGGCTTTACAAGGTAGGACTTTCTAGATTAACAAGGTACTTTGTAAAGTTTCAATTCAAAAGAGATATCAAGTTTCATCCCCCCAAAAATAAGGGGCTTCCCACCACTAGTATGTCAGAGTTTTGTGCAATCTGGAAGGACAACTAGAGGAAGTTCGAGACTTAATATCCTTTTGTCATACACCCCATTAAGGATGAATGTGTTTCCTTTTATAGTGGGTTAGATTATTGTGGCAAAGGAAATTGTATCCCACTTTGGGCTATCCCTCTCACCAGCCTCGTTAAGGAAAATCTTGGGAGGCGAAGCCACTAAGGTTCTAGCATGTTCATTTTAAAGCGAATAATGGAGTTAACAGATAGGTTGGGAGTTTGATTCACCAAAAGGTGAAGAGCATATCCCTACCATTCTTGCCTCCCAAGCACAATTAACAATTTTCAATTTACCAAACCCTCTAACTAATGGTAATCAAGTATTTCTACTTTCCTCCACAAACAAAGGGTTTTTTATTTTAAATGCTTCATTATTCCATAGTCTTTCTTTTAATCAAGGTGTTTGATAGTTTTGGCACTTTGATTCACTTGAAAAGTGAAGGTCATAGGCCTAGTATCAAATTCCTCAAACAATAATAGGCTGTTTTAATTACTAGATTTAAAATGAAATTACCAAAATTTAAGGAAAAATTGACCAAAGTTTGAAGGCTTACCATATTTCGAAGCTAGCTAAGGATAGGGGCATTTTTAATTAATATTTTCATATTTTTATCTCACCTAGTGGTGATTGTTCTAGCTCCCTTGCCTCTTCTTAAAAATAGTTAGTCAACACAACCAAGAAAAATCAAGAAAAACCAACAAAAATGAATTTTAAGCCTTAGTTTTCAAATTTAACTAAAAATTGATTAAGGCATGAATGATGGTAAAATGGATTCATCACCATTCAAATGTAGAGGGGGAAATATGAGATCTATTCTCAAAACCCAAATTCCCCAAGGAAGAGATTCGATTTGATCAACCTAGAGGTTAATACATAATCGAATCAATTTGTGGATGAATATGGAAGAGAGAAAGTAAATCTAATATTTCCCTTGTGGATGGATATTATGTTTGGAATATAGAATAATTGAAATACAAGTACTAACCTCAAATTAGGGAAGATCTGGAAAATGTTGAATTCTGATGTCTGTGTACACTTTTGGGAAAATTTTTGAAACCTGTCTTGGATTGGAAATGCCGAGACAGAGAAAACCCATAAATATTTGCTCAAGATGGCTTAGGTCGGGTTTGACCCTCATAAAAGGTCAAATACCACATTCTTTATTTGAAGTTCGATTTGAATTCTGTTCGCAAATCTCAAAAGTTCGCTGAAAAGGGTATCCAAATTCGCTCTCAGATCTGAATTTCCACACCTGTACCTACAAGAAAAGGAGGATTTTTGTTGTTTTTTTGGGAGGGTTTGCCTTGGTCAAACCCCGGTTTGGAATCAACCTTAATATTGAAATTGAAATGGAGAATGCTAGCAAGTAGTAGAAAAGGATCTAACAATGAAGCTATGCAATTCAATAGATATGCAATTGTATTTGAAATGTAAACAAGTATATTGATATGAAAGCTTGAACACAACAATAAATGTAAATCAAACCTCCATGGTTGTATGCTTGGAATCCACCTTGAGAGAAGAATGAAATGGATCTTGAAGATGAACAAAGGATCTTGAAGGAAGATCACACCATCATGATGGCTAGATCTAGGGTTTGAATGATAAATCTTGAAAGCTTGAACCAAATCCCTTCAATGGCTTGAATGCTTGAATCCTTGATCTTCAATGGAAAACTTGGATGGAGAAGAAGACTTGAATGCTTGAATGGATGCTTGCTTGATCACCTTGAGAGCTTGCACATGAAAACTTGAGATGAGATATGAAAACTTGATGTGAAAATGAGAGAGGAAGGCCTCATTTTATAGTGATCTAGGGAACATTCATCTAGATGGGCCACCTTGGAGAATTAAATCCCAATTAGGTCCTCACCTTTAGAAAATATACCTAGATTAAATGCTATTAAAGGATTTACCATCCTAAAACCCGAAATGGCCAACCCGGAGGCAGGAAAATAAATCTCCCGAAAGCTCGAAGCCCGAAAATTTGAGAAATTGGAATTTTGGAGGAAGGGGTCAAAGTCGAGGTTGGACCTGACCTAGTTAGGGTCGAGCTCGACCCTGACCTAGTTAGGTTTGAGCTTGACCTTGACCTAGTCAGGTTCGAGCTCGACCTTGACCTAGTCAGGTTCTAACTCGACCTTGACCCTGGTCCCAAGTTGACTCAAAACAAAGTCAGGAGGTCCCGGGGATGCCTAGAAACCTAGAACTGATCCTAGAACAAGATAGAATGTCAGTGATAGACATAAAATCATATGATTATCATGATGAAAGCTAGGAGGATCCATTTATAAATCCTACCTAGAAATAGAGCTATGAAAGAGGGAAATTAAGGAGAATCCTTAAGATCCTAACCCTAATTTCACCTAGAATGAAGCAAAAAAGAAGTGGAAAGCGGGGAGAAAGCCAGATCAAAGAAAAGATCAATTCAAGGAATCCAATATGACCCCAAACCACTTACTTGGAGTGATAAATGCTCTTAACATGGAAGTGCTTCCATTTTAAGACAATACAAGGCCTAAAAATCCAATTTAAGGATACAAACTTTGATTTATAAGTGTTTACAACTTGTAAATAATTTTCATAAGCCTTACCTTCTTGTTGGGAATCCTCCAAAATGTGCTTGATATGTGCTATTTGTTTTTTTTATCCTCTAATGTTCTAAGGCTTTATCTTCGCTATTATTTCAAATTTTTTTGATTTTTCACTCTTTTATGCTCTGCCATCATAAATACATGGGAAATTCATACCGGACTGTTAGATTTATCAAATTTTTAAAACAATCACATGTGCAACAGAAATGATTAAATGAATTATTAAAATCCTAGAATGCGTAGTAGAACAAATAAGATGCGCTGAAACAAAAATTAAATGCACTGTTTTAATTAGAAAATGCATGTAAATAAAACTAAGGATGTGCAACAGGATGAATCAAATGTGCTTCGGGGTAAAGATGAGCACGTAGAAAGAATAATGTGTGTGTGAAAATTGTAGCTAGATGTAGACACAACACTTCCGTAAAATATTAGAGGTTAGCAAATCGAGAGATATGTAAATGAAATGAACTAAGCTAACTATGCGATTTACTGCCTTCTAGTAGATGCGAGTATGGTATTCTCAGATTCAGACCGAGATCAGTGACAATGCAACACCTAAATGAAGGATTTAAAATGATGAAAGCGTTGAAATATAAATGCAAATTAATCTATTTTTTTGGATTTTGTATGCAATAAGATGAAAAACTTGATATGAAACTAGTCTAGAATGAATTGAAATAATATGCAAATTGATCTAACAATGATATGCTATGATATGAAATGAATGAATTGAAAACAAAGATCTCACAAATCTCCTGTAGTAAGAGCTTGATTCTTCAGATGCAAATTCGCCAGAGTAAGTATGCAAATTCAAGGGATCCTTTTGTGAGGAGTTGAGCCTTGATTTTATAAAAATCTAGGGCTTGAGGATGCATTGAGAAAAGCCATAAATCACTCTTGATAAACTTAGGTTGATTTTTGAGTTATCAATAAATTTGGAATAATTAACTCACAAAAATCATGCAAAAGCACTTTCTGACTCAAAATAGAGTTTAGTTCACTTTTTCAACCCATAATCGCATGTTGAGTTTAGAAAGTTATCAAATTGAAATTGATAATTGATTTGAAGTTGACTTCTTTTCTGATTGTGCATGATTTAATATGAATTAATTTAAAAATAAAGTGATTTATTCTCAACTTAACTAATTTTGAATTAAAATAACTGATTTATGGGTTAATCAATTATTAAATCAAACTATTATTCCAAACTATATCATTAAATATTGACAACTGGATTTAATTAATTAAATAGGAATTTAGTCAATTATTCATAAGATTTTTGATTTATCGTCAAAATTAAATAATATAAATTAGGAATAAAATAGAATTAATTCTAATTAAACAATTAAGTGACCAAATTAAACTTAATTAATTAAATATTCAAAATATTTAATTAATCAAATTTAGGATAAATAGGATTTATCGCCAAATAATATTTAATCAGGATAATTATGATAATAAGGAATATTTAAGAAATATTCCCCGATGTAGAATTAGGATAAAATCAATTAGGGTTTCGATGAACTGATGTGCAAATGTGCCTTAGGTTAGGACTTTTGTATCGATTTCATTCGATGTGTCGATGTAGGAGGTTAATGAACCTATAGCCCATTTTTGGGGTATTACATTTTTCCCCTCTTTGAATTACTATGTGAAGCACAATGATTCAAAGATTAATCTATTCTTGATAAAGATGTGGACTCAGTTATGTGATGAGAAAACTGATCTTGAGAGATTAATCGATTCTGAGACAGAAACTGATTGAAAGATTTGAAGATGTTGTGATTCAAGTCCTGATTGACCAAAGAATCAAGATGATGCTAGCTATATCAACAATGAACTGATGATTATGAAGAAGTGCCAAAATGCTTGATTCTAAACCTATGATTACGAAGAAGTGACCGTCCTGACTCTAGACCTATTTGTCCAAAGGAATCGAAAGGATGCCAAATCTCAACCCTTCAGTTATGAAGAACCAAGGAAATAACATGACTGAGCTGATGGTTACGAAGAGGTTATACAATTCACAAGATTAAGAGAATACCAGATTTATATGGATCTTGATGAGCTTGATATGCCCCAAGTGATGTGCCCCAAGCGATGAGGACTTTTGATGAATCAACAACTAGATGTGGTTATTGTCTTGATTACTAAAAGAAAGGTGTTTGATTCACATATTTGATTAATGTGCAATACCATGCCCCCTTTGGGATTCAAATCAAAATTTGACTAGAAAATTTTGCGTTAAATGGTGTAGAAGCATATTAATTGATCTGAGAATTGGTTACATATGTCCGAGAACACGTTCTGCATCGTTTGGAGGTCCTGAAGACTAATTTTGACTAGGTTTGACCATGAGTTGACCATAGTTGCCCAACTTGGAAATCATGAAGTTTGATGTTAGATAATCAATTAAGTTGAGTTCTAGATTTCATTGATGTTTAGAAGGTTGATTATGCAAGCAATCGGCCGTCCTGGGTCCAAAAATTTTAAATCGCAATTTTGACAAAGTAAATGATCTTAGATTTTGATTTTGATCCCAAAAATGGATTTAGAATGTCAAAATTAGCCGGGGGTGCAATTTTTGTGGAAAATGGAGCACTTTGAAAAATTAGGTCAAAACCTATATAAGGCTCAGAAGGGTCATTTTCAAATCATTTCAACCTTTTGTCTTTTGTGAACCTTGTGGAGCCCTCTGAGAGAAAAATGGCAAACATGGGAGTTCTAGTCTCCTCACATCATTTCGAGTGCAGCTGACAGTACCAGCGACCTCCCTAGTACGGGAACCCGGTAAGTGGACCTCTGTGCCTCTCTGTCAATTCAAATTTATCATGTTTTTAGCATTTTAGGATCTTTTTCGTACGTTTTTAGGTTTTTCAATTTTTGCACCATGGAATTTTGTACGATAGTCTGCTTGGACTCGTACGAGTTTTCAACTTCCTGTAGAATGTCATCCCCATTCTATCTGAAACTTGTATGAGAGGGACCCATTTGTCATATCACATTTCATCGGGTCCCTCAAGTGTCGTACAAGAAATATTAGAATGTCGTGTACACATGAAATGTCATGCAGGAACCTGTAGAAACTCGTACGAGTTTTGACACTAGTCTGAAAACTCATATGGAAAACAATGAGCATTTTTCACCTCCTTAGGTCAATTTTTTGATTTTTTTAATTTCATAGGCTGATTCCTTAGCATTAAATGTACTTTCTGAAGTGTTCAACTTGTCAAATTCTATACTTAGAGCTTGATTTTTGACCAAATTACTGATAGGGTAGCTTGTTTCTATGCTGTGTATGTCATCTATGTTGATGTTCATGTCTGGATTTCACACCCGGCGACCCAAAGATTGCGTGTCACTGCCTGACCCTCTCAGAGTGCACCTTGCTACCTGTGGATTTGAGTATCGTATATGTTTTCCTGAGATTTGGGTGAACCATGGGTTATTGACTGCCTTGATAAAGAGGTTTCATTTGGAGACACAGACTTTCCACCTACCCACTAGAGAGATCATAGTCACACCTGAGGATGTCTATAGAATACTTTGGATACCGTTCCATGGTCCTTGTCCTGACTATGTCAGTGCGGGGAATACTAACCTACATGCCTTTCAAACACTATTCGGTGATGATGAGTAGTTGACATAGTCTATCTCCTGGGAGGCATTAGTATAGAGATATTGGCAGACCCATAGATTGGAGTGCATTATTTCTGGTATGATAGGTGGGATTATCATGTCGGACCATCAGTAGAATGATCTTCTGATGGGCTGGGCCCCAATGGTCACACAATTGATGGCTTCACCTTCTAAGATGGGTTGGGGTTAGTGCATGCTTGCACACATGTTCTCAGAGATGCACGAGATAGTGTACAATGAGGGCAAGTCTTTTGCTTCAGGTGCTCTTGTTCTATAGGTTTGGGCATGGGAGCACATTCCCATATGTCAGCCAGTATGTCAGAGTCAGTGACAGCCACATGAGCCTATCATATATGTATGTTATGGATATGTGACATAGGTCCGTATGGGTATCACTGAGTATTGGAGGCATGTTCTGGATGACATGACCTTTATTATATAGAGACTGTACTTATAGGTAGAGGCATGGACGATGGCTCGGTCTTAGTTTAGCTATTTCTGTCAGAGTCGGGTGCTTATAGGTCGATCCACTACTATCCTTGAGCACTTCATCATTACTCGGGTCTGGAGACAGTATGACATTATACAGGATGTGCCACAAGATTACACTACCTATGCACTGATGGTGTGAGAGTTAGGATTGGGGTGGACAATTAGATTGTCATATGCTCTTTGTAGTCAGGAGTATACTGGTTATGTGCCAAGAGATTGGGACTACTGACCACAGGTAGCAGATGCTAGTGTTACTGATGTGTTCATTTCTTGGCTGGCAGAGCATCCCATACATAGATTCTCAGATCCCATTGAGCTAATCCTAAGTATGGAGGAGGTAGTAGATGTCATAGGTACACCCATGGGTAGAGGCCAGAGATGTCAGGATGTACAGATACCAGTGGTGCAACCTACACCACCGAGACCTAGAGAAGTGGTTACCCCATAGAGGCCATCTGGATAGATGAGACCACCTTGTCCTATGAGATTGACAGCAGGTAGACCTACAATTTTGCAGAGTAGATATACTAGAGGAGAGGGTGGTACTCTTGGCAGTATTGGGAGAGTAGATGAGGTCCTGGGGGCATAACAGGATGTAGGCGGTGATACTGATACTACACAGGCAGATCCTAATTTTGATCTTGGTGCTGAGGTTAGATGCCGCAAGGTGCACATGACAGAGGCTGTTGATAAGCCTATAGATGACATGGAGATTCTTGTAGCGGAGGGAGATACGAGACTAAGGCAGACTCCTCAAGATATGATTAGGTGGCTGAGACTCTAGATTAGATACTTGAGGGTGTAGAACATGACTCTTAAGGTACATCTTAAGGAGTCTGAGAGGTAGTGCATAGAGCACGAGGTAGATAAAAAATGATTACAAGAAGAGGTCATACATCAGACTGCGTGGGCCTCATATTATGTATCTTCTTACTATGCCATACTTCCCATAGCGCATAGAGTACCCACTTACTCTCAATACATGGTTTCTTTTGAGGGAGCCAGAGCACCAAGGGCTGATCCACCTCCTAATGCACCTGGCCCACCACCACCAGATGAGGAGGAGCAGGCAGATAGCTGATCTACCTTAGTATTTTGATCATTTTTGTCATTTTATCCATATACACTGATATGTTTTGATAGCTCACATGAGCTCATTCTTTTGTACCTTGTGCCAGTAGTGCACCCTTGACTATTTTGAGTTTTATGATATATATGAGATCGATTGATTTTTGGTTGTGAATTCATTTGTACTTGTCATTTGGATTTATGATGATATCATGTGATGTGAAATGCTTTGAGTAGTGTAGAATGTATGGATTATGAGATGCAATGTTTCTTTACATATGTATGGATTATGCAATGCATGTGTTGAGGGATTATGAAAATGTATGATTTGCTTATGCTTTATGTATGTAATGTAATGAATGTAATGAAAATGCAATGATTCACATGATATATTATGCAGGTATTGATGAAGACAAGTACTCGGTCTTTTGTCCAAAAGGATGTTTAAACCAGGATGGTGACTACTTGCTAATCTATGAAGAGAACCTTCATGTGAGACTCAGCTCTTGGTGTCATGGTTAGATTAGGTTTGAAGAATTGTTTAAGCATTCAAGTTTGATTAGGAAATCATGAGATAAATGCAATCATGCAGAATAAAATGCAAACCTAGTGTTGGTTAGAAATCATGTTTTTTGTTTTTTGCCCTAAATTTATGGATGATCTTGAAAAAATTGCAGTCTTTAGGGTTTGCTAGGTTTAATTGCCTTTGAAAAATCATAAAAACCCTAGTTTTGGTCGTCAGCATTTTAATTCTTTGTTACTTTATCGGATGACTTAAGTCTCAAATTTGCATGTGTGCTTCTAATTTCCTCTTAGTCACTGAGTCTCCTTAAGGTTTAGGAATATTCCCGTTTGACTAGTGAATGCCCAAAAGCCTTTGTCGCCCAATCTCGTGAGTCTCTTGGAATATTCCTTAGTGTTTAACAACTTAGAGTTTCACCTTTAGTCTCCAGATCTCGCAATGATAGTCTTGAGATCTAGCGACTGCTGTATTTGATTTGTCACTAAGAGACTATAGTCACGTAATCTCTGAACTAGTTTTCCTATGGTCGGGAGATCTCTCAATGATTTATTTAAGTGGCCTTTTATTCAGCAGTCATGAGTTTTCTCTTTGGTTGCTGAATCTCGAGATGGAACAACGGTCTTCCTTGGTGGTTGTCTTTGAATCTCGTAATAATATGATGGTTTATCTTTTTGTTCAGTGATTGAGAGTTTTGTTGGTCCGTGATCTCTTGATGTTGATGACTATCTCTTTGGCGGTTAGTTATTCTATGACGCAGTTGTCGCCAGATCTCTGAATGTGGTAGTTAGGTGACAAAGGATTGTTAGATTTATTGAGAACCATCGATGATTTTTGATTGCGTGGATGGCACTTGATCTCTAGTCCTAACCTAGAGTGAAGAAATGTTCTCGTGACTTGGAGAATGCCTTAGTCATGTGTTCTAGGGATTAAACCCCAGTTAAGTGAAAGATTGTGAGATTTAGCGAGAAGTCTTTGTCGCCAAGTCTCCAGATGTGCCCGAGGTCAAGTGAGGGTTAATGAGGTGGTTAGGACCTAGTGGTTATGATTATTTTTAGTGATTTAGTGACTATGTGGTCATGTGATCTTAGGTTCCTAACAGTTAAGTGGTAAGCCTCCAGCGATTCAGCGACACAGTTTTCACAGGGTCACGGGATTAGGCAGTTAGTTATGAAATAATCTCATGACTTAATATGGACCGCTGGATGAATTGAAGGATGAGATCAATGGTGGTTGCGTGATCTCAAGAAAGAAGTCAAATAGTTAAAGATTTATGAGATTATGAGACTTCAAGTTTGTCACCAGATCTCTAGGTCGGGTGATCGCTGAAAGTTTTCAAAGACAAATATATTGCCGCAACTATAGTTTTTGACTATGGTCCCCAGTTCTTAGAATAGAATAAATTAAATATATCACTTTCTTCACTCGATAGATCTCTAGATGGCCAGGTTGCCTAACCTCAGAATGAATTTTGAAAAGTCAAAAGTATTCCACGACTACGAGATTTCCTCTTAGTCGCCAAATCTCAGAATACCTTTCTAAAGTGCCAAATTTGTAAAATGACTGTCTTTTTCTTCAGTCACCAGATCGTGAAATGTTCAAATTTAAAATTTCTCAGCTATGGCTAGTAATTTGAAACCCTGTGCATGCCGAATTAATGATGGAAGTGACCTTTTGTTGGCTGGAGATGTCAAATGTGGTGGCACATTCAATGCTACAGGTTAAAACAACTAGAGGTGGCTCATTTGGGAATTACGAAGCTTATTGGAGAAGTACGAAGTGCTAGGTTTTTTGAGCTTTCTAGACTTGCAGTGTGATCAGAAAATTTGTAGAGGAATTTTTAGAGCTACAGTTAGGATGAGTCAAACAATAGCAAATGGAGCTTCTACTAGCCGGGGGTCGAAGCAGAAAGTTAAGGAAAGTTTTTCAAATGAATTTCTCACTCTCTTGCCTGGTTCTTCTCAGAACAAAAAGGTCAGTGATGACATTTTTGTTGATGACTTAGCTTACTATAGGGATGCTAAAACTCCAAAAATCGCAGGCATGTGATTGTTTACATATTTCTACAAGAACCGTGATAGTGTCATACCGGTTTCAAACCCTTGGACTTCAGGGTTGGCCAAGTTAATTGTCCTGAAGGTTTTTCTAGATGTAGACTTGCTCCTCATGTTATCTTAGAGATATGATCCTCTCTCAAAGATTGTTAGAAAAGAGGATGGTTCACCCTTGATAATCTTAGACCGAAATTCTTTCATGAATGCCTTCGGGATTCAGTTTCCAATGGCCACAGAAATCAACTTACAAGCCTTGGAAAATAGATATGTTAGAGAGGTTTCTTTGGTCTCTAGGGAGATTAAGAATCACATGCCGAAGGAGAATAAAAACTATATTGCACCTATGGCCAGGTCGATTCCATATGCCTACAAAGACCTGAAGTTTTACATGAAATACATTGCATATGGGATATGCTAGGTTTTGGGAATTGATCCGGGTCCTGAGAGGATTACATCTGATATTTTGATGCTAGTGATGGATTCATAGAGCCTGAGCAAAGGGTATGACTTTATTGGTTATATCAAAAACAAGATGCATGATGGTCTACTTTCCTTGAAGAATTTCACCTTTGGTTCTCAACCTAGGTTTATGCATTACTCCCTGCTAATGCATCTAATTGTGTATCATAATTATGGTCTGATTAATTTGAATGATCTCAAACCACAAATGATGTGGAATGGACAACCTAACCCAGTTTAGTTCTGGTTAGGAGTAGCCCTTCATGCCCTAGGTGAGATTTTAGTGCTTTTGAGAACTGGATTGTGTTCCCCATTCTCCAAAGTTTGGGTGTGAATTGCACAAGATTACCCCACCAAGGTCCTGCAGTTGGTGAGACCCTAACAATTTATTCATAATTGGACCAAGGGTCACAATTGGGGAGATATTTACTATGAGACAAGCTATACAATGATTAGGGTTTATGGATGCCCTCAGCCACCTCATCTTCTTCCATTCTATGTACCACCAAGAGTTGCATTTCTAGAGTTTGTCTGGAAACTCATGTTGACAAAAAGATGTCTCTCACTCCTTGGCACTTCAGGGTGCATTATATTACAATTGGAAAGGGAGCATTCAGTAAAGTAAATGATTGGTTAGAGTACAATATGTTTGCAGCACCACATAGGTATGTGGATACATAAGGTTTCATGGCTGCTAGAAGGAAGTACTACATGCCCACCATTCCTTTTAATAAGCTACATGAGGAGTATCCTGAAGAAGATGTGATCAGAAACATCATTGAGGATGATGAAGTGGAGAAAAGAATTAGGCAATTGGATCGGTTATATAGAATTGAGAAGGATTTTAAAGGAAAAGGATTGGTATTTGGGGGTTTCTTTCCCACTTTGCCTTACCTCCAAAGACTTGAGTAGATGATGGCTCAATTTGACACACTTGTTGAATCCATGAAGGATCAAATTGATGATGCTAATCAGGGAAAAAAGGCACATTCAGATTCAAAGTGTGATGAGGATAGTGATGGTGGCTACCCCATATATAGTCCACCCACTATGGAACAACCAATGGCTGAAGGGCCTGGGGAGGAGAAAGAAAATGTAGATCTTACTGAATTGCCCAATTCTAAGGATACTGCTGAGCCTTAAAAGAAAAAGAAAAAGTTGTTAACTGGTGAGCCTTCACAGAGGAGGAGGAAAGATAGAGTGAGTGCCCTCTACACAGGGACTAGCTTTCATCACCATGAGATTAGGAAAGCAATTAGTGAGGCTAAAAGGCAATAGAAGTATGAAACAAAAGATGTGGAGTTGCCTCTAGCTTTAGGCCAGGATGAAAGATTAATTGAGCAAAATGCTTTCATGAAGGATGACAATTTTGTGAATTCTAAGAAATTCAAAAGTTTCTTGTTATGGCATAAGCAGTAAAAGGTGGCTTCAAGTGTACAAATAACTAAGGAGTTTCAAGTGCCAGATGAGGCATTGCAACAATTGAAAGAATATGACCCCGAGGAGGAAAGTTTTACTCTAGATGAGGCTAGGGAATTAGTGAGAAAAAGTAATATGTTGCTTGTGCCAGGGTGGAGTTTGTATACTGACTTCATAATAGATCAAATAAAGAGACAAGAAGATGTCACTCTATGTTCTGAAACCCAAGTAGGGGACATAATAAGAGGATTTGGGTATAGCCCAAAAAGTCAAGCCTTGGCCATGTGGAGTTTGTATCCAAAAGACAAGAAACCAAAAATTTTAAATTTAAAGGAACAAATGGAGGGAGATAAAATAGTGTGGTCAATCCACAATACAGGGGACCTGGAAATTTCTCAGGTTTTGACCCAATTTGCAAGATTAAATGAGGATAAAACTAAGTAGCTGTCAGAGAGATATGGAAACCTCCTAGAGGATTTCAATGACCTAGTGAATGATAGGGACTTGTAGATAATAAAAGTCATAGCATTAGAGAAGAAGGAAAAGGAACTACAATTGCAAATTATAAATACCCCTGTAGTAGCCCTTGCACCTCCTGAATAGCCAGTGGCAATAGAGGCACAAGGAATGATAGATGAGAAGGTGGCAGCGGAATTGAAAAAGATCAATGATGAAAAGAATGAGGCAGTATTGCAAGCCCTATTGAGTGTTTTGCAACACAGATTGAACACAATCAAGGATAAATTTGACCTAGTTTATAATGCTTATGGAAAATTGCCAGAATTGCAAAAGGAGGTCAACAGTTATGTGCAAATTTTGAGTGAGTTTCATATAGTGTGGTTTGTCAGAGCACCACTTTTTGAGAGATTGATTTTTGCTCAATCTATGGGGAGTGACATACCAGAGATAGTTGTAGGAGTTGGTGAGGAGATTGATAGAATTAAAGCCATTTTAACTCTTTTTAAGGGTAAGGCAAATTTGATTGAGTCGAAGATAGCCATTCTCAGCTCTTGTACCAATAGATTCATCCCCTCAATTTTGAGTACAGATGGGACAATAAAGAGCCTTGATAATTGGGGATTAGATGCTGATCTTCTACTGCCTAGGAAAGAGGCATTTTTAGGTGAGAATAGTAATGTTGATTTAGAGAGCTTCAATAAGGCCTTAGATGAAGCCATCAAAGCAGAAGTTGACCTCACTAAGTTTGTGTCAGATGTTAAGGCAATTACATATGCTAGATGGGAGAGACAAAAAGCCCAACTACAGCTTGTCCAAGGTTTTAATTGGTTGTTAGAGGAACAAGTAATTGCATGGGATGAAAAGACAAAGCCCAAAAAGGCTAGATCTGCCATAGTTGATTTGGATATTTTGGATGAAGATTGAAAAGGACATCTGACACACCTGACACCTAATCCAAGGAATACAAGATTGATAAGCTATCATTCAAGAATGGTGTAGGTTAGCCTAAAATGGTGGTCACCATGTCTCATTGAAATCAAGGGGCTATCATAAATATTTTCAATTAAGGGTGTCAATTTTTGAGCAGCCAAAAGTGTACCCTAATCTGAGAAAGTTTTGTCCTTTCACCACCTACGAGTTGGTTGTATATTTTGTTGTATTTTTATGTTTTAATAGGAGTTAGGTTTTCCAACCACCTAAAGCTTGTTGCATTCCCATTAATGAGGGAATTCCAAGGTGGTTGTGAGAGGGCTATAAAGAGTTAAAAGCTCATTTTGTAAAGGGTTGGTAGAAAAAGGAGAGAGATTGAAAAGATATAGAAAATAGAACCGGATTGCTTAGAAGCAGATCACCAAGCATTGTGTCTAGTCTTCTGAGTAATGGAATTGTGAATGTAAGTGGTAAATTGATTTTGATACAAAAAAACTGCAACTTCTACCATATATTGTTGTTTTCTCTTTGCTTATGTATTTTACTCTTGTATGTTTTTCATGTTAGGCATTTGAAATATACCAAGTTGTAAGGAAACTTGCTTGACTGTTTTATGAGCTTCTTTCAAGGAAAGAATTAAATGTGCTTATATTTCATTGTGGAGAGTAAATATATTTATATGGATCTTTGATGATAACAATATTTGGCTAACAAAATGGTTTGTAAGGCAACTTATTTGGAGTTGTAGTTAGTGTGTAAGGCACACTATTGTGTTTCCTTTTAGGTTTACTTATTGATTTGCGTTGTGACTCCATTGCCCTTAGGATCAGGCACTAGTTTGGTAATTGTTTCTCACAGTTGTATCTTTCATTGATCTTACAGAAAAGGTTGAAACATTCACATTATTTATCAATACCTTTTTATTTTTATTTTTATGTTTATTGCACTTGATAGATTGGATGGTGCCCAGGGCATTTAGTTCATATTTCCTAATTCTGCAAAGAGAGCATCATATTAGGTTGTCCCTCTTTAAAAGGAAGAAGGATGAGAATCCTTAAAGCATTGATTATTGCTTCACTTACAGTCACACTTTGTTTGGTTAAAGTTTTCATTAAAGTGATTACAGTCATATGCAGAGTGTTCTATAGGTTTATGCATTAAGAAGACTAGAAGCTAATCAATGTCCACTCATAAGAATACTACAAAGGCAATCATCATTAAAAGGTTATACTTGCTTGAGTTTGTGGAGCTCAAAAATGAAGGAGGATCTTATCCAATCCTCAGCAATTAGGTCTTTCTCTTGTGGGAATCAGTCTCAAGGAAAACAAGTTCAAGCATCATTTTATGTCCTACAAGAAAATTCCCTAACAGATTGGTGACTCTACTGGGGAGTCAGTAAATTATTGAACAATTGAGATCTCTAGTTATACTACGCAGAGCATTTGTTTTTATTTCTTTCTCCAAAGCCCAAAAGGATTTTTTGGTGGTGACTCTAATGAAATCTTTGAACCAGTGTTTTGAAATTTAGATCACTGTCTTACAATGACTCATAGAAATACTAGATCTTGGATAAAGGAACATCCAGAAGATAACCTAGAGGGAGAACTCCTATCCCCATCAAGACAAGGTCATATGAGAAAAGATAAAAATAAAAATGACATGTCTTTTACATGGAAGCAGAAAGGAAATGCAAGAAGAGAAGAGCCTATCTAGGAAAATCAAGAGGAAAATGCTTCTGAATATGAGGAAGCAATTGACTTGGGTTTAAACCAATATGAAGATTAATGCTCACCTTCTAATAAGGATGGAAGAAGAACACAGTCTCGTAGGAGAGGAATCCCTGGAAACAACAAGAGATCTAGGGGCCAAACTAGGAGAAAACTAGCTTTTGTTCCCTCTTCTCTTCATGTTTCTCCTTTACAAGACCATCAATTATTAGGTGACCACCAAGAAGAAATCCCTACCCAAGAATCCTCATCAGAAACAACCCTTCCTAATTCTGAGGAAATTTTTGAAGAAGTGTTTGAATTGGAAAGAAGGATCCAGGAGCAAATTCAAATAAGAAAAAAGAGAGAAAAGGAAAAAGAGGAAAAGATTAGACATGCTATGATCAGGGCAGAGCAATTGAAGAAGTAGTTACTAGATTTTGAAGCCATAAATCATATTCCAATAACTAAACAAATAGAGGACTGACCTATTGTCTATAAGATCCATGAGACAAGAAATCCTAAGGACAAAGGTAAGCAAAAGGCTATAGGGATCTCAATAAAAGAAACAAATACTTCCAAGAAACCCCTAGATCAAGCAGCTAGATTAGATGCTGACTTGGAAAAGGCCAAAAAGGAATAAGAAATATTGGCCAAAGAATTAGAAAAGGTAGAATTGGAAGCCACTGTAGCTGAAATAAAAAGAAAAATTGATTTCCTTAAGCAATCTTCTGGATCCACCAATACCCTTTCCACTTCTCAAGCACAAGGTGTAAATGTGTTGAACACTGCTAGAACTTTAGGTATGCCCAAAACTTCTAATATCTCAAATGTTCAAGCATCCACATCTTTGGGTGCAGGCCCATCTCAAATAGGATCTGTACATGAAAGACATAAGCAATTGGTTTTTAATGGGATCCCTGGTTACCCAAATCCTATCCCTGATGAAATTAGAAAAAAGCTTCCACAATTCACTGGAAGCAATGCAGTTACTTGTGAAGAACATTTGAAAAGTTTCACTGATGTGATAGATGATTAAAACATTGAGCTTGATGATGTGATCATGAAGCTTTTTGTTCAGTCTCTGACAGAAGATGCTAGAGATTGGTTTAGAAATTTGCCTCATGCTAGCATTTGCTCATGGGAATAGTTCAAAGATTTTTTAAAAGAACAATATGGTGATAAAACCAATGAAGGTTTCATGCTTAATGAGTTCAACAATATCAAGAAAAATCCAAATGAGGGTGTTGTTGAATTGAATGTCAAATTTCAAAAGGTGATGCATAAATTTTTACAAGTAATCAGATTAGATGATAAGATTTGTTTGGTTACTTATCTGAATGCTTTTGATTCCAAAATGGGGTATCTTTTAAGAGATAAGAACCCTAGAAATCTTGCTAAAGCTTACAAACTAGCCATTAATATAGAGAGCAATAGAAGAATATCAAGGAAGTTGGGAAGAAGGGAGGATTATAGACCTTCAGTCTCAAACAGAAAAGAGCCTGGGAAACCTGATACAAAACCAAAAGATGATGATAGTCTGAAGAAAATCTTGAAAGAAATAAAAGATTTGAAGCCTAATGAGGCAAGAAATAATAGAATACAGGGAAATGATAGGCCATCCTTCAACAACTTCAACAATAAATTACCAAGAATGCATAACTATCCCTATAACACCTAATGGAAAGATGGGAAGCCAGTGCCTCCTAAAAGAAAAGATAGGCCTATTGATAAGACCCTGGATCCCTTGCATAGGAATACAGTAAACATGAATGATGATGTTCCATGGTGTATTGTTTGTCAATCACCTCATGATCCTTACTACTGTGCAATAGCTCAAAGTGTTTCTGCAGATGATGAGCAGGACAATAACCATGAGGAATCCTATGATGATCAGGGTTGTGGTATGACTTCATCATACATTTGTGATGAAATTGATTCTAGCGAAGAAGATGAAAGTCAAGATGCTAGCAATGCCCAAGTTAAATTTGAGACTTATCATTAGCAGGTACTTTTTGATGAAGAGGACAATCACTTGGATGGAGTCCAGTGCAACACCTTGAAAAATGTTGAAATAGTAGTGTTGCAGAGGCCTTCTAATGAAGAGATTGCACAAATCACAGTAGATATGGTCACTCAAGCTAGAAGTAACTACATTTTGAGAAATAGGGTGGTAGGTGATTCAAGTCAAAAATTAGCTGGCATATTTATCAAAAGAATAGGTCAAGATGTGAAACAAACTCAAGACAAAAATAAGGTTGCTGATGTTGTTGGAAAGACTAGGATCAAGAAGAATGTAACATTTGTTCCCCCTAATGTAACTTATAAGGTAAAGCAAAAACCTCTTCAGGAGGCTATTGTCTCTCCCCAAAAGGAGGTTAAAATCATGAACAAGGATCAGCAAGGCCTTATGGAGCATGAAAATAATAAGGAAGCAATTGTCATTAAGCATGATGTAGTTGATCCCAAGTATGTCCCAGTTGACATGGGAAAATTGTTGTCACAAATTACTGTTAAAGTCCCCTTATTGGAAATGATGAGAATAGAAGAGCATAAAGAAAAGGCCTTGAGTTGGGTACAAGGATTTCTTCCTTCTGATACCCAAAATTCCACCAAGGATGGTAAAGTGACTGTTGCAGCAGATGATTCAACTGAAAATCAATGTGGAGAGATCATCTCTAAGGTCCCTCAAATATATTTGGATACTAATGCTATAAATACTGCAACAGAGACTGTTGATCCTTTCTTTTTGTCCCTAATAGTGAATGGAAAGTTGTTAAAAAATTGTATGATTGATTCAGGAGCCTCGAATATTGTTATGCCTGTAGAAATAATGAAATCCTTGGGTTTGAAAGTAGATACACCTCATGGAAGATGTCAAGCTATGGATTCAAGAGAGGTCCCTATTATTTGTACTATAAGGGCTTTCCCTTATAGGTTAGCAGCTTTTCCTAATAAGTTGTTGACAATGAGTGTCCTAGTGGTTGATATCCCACCTCACTATGGGATGTTACTATCTAGAAAGTGGAGTGCTTCAATGGGAGGTAGTATCCAGTGTGATTTGTGCTTTGCAACTTTCAGTATTGATGGTGAGAATGTAAAAGTATCTAGAGAAAGCAGAACCCCACACATGATAGAGCTGAATAATATGGATGAGTTGAATTGTTATGTGGATGTTGACATGGAGAATTTTAGAGTGGAAAAAGCCATTCCACAAAGGGAGGATTCAGATCCTTTGACCCAAGAACTAGGGGAACAATAAGATGGATTGTGGTAGATGTATTTTGATGGAGCATGCTCAAAGGAAGGCTCAGGAGCCAGAGTTCTATTCATATCTCCATCAGGTACCACCTTTAAGTATTCATTTTCATTAACTTTCCAATGCACAAATAATACTGCTGAATATGAAGCACTGTCATTGGGATTGAATATTGATATCAAACATGGGATTAAATGTTTAAAGGTTTTTGGTGATTCTGAGCTTGTGGTGGCACAAGTTCGATCTAAATATGCTGTTAAAAATGATAGATTGAAATTGTATAAGCATGTAGTCTGGGACCAGATTGAAATGTTTGATGCTTTTAATATATGTTGGGTGGAAAGATCCAAAAACATAATGGCTGATTTTTTCGCCAATGTCTCTTTGAAAAGAGATGATTCAACTTTGAATGGAGTTTCAATAGTTGAAATAAAAAGTAGGCCAGTTGTGTCAGACAACATTTACAATTGGCAAGTTTTTGAGGATGATAATGACATTTTGAAATTTATTCAATGCCTTGACATATATGAAGATCAGCTTATAGATTGCAATACATTGGTTGAGGAAGTTGATGGTAAGGACATGGTTATGGGAAATGAGGTAATCTAAATGAATTCAAATAGTATCCCTAAGGGCCTAATTGAGTTAAAAGAAATATATAATAGCCAAAATGATCATATGTCAAAAATAAGTAATGCTAAGATAGAAGATTTGGAAGAAATAAATCTGGGATCACATAGTGCACCTCAAATGGTTTATATTGGAAAGGGATTGACTCCTCAACTGAGATATAATTTGATAAAATTGTTAAGAAGGTATAAGCATGTTTTTGCATGGTCATATGATGACCTAAAGGCTTATAGAGAGGATTTGTTCCAACATGAAATCCCATGAAAGGATGAGGTCAAACCTTTTAGGCAAAAACAAAGACCCATCAACCCATTGTTAGCTCCTAAGATGCAGCAGGAGCTAGTCAAGTTGAGTGATGTAGGAATAATCCAACCTATATGGCATTCAACTTCTGTGTCTAAATTAGTCCCAGATAGAAAGAAGAATGGGGATATCAGGTTGTGTGTAGATTTTAGAAATTTGAATGTTGCATCATTGAAAGACAACTATTATTACCCAACATGGAGGCAATGTTGCACAAAGTCACTGGATGTGAATTATTGTCTATGATGGATGGTTTTTCTGGATATAACCAGGTGTTAGTAAAAGAATCAGAGTAGTTCAAAACATCATTCACTACACCTTGGGGAACCTATGTTTATATCAGAATGCCATTTGGTCTCAGAAATGCTGGAGCAAATTTTCAAAGAGCCATGGATGTTGCTTTTAAGGAGTATATTGACTTATTCATGGATGACCTAACTACCTAATCAAAATTGGTTGTTGACCATTGCTCACACCTAGAAAAGATTTTTGTTAAAGCTCTGAATATGGTGTGTCTCTAAATCCAAAGAAGTACAATTTTGTAGTCAAGGAAGGAAAGTTGCTGGGACACATTGTGTCAAAGGAAGGAATAAGAATTGACCCAGAGAGAGTTGAGGCTATTAAGAGAGTTATAGAACCAAAAAATATCAAGGGAGTGCAGTCCTTTTTAGGGAAGATTAACTTTGTCAGAAGATTCATTGCCAATTTTGTTGAAATTGTTAAGCCCATAGTGAAATTGCTCAAGAAAGATGTGAAGTTTCAATGGACTGCTGAAGCTCAAGGTGCATTTGATAAAATTAAAGAAGTAGTTCAACAGGCACCTGTGCTTAGGTCCCTTGATTATACTAATCCATTTTCACTCTTTTCCTTTGCATCATTTCACACAATTGTTGTTGTACTGCTATAGAAGGATAATGAGGGTTTCGACCATCCAATTGCATTCTTTAGTAAGTCTTTGCAAGCTGTAGAGTTAAATTATGAGATGATGGAAAAGTAGGCATATGCCCTAGTAAAAGTAGTGAAATCTTTCAGACCTTATCTAGTTTGTGCTAAGGTCATTGCATATGTCCCTCATGCTACAATCAAGGATGTCCTCACTCAGTCTGAAGTTACTGGTAAGAGATGTAAGTGGATTTCCAGGATCCAAGAGTTCAATTTAGAAATCCATATTACCAAGCTTGTGAGAGGACAAGGCCTAGCAAAATTGATGACTGAAGAGAATATGGATCTAGTTCAGGTTAACAATGAAGGAATCCCTGATAAGACAATAACAAGTATTGAATTGCAACTAGAATATGATGATATTGAGTATTTCCTCAAAAATGCCAAATGTCCTAGACATATGATAGACAACCAGAAGAGGTCCCTAAAATTGCAAGCTCAGAAATATGCATTGATACAAGGAGATTTGTATTGGAAGAATAGAGATGGAATTTTGCTCTTTTGCCTTGATAGATATCAAGCAGAGAAGGTTTTGTGTGAAATGCATGCTGGTGTCTGTGGAGGCCATTATTCAGCAAAAACTACCACCCATAAGATCTTGAGGGCTGGTTATTTTTGGTGTACACTATTTAAAGACTCATTTTAGTTTGTGAAGAAGTGTGGAGCCTGTCAAAAATTTGCTTCCAAATTAAAATATTCAGGAGCACTGTTGTTGAACCCAATAACTGTTGAAGCACCATTTGCTATGTGGGGATTGGATTTCATAGGGGAATTTTTTGAGAAATCTAGTGGAGGACACAGTTGGCTGCTTGTTGCAACTAATTATTTCAAAAAATGGATAGAGGCCATTCCCACAAAGTATGAAACTAGTAAAGTGGTGATTGATTTCTTGCTTGACAATATTTTGACCAGATTTGGTGTTCCCATAACACTGATCATAGATAATGCAATGTGTTTTAGATCAGATGAATTCAAGGAATTTTGTAGAGACAATGGAATCATGACATCTTATTCATCTCCTTATCATCCTCAAGAAAATGGACAAGCTGAGTCTAGCAACAAAAGTATCTTGACAATCTTGAAGAAAACACTTGAGAAAAATAAAAGAGCCTGACATTCAAAGTTGAAACTGGCCTTATGGGTAGATAGGATCATAGTAAAGAGAGCCATTGGGAAGTCCCCTTTTGAGCTTGTGTATGGCTTACAGTCAAGATTGCCTATAAATAATTTGCTTCCTATTTATAAGTTTATTCAGGATGAAGAATTGGATGAATTAGAACCAATGCAGGACAGGATCATGCAACTGACTGAGTTAGATGAAATGAGAAGAGAAAGTCAAAAGAGTAACATCAGATTGCAACAAAAAGTGAAGTACCTATTTGACAAGAGGGCTACTACTAGAAAGTTCAAAGCAAATGACCTGGTACTTCAATGGAATGTAAGAGCAGAAGACAAAGGGAAGCATAAAAAGTTTGAATCCTTATGGCTTGGTCCCTTCATGATTCATGAAAGTTTTGGAAAAGACTCTTACTTGTTGAAAAGTATGGATGATGAATTTTTTGAGTTGCCAGTGCATGGGCAATTCCTAAAGCCTTTCTTCAGCTGATTCTTTCTGCATGCATATGTAAATATCTTGTAAATATTGTATAGGTGTGTTCTTTTTAGTCTGTGTGCTTCCTTTCCAATTTTAGGTCAGTGCATTTTTTGGTCTGCACCCCAGAGATCCATGGTTCTTGTTCAAACTAATGTTTTAACATCCTCAGATAGAGCCACTATTAGTTAGAAATCCCATTTTTTGTTTTTTGCCCTAAATTTATGGATGATCTTGAAAAAATTGTAGTTTTTAGGGTTTGCTAGGTCTAATTGCCTTTGAAAAAACATAAAAACCCTAGTTTAGGTCGTCAGCATTCTAATTCTCTGTTACTTTATCGGATGACTTAAGTCTCAAATTTGCATGTGCGCTTCTATTTTCCTCTTAGTCACTGAGTCTCCTTAAGGTTTAGGAATATTCTCATTTGTCTAGCGAATGCCCAAAAGCCTTTGTCGCCCGATCTCGTTAGTCTCTTGGAATATTCCTTAGTGTTTAACAACTTAGCATTTCACCTTTAGTCTCCAGATCTCGCAATGATAGTCTTGAGATCTAGCAACTACTATATTTGATTTGTCACTAAGAGACTATAGTCATGTAATCTCTAAATTGGTTTTTCCTATGGTCGAGAGATCTCTCAATGATTTATTTAAGTGGCCTTTTATTCAACAGTCATGAGTTTTCTCTTTGGTCGCTGAATCTCGAGATGGAACAGCCATCTTCCTTGGCAGTTGTCTCTGAATATCATAATAATATGATGATTTATCTTTCTATTTAGTGATTGAGAGTTTTTTTGGTCACGTGATCTCCCGATGTTGATGACTATCTCTTTGGTGGTTAATTATTCTATGATGCAGTTGTCGCCAGATCTCTGAATGTGGTGGTTAGGTGACAAAGGATTGTTGGATTTATTGAGAACCGTCGATGATTTTTGATCATGTGGATGACACTTGATCTCCAGTCTTAACCCAGAGTGAAGAAATGTTCTAACGATTTGGAGAATGCCTCAGTTGTGTGTTCTTAGGATTAAACCCCAGTTAAGTGAAATATTGTGAGATTTAGCGAGAAGTCTTTGTCGCCAAGTCTCCAGATGTGCCCAAGGTCAAGTGAGGGTTAATGAGGTGGTTAGGACCTGGAGGTTATGATTATTTTTAGCGATTTAGTGACTGTGTGGTGATGTGATGTCAGGTTCCTGATAGTTAAGTGGTAAGCCTCTAGCGATTCAGCAACATAGTTTTCTCGGGGTCACGGGATCAGGCGGTTAGTTATGAAATCTTCTCACGACTTAATATGGATTACTGGATGAATTGAAGGATGAGATCAATGGTGGTCACGTGATCTCAAGAAAGAAGTCAAATAGTTAAAGCTTTATGAGATTATGAGACTTCAAGTTTGTTGCCAGATCTCCAGGTTGGGTGATCGCTGAAAGTTTTCAAAGACAAATATATTTCTGTGACTATAGTTTTTGACTATGGTCGCCAGTTCTCAGAATAGAATAAATTAAATATATCACTTTCTTCAGTCGCTAGATCTCTAGATGGTTGGGTTGCCTGACCTCAGAATAAATTTTGAAAAGTCAAAAGTATTCTGTGACTATGAGATTTCCTCTTAGTCGCCAGATCTCAGAATACCTTTCTAAAGTGCCAAATTTGTAAAATGACTATGTGTCTTTTTTTTCAGTCGCCAGATTGCAGAATGTTGAAATTTAAAATTTTTCAGCTATGGCTAGTAATTTGAAACCCTGTGCATGCCAAAGTAATGGTAGAAGTGACCTTTTGTTGGTTGGAGATGTCAGACGTGGTGGCACATTCAATGCTGCAGGTAAAAACAACTAGAGGCAGCTCATTTGGGAATTAAGAAGCTTATTGGAGAAGTACAGAGCGCTAGGTTTTCTGAGATTTTTGGACTTGTAGTGTGATCAGAAAATTTGCAGAAGAATTTCTAGAGCTACAGTTAGGATGAGTCAGACGACAACAAGCAGAGCTTCTACCAGCCGGGGGTTGAAGGAGAAAGTTAAGGAAAGTTTTTCAGATGAATTTCTCACTCTCTTGCCTGGTTCTTCTCAGAACAAAAAGGTCAGTGATGACATTTTTTTTGATGACTTAGCTTACTGTAGGGATGCTAAAACTCTAGAAATCATAGGCATGTCCCTGTTTACATATTTCTACAAGAACCGTGATAGTGTCATACTAGTTTCAAACCCTTGGACTTCTGGGTTGGCCAAGTTAATTGTCCCAGAGGTTTTTCTAGATGTAGAATTGCTCCTCATTTTATCTCAAAGATATGATCCTCTCTCAAAGACTATTAGAAAAGAGGATGGTTCACCCTTGATAATCTTAGACCGAAATTCTTTCATAAATTTCTTCGGGATTGAGTTTCCAATGGCCACGAAAATCAACTTACAAGCCTTGGAAAATAGATATGTTAGAGAGGCTGCTCTGGTCTCTAGGGAGATTAAGAATCACATGCCGAAGGAGAATAAAAAATATATTGCACCTATGGCCAGATCTATTCTGTATGCCTACAAAGACCTGAAGTTTTACATGAAATACATAACATATGGGATATGCTAGGTTTTGGGAATTGATGTGGGTCTTGAGAGGATTACATCTGATATTTTGATGCTGGTGATGGATTCACAGAGCCTAAGAAAAGGGTATGACTTTATTGGTTATATCATAAACAAGATGCATGAGGGTCTGCTTTCCTTAAAGAATTTCACCTCTGGTTCTCAACCCAGGTTATTGCATTACTCCCTGCTAATGCATCTAATTGTGTATCACAATTATGGTCTGATTAATTTGAATGATCTCAAACCACAAATGATGTGGAATGGACAACCTAACCTAGTTTAGTTTTGGTTAGGAGTTTGGAGCCCTTCGTGCCCTAGGTGATATTTTAGTGCTTTTGAGAATAGGATTGTGTTCCCCATTCTCCAAAGTTTGGGTGTGAATTGCACAAGATTACCCACCAAGGTCCTGCAGCTAGTGAGACCCCAAAAATTTATTCATAATTGGACCAAGGGTCACAATTGGGGAGATATTTACTATGAGACAAGCTATACAATGATTAGGGTTTATGGATGCCCTCAGCCTCCTCATCATCTTCCATTCTATGTACCACCAAGAGTTTCATTTCTAGAGTTTTTCTAGCAACTCATGTTGACAGAAAGAGAACACTTGGCTTCCCACAAAAAGGGGACTCTCACTCCTCAGCACTTCAGTGTGCATTATATTACAATTGGAAAGGGAGTATTTAGTAAAGTAAATGATTGGTTAGAGTACAGTATGTTTGCAGCACCACATAGGTATGTGGATACAAAAGGTTTCATGGTTGCTGCAAGGAAGTACTACATGCCCACCATTCCTTTCAATAAGCTACATGAGGAGTATCCTGAAGAAGATGTGATCAGAAACATCAATGAGGATGATGAAGTGGAGAAAAGAATCAGGCAATTGGATCAGTTACATAGAATTGAGAAGGAGTTTAAAGCAAAAGGATTGGTATTTGGGGGTTTCTTTCCCACTTTGCCTTACCTCCAAAGACTTGAGCAGATGATGGCTCAATTTGACACACTTGTTGAATCCATGAAGGATCAAATTGATGATGCTAATCAGGGCAAAAAGGCACATTCAGAATTAGAGTGTGATGAGGACAGTGATGGTGGCTACCCCATATATAGTCCACCCACTATGGAACAACCAATGGCCGAAGGGCCTGGGGAGGAGAAAGAAAATGTAGATCTTGCTGAATTGCCCAGTTCTGAGGATACTACTAAGCCTCAAAAGAAAAAGAAAAAGTTGTTAACTGGTGAGCCTTCACAGAGGAGGAGGAAAGATAGAGTGAGTGCCCTCTACACAGGGACTAGCTTTCATCACCATGAGATTAAGAAAGTAGTTAGAGAGGCTAAAAGGCAACAGAATTATGAAACAAAAGATGTGGAGTTGCCTCTGGCTTTAGGCCAGGATGAAAGATTAATTGAGCAAGATGCTTTCATGAAGGATGACAATTTTGTGAATTCTGAGGAATTCAAAAGTTTCTTGTTATGGCATAAGAAGCAAAAGGTGGCTTCAAGTGTACAAATAACTGAGGAGGGTCAAGTGCCAGATGAGGCATTGCAAGAATTGAAAGAATATGACCCTAAGGAGGGAATTTTTTCTCTAGATGAGGCTGGGGAATTAGTGAGAAAAAGTAATATGTTTCTTGTGCCGGGGTGGAGTTTGTATACTGACTTCATAATAGATCAAATAAAGAGACAAGAAGATGTCACTTGGTCTTCTGAAACCCAAGTAGGGGACATAATAAGAGGATTTGGGTATAGCCCAAAAAGTCAGGCCTTGGCCATGTGGAGTCTGTATCCAAAAGACAAGAAACCACAAATTTTGAATGTAAAGGAACAAATGGAGGGAGATAAAATAGTGTGGTCAATCCACAATACAGGGGACCTGGAAATTTCTCAGGTTTTGACCCAATTTGCAAGATTAAATGAGGATAAAACTAAGTAGCTGTTAGAGAGATATGGCAACCTCCTAGAGGATTTCACTGCCCTAGTGAAGGATAGGGACTTGCAAATAATAAAAGTCACAGGGTTAGAGAAATAGGCGGAGGAACTACAATTGCAAATTATAAATACCCCTCTAGTAGCCCCTGTACCTCCTGAACAACTAGTGGCAATAGAGGCACAAGGAATGATAGATGAGGAGGTGGTAGAAAAATTGAAAAAGATCAATGATGAAAAGAATGAGGCAGTATTACAAGCCCTATTGAGTGTTTTGCAGCATAGATTGAACACAATCAAGGATAAATTTGACCTAGTTTATAATGCTTATGGAAAATTGCCAGAATTGCAAAAGGAGGTCAATAGTTATGTGCAAATTTTGAGTGAGTTTCATATAGTGTGGTCTATCAGAGCACCACTTTTTGAGAGATTGATTTTTGCTCAATCTATGGGGAGTGACATACCGGAGATAGTTGTAGGAGTTGGTGAGGAGATTGACAGAATTAAAGCCATTTTACCTCTTTTCAATGGTAGGGAAAATTTGATTGAGGCTAAGATAGCCATGCTTAGCTCCTGTACCAATAGATTCATCCCTTCAATTTTGAGTACAGATGGGACAATAAAGAGCCTTGATAATTAGAGATCAGATGCTGATCTTCTACTGCCTAGGAAAGAGGTATTCTTAGATGAGAATAATAATGTTGATTTAGAGAGCTTCAATAATGCCTTAGATGAAGCCATCAAAGTAGAGGTTGACCTCACCAAGTTTGTGTTAGATGTTAAGGCAATTATGGATGCCAGATGGGAGAGACAAAAATCCCAACTACAACTTGTCCAAGGTTTTAACTGGCCGTCAGAGGAACAAGTAACTACATGGGATGAAAAGACAAAGCCAAAAAAGGCTAGATCTGCCACAGTTGATTTGGATATTTTGGATGAAGATTGAAAAGGAAATCTAACACACCTGACACCAGATCTAAGGAATACAAGATTGATAAGGTACCATTCAAGAATGGTGTAGGTTAGCCTAAAATGGTGGTCACCATGTCTCATTGAAATGAAGGAGCTATCATAAATATTTGCAGTTGAGGGTGTCAGTTTTTGAGAAGCCAAAGGTGTACCCTAATCTAAGAAAGTTTTGTCCTTTCACCACCTACGGGTTGGTTGTATATTTTGTTGTATTTTTATGTTTTAATAGGAGTTAGGTTTTCCAACCACTTAAAGCTTGTTGCATTCCCATTAATGAGGTAATTCCAAGGTGGTTGTGAGAGGGCTATAAAGAGTTAAAAGCTCATTTTGTAAAGGGTTGGTAGAAAAAGGAGAGAGATTGAAAAGATATAGAAAATAGAACCAGATTGCTTAGAAGCAGATCACCAAGCATTGTGTTTGGTCTTCTGAGTAATGGAATTGTGAATGTAAGTGGAAAGTTGATTTTAATACAAATAAACTACAACTTCTGCCATATATTGTTGTTGTCTCTTTGCTTATGTATTTTACTCTTGTATGTTTTTCATGTTAGGCATTTGAAATATACCAAGTTGTAAGGCAACCTGCTTGACTATTTTATGAGCTTCTTTCAAGGAAAGAATTAAATGTGCTTATATTTCATCTTGGAGAGTAAATATATTTGTATGTATCTTTGATGATAACAATATTTGGCTAACAAAATAGTTTGTAAGGCAACCTATTTGGAGTACAATGTTTTGTTTCCTTTTAGGTTTACTTGTTGATTTGCATTGTGACTCCATTGCCCTTAGGATCAAGCACTGGTTTGGTATTTGTTTCTCACAGTTGTATCTTTCATTGATCTCAAAGAAAAGGTTGAAACATTCACATTATTTATCAATACCTTTTTATTTTTATGTTTATTGCACTTGATAGATTGGACTGTGCCCAGGGCATTTAGTTCATATTTCCTGATTTTGCAAAGAGAGAATCATATTAGGTTGTCCCTCCTTAAAAGGAAGAAGGATGAGAATCCTTAAAGAATTGATTATTGATTCACTTACAGTCACACTTTGTCTGGTTAAAATTTGCATTAAAGTGATTACAGTCATATGCAGAGTGTTCTATAGGTTTATGCATTAAGAAGACTAGAAGCTGATCAGTGTCCACTCATAAGAATACTGCAAAGGAAGTCATCATTAAAAGGTAATACCTGCTTGAGTCTATGGAGCTCAAAAATGAAGGAGGATCTTATCCAATCCTTAGCAATTAGGTCTTTCTCTTGTGGGAATCAGTCTCAAGGAAAACAAGTTCAAGCATCATTTTATGTCCAAGAAAAATCCCTAACACCTAGGACCTATGACTTAGTCACTAATCATGTGTCGGTCATTTTCATCATTGAATTTTTATCAAGTAATTGAATAAATCAATAAAACATGCACTAGTTTAGGAAATTATGAACACATGAATATTGATTTTGCATCAAAGTCAATACAGTGCCCACTGGCTAGACAACCATGGACATATGAATATTGATTTATTTTTGGAATGTCGGGTTAGATATAAGCACCAAGGCACAAATGCCAGGATGACCTGAATATCATGTCCATTTTGATATTACAATTTGTATAAGCATCAGAACATAAACATTATGATGACCTGAATACGCCTTGCGTAACAAACACATCAATCAGGCAAGAGATCATTTTGAATCCATGTGAATTACCCGTAGTGACCCTTTATCATTCAAATCCTTAGGTAAGATCATGTTTCATAGTAAGAATAAGAATTTACTCAAAAAGATAATAGTTAGATCAAACTTCCTTGAAGCATCCAGGTATCAATGGTTGAGGTACACATGATCATCCAATATGAGATGGAGGCTCTTATAGATGGACACCATTTCAATCCAAAATTTCCAAAGTTGTTAGATTTTCACTCAAAGCAAAAAATAGATAAAAGATTATGCCCCCAGTCATCACTCTCTAAATCCTATGAAGTGTTAGGAATAAGGTGTCTCAACCTTGGATAATTCCTACTCTTATTATTTGTTTTGTAAATGTATTTTTGGCAAATAATGAAATTAAGTGTGAGTGTACATGTCTAGTTGGCATGTTGATGTGTCACTCCACTTGATGTGTCGGCATCTTGTGCATAAGGAGATCATGACTGAAATGGTCATGACAGATTCCTATGACACGTAAGAAGTATTTAAGGAATGTGCTATGACAGGTGTAAGAGCATCTTATGACTTGGGCCTATTTGGGCGCCCAAGAAGAAGTGGTTGGTGTGTGTAAGAGAATATGCAAAAAATAGGTTGGTATGACAGATTCTCTTACACTTCTCTTGTGACCATTAATTTTGGTGGATTCTATGACAAGCTATCATAGTCTATTCTAGGGATGGATGCCTATTCTTGGGATTGCATGTAACAACTATGTACATGTGGCTTTGTGCATGGGTCTTGGTGGTTGGATGCCAAACTCCTTTTTTGGGTATTTGTTGGGTCCTGAGGAGTCTATATATATGATGCTTCTTCTATGGGAGAGATATAAGTTTTACTGGTCTCTCATCTCCTGAAAGAACTTGCATTGCAAGTGTGTTGTAGTCTTTGTGTTGAAGATAATACATTGTGCAGGTTTTGGAGGGGTGGGGTTGTTTTACCAAAAGGTTTTTCCCCATCGGCATATCTTTGTGTTTATATGTTTCAATCTTCTCTATCGATTTCTGTATGCATGGTCTATGGCTACAATATCTTTGTTAAAGTAGTTAACGAATCTGAAATTGTAAGGATTTAAAAAGAATTTGCACAATACTTTCCTTTAGAGATTAGTGTAGGAAGTTGTTTTTGCACCTGAGTTTCCTTACATGAAGGACATCATCAAAGAGCTCGAGGGTACATAATATGCAAAAATCCCAATGTGAATCAATAAGCATACAAGGAGTTAAAAGCAATGAAGCATAGATTGTTTTTAGTTTGTTGTTGTTGTTATTCATTTGTGTTTGATCTCAAAATCCTTTCTGGTAAGGGGACAAAAAGACTGACTCAGATATAGCTTCTGAAGGAATTTGACTTGACATGACTCATCTGAGGTACTAAGGACTGCAAGATATGACATTGATTGCCCCCAAGTTTGACCATTGATAGGATATAGACACTTTTTCTGATTGGTGTACAAACTGACTTTATTGAAAATAGGAATGCGAAAACAAACCAAGGGATATGTACAAACTAAAGAAGGACCAAAAGCTAGGAAATACCAAGATTGCGTTGATAGATGGAGCATTTTGAACAAGTGGCACCCATTTGCCGGGTTTTCACCATCTTGGCAGAGATTATATTTTTTGCTACCAAGGTGCGTGTTTCCAGGTTTTTACCAAGGCACTCTTTCTTTTTCTCATTTTTTTTGTATTTTTCATTTTTTCAATTTTTTTGAATTTTTAAATCTTTTGATTTTTTTGTGATACATCAAGGTGCCTAGTGCTAGGTTTTCACCAAGATGTTCATTTTTTCAGGACTTTTTCTAATTTTTATGATTTTTTCAGGACATTTTCACAGACTGAGTGCCTTAGATGTAGAATTTATTCAGATGGAGAACGTTGATTGGTTCTTGCTTGGCCAAACAATAGTATTAGAAACCTAGAGCAATGGACTACCTATTTCAGGATTGGACACCCCAAATGATTCCTAAATGCATTATTTGGTCTCATTTAATTATCAACCAGGGATGTAAACTTGGAATGGAATTTGCAAAGTATATGCTTCAAACCTTCTCTTTCTAAGTATATCTAAGGAATTCAAATGCTTATGCTTTAGGAAAACTATACTAAAACTGGTAAGAAAATATATTCCAATCAAAGTAGGAAATTGTAGTTAGGAACTATTGCAACTGACTGTACTACAGGAACATGCTACTAATTCTGATATCAATAGCTACAGGAACAAAAGAGTTCTAATACATATAAATGAATAGGAAAATGAACTCTACACTAACAGAACAATTCACTCATCAAGTGGGCCCCCTTGAATGAGTGAATGAGAAGTATAATTAAGATGAAAGATGCAAACTTGAACTGAACATTCTATTCATCCGTAAAATGATTACACTTGATTGAAACAATATGCAAGAGTTCTATTAAAAACTAGTTTGTTTGACTAACTCCAAAAGAGTCACAACAATAGATTATTTAAAAGGAAGCTACAACTATCTCCTAAATCTACAATCACTTCATAAATGAGGATCGGTTACAACTCATAAAGTTTCACAACATAAACATTATTGACCATGAATAATCATGGAATATAGTGCACACTAAATTTGTGCATTACATGCAACATAAAGTATTGACTTGCTTGAGAAGATTCTGTAATCTACAGTTGGCTTTGATGACTCCCACACCAGTATGTTGGTCTTTGAATATCCATAGTTAACTCCTGCAAAACAATAAATGCACACACATCCAACCATATACATATATATCCACATCATCAATATTAGGAAAAGGTGTAAGTCTTAATTATCACTCTTGCAAATCCTACGGCCACAGGAGGTAACTACCCAAAACATAGCTTAGGAAAGGAAACATCCATTAACATGTATAACTATTGTATTCACTATTCTTGTCCATGAATTTAAGTAGATATTATGTCTTTATAAGTCTCCACATTTCCATCTTATGTTAACACACATATATAACATATACATAAAAACCATAAGTTCATATGCTTAAAACCATAAATTCATGTCTATGTGCAATCAATTTGTTCTAGAAAGAGGAGAAAAAGCACTGAGAAAGATGGCTATTTTAGAAGCCCATCATTCCCCCCAACTAAAATATTGTTGCTCCCGAGCAATCATGAAGTTTCAAATCCTGGTATGAACCCTCAAATCACTAGCTATTTTCTGCCCAGACTCATCATTAACATAATCAAAGTATCCATGAGTTTCTTTGAGTCTTTCCCATTGCTGGACTTTAGTGGCCATGTCATAATCTACTGCACTATCATTCATTACCAGCAATGACTATAGGAAGAGTGGAGGCTAAAACCTTAATGGAAACCAATGGTTAAGGAGTAACCTTCCCAACATAATGTACCATGGAACTCTTCTTGTAGCAAGGGTTAGATTCTATGGTGAGTGAGGTTCCCTTGACTTTAGATCATGTGACATCCTTATCCACCTCTTCCTAGAGGCACTGATTACTATGGCAACATCTCATGAGGAATGCTGGTCCTAGTCTACAAAAGCTTGTTCTCACACTGGATAGATCTTATTGGCTCCACTAGTGTTTGTTGTGATAGAAAGCCAGTCAAAATATGTCCACCTGTAGTGCTGAACTTCAGGCCTCATCATCAAAGGAGCTGACATTTCTTTGTCTCTGTATGGAACAACCTGATATTCCCTACTCATCTCATTCTATATCCATGACATAACTGCTCTTAACTGTACATCCCCTACATAAAGGAGTGAATTCCACTCTGTGTCATCAGGAACTGCTAGGTTATGTAAGTACAATTCACACAATAGGTTTTTCAAAGTCATTGGAGTAGACTGAAAGGCATAGTAAAATTCATGGGGAGTTGATATGGAAGGATTGAGGCCTTCTACAATTCTTGTTAATTTGAAATTAACAAGTTGCTCTTTAAGGAATAATGCATACATCAGAGATGGTGATTTTCATTCCATCAGCTCTAGAATTAATCCTGTAATCTGATCAATCCTCCGCTTCAATATCTCAATCTGATCTAATTTATGCTCCAACTGAGAATCTTGCTCACTAATGACTCATTTCAATTTTTCCTTTTCTAATTTCCATTGTGTATTTTCCCATAACAACTGTTGGTATAAGTTTATCCCTATAGCAAAGGGTGTAGACAAATCTGGTGGGGGTAAAGGTTCCTGATTAAGTATATCCACCCATCCAGATGGAAAGTGAGGAGTTTTAATTGTTTTCTTTGGTGCATAGGACTTCCCCTTCCACAAAACAATTGTCTTTATTACATTTCTTTCCTCACTAACATTAGCTGCTACCTTAGCCAGCGTTTCTAACCTATCCCGACTGCTTTGCCGGGGTACTTCTTCAACAATTTTAGTCCCAAAGTCAAGGGTTTCTTATGAATTCATACTAACATCTGGCCCAGCAGAATCATCTACAAATTCCTTTGTGTCCTTAGAGTCCTTGTCACTATCAATTAGTATGTAGTTAACTCCAGGATTAACCTCTATTTCTGGACTCTGCTCTCTCAATATAGTGTCACTGGCTATAGTTTGATAAAACAATTCCTCAGAAGAGGAATTTTCCAAAGACTCATTTTCTACAGATTCATGCTCTACAAATTCACAAGACTCAAGGTTAACAATAGGAATAGAAGCTTCAACATCTTTCTCAAAAAGCCTTCTACTTCTCCTCATAGGGGGTATGGATGAGCTCAAAGGACTCTTCTGTTTCTTTCTTTTAGTGACTACCTCCTCTGCAATTGCTTTAGGAGGGTTTTCAGAATCCTCCTCCCTAGGGGAATGTAGGGTTTGTTCCACATTATCAGTATTATCACTAGGCTGAGGTTCTAATATTTCCTCTTTTGGCTCCATTGTTTTACCTTGATCTTTCCTAGATGTAGACCTGGTCCTTATGGATGATGAAGATTTAGGAATATTGGGAGCTTCTGTACTTTTGTTTTTCTTCCTCTGAGAAGTAGAGGCTCTAACACTAAAAGTTCTTTTTCTAGGTGACCTAGAAATGGAAGGAGAGGCTTCATGATCATTCTCAATTCTTTGAACAATTTTACGAACCCCAAAGGATGTTTTCTTTCTCTGACCAACACCATGACCTCTAGGGCCGACTACTCTAGGTTAAACCTCATTCATTTGCAAAAATTCTTCCCATGTCCCAACCTTTTGTCTATTCAATTCCCTTTCTACAATTAATTTTATTAAGCAATGATGTGAAATAGACTGGTTGCTTCCTGACTGGACTAATAAAGCTTGTTTTTTCACAATGTTAAATAGGAAGTTGGGAAAATTTACCAGTTTGTTGTTGTGCCGAAGATGACTAAGAATTTTTAAATGAAAAGCATGCAAATACTTGTTGCGTCCCTCGTAGGTGAAGTACAAAATAACAAATGAAGCTGGCTAAATGAACTCGAGAGGCAAATATAATCACCAAGTTCCTTTCTTCTTGTCGATATCTAACTAAGGATCACCGTGCAAAGTGAACTATGCTCTCACCGAACACAACTCAAAATATTTCACCCATTGTTCACCTTCTTGTGGTAAACCAGTCACTTCAGCTACTACATCTTCTATGAATTCAATCTTCAAGCCTTTGACTTCTACAAACCCATCCTTCAAGGTAGATAAAAATTGCAGAGTGACTTCCTCATTAAACCCTTTAAGGCTTAAATAATAATCCAACCATCCTCTTCTTCTAAACATTTCACAAGTGGATGCATCATCTAGCAAAATCCTATGATCCACTAGCTCATGCCATTGAAGGTCACCTCCCATTGCTACTCTCAAATAAATTTTGAATTTGTAGAACTACAATTCCCACAAAGCTCAACAATGGAAAGTCATAGACCTCAATACATTACGAAACAAGATGTTGCAAAAGAAAAGATGGTGTAAAAATTGCAACTTGATTCATAGAATTAAAGATTTTTGCACGAAATCTATTGATATAAGTTTTGCATAACATCTCATAATAGCTTGCGCGTGCCAAGGATGCCACCCTAAACACGTCATGATATATCATTAGAAATCAAGATCAGACTTTAATATCTTTAATTCAATTCAAATGTGATGACACAATCACAAAAGGATAGATCATCAAGTCATGTCGCAGACACAATTCAAAGACAAGAACTTTAATTTTACATGCTAATTTGAAATTTCAAAAATAGAATAGTTCCCCCCCCAAACTAAGTAATGGCATGGGTCCCACTAAGCCAGGTTAAGAAAGAGTGAAAAATTAAAAGGACACAAAATCCTAAAATTTAATGAATAAAAATAATATATGTATGAGTATATGTGGCAATAACCTGGAGGCACTACAAGAAGAGTTGTTCAAAAAAACTGCACCTGCATAATTGAAGTGATGGGATGGGGTGAATGGGTGGAAAAGAGAGAAGGTGAGATGAAAAATTATTATAGAGAAATTATTCCATGAAATGTGAAATATTTATTATGGTGTTCTTGAATGGAATCAACAATCGACAGAATCCTGGGTGAAAGACCTAGATTCTTCAACTAAAGGATCGCTTGCTTCAGTTGTGCTCTAGAACTGCTTCAGGAACTCATCACGGCTAATAGGTTTGTGGTAAAGTTTCAGGCAATGCCCATTGACGAGTAACTTGAATTTAATAGGATCAATGATTGAAAGTTGTACTCCTCCATTGTCAAATATTGATATGATCTCATAAGGCCCAAGCCATTTGGTATGAAATATCTTGGGCGTGTGCTAGTATCTTGAATCATATAATAGTTCCTAATCTCCTACAAAAAATTTCTTATCATGAATGAACTTATCATGCCATTTTTTTCTTTGCTACTGTATCAACTCTGTATTGTGGAGAGAAAAATTTCTATATTCATCCAATCCATTTAATTGCAATAACTTGTCTTCTTGTGCTTTGGTGATATCTATATCCAGATCTAAGGCGGTGTGAAGTGTTTTATGTTGGAACTCAATCAACATAGAGGCTGATTTTCCATATACCAACTCAAAAGGAGTAAACCCTGTGGTGGTTTTCCATGTGGTGCGATAAGCCCATATAGCTTCAGGAAGGCATGTAGCCCAATCCTTTTTATGCATAGCCACTATTTTAGTGAGAATGGATTCTATCTCCCGATTTGTGATTTCAGCCTGGCCATTGGCCTGAGGATGATAGGGTGAAGATTTTCCATGATGCACCATGTGCTCCTACATCAACTTTGTGACAAGGTTAGAGGTGAATTGTGCCCCTTGATCTATAAAAATTTCCCTTGGCATTCCAAATCTGGTGAATATGCATTCATAAAGAAACTCAAAAACTTTGTGATCTCTGGCATGTCTCATAGCTTTGGCTTCAACCCATTTTGTTGCATAATCAATACATACTAAGATGTAAGACTTCCCATGAGAAGAGGGCTCAATGGGTCCAACGAAGTCAATACCCCACTTGTCAAAGGGTGTGACAACTACCTATGGCTGTAGGGGCATTTCATCAGACTTTGTGGGACATCCCATACATTGGCACCTATCACAGTGCCGAGTATGTTTTGCTACATCCTTATGCAATGTAGGCCAGTAGTATCCGGTTGTCAATATTTTGTAGGCTATCCTCTTTGCGGAAAAATTTACTCCACATGGCTCATCATGGCATGCCCAAAGGATGTCATAATTTTCATCCTCTCGAACATATCGCCTTGTTACCTAGTTTGGTCCTATATAAAACATGAAGCCTGATATCCAAGAGAAGTTAAAACTCTTCTCAACTAATAGACGGTGCTATTTAGGAGAGAAGTGAGGTGGCGTTCTCCTTGTAGCAAGGTAGTTGGCTAAGTTTTCATACCATGGATTAAAAGAATCAATAGAAAACAAGTTCTCATTAGGGAAGCTATCATCAATTGCTACAGGATCATTTGGCACTTGCAGTCATGACAAGAAATCAGCCACTACATTAGCCTTTCCTGGCTTGTCTATTATCTTTACATCAAATTCCTACATGAGGAGTAACTAGCATGCTAATCTACCACTAATGGAAGGTTTATTCATTAAGTACTTGATAGCTGAATGATCAGTATAAAAAAATACTTCATAGCTTTTGATGTAGTGCCTAAATTTGTTTAGTGCATAAATAACCACTAAAAACTCTTTTTTAGTAACAGTATAATTTAATTATGCTCCTTGAAAATTTTTACTAATATAGTAAATTGCATGTTCAATAATACCTTCCTTCTATCCCAGAACTACTCCAATAGCATAGTCAGATCTATCTATGTGAATATGGAATGGAAGTTTCTAATCAGGTCCTTTTAGAATAGGTGTTGTTGTTAGAACATCTTTCAACTTCTGGAATGATGCTTCACATTCCTCTGTCCATGCAAATTTAGCTTCTTTCTTCAACAAGTTATATAATGGTGCTACAAGTTGGCTAAAGTCTTTTATGAACCTTTTGTAGTAACCAACATGGCCAAGGAAACTCCTGACATCCTTTTGCTTAACCAGTGTGGGAAGTGTGTTGATTACTACAATTTTTGCAGGGTCAACCTGAATTCCAAAAGATGAAAGGTAGTGTCCCAGGATGACTCCCTCCTCCATCATCATATAAAACTTCTAACTGTTAAGAGAGAGATTATAATCTAGACATCTCTTAAGGTCCATTTCCAAGTTAGCTTGTGCTTCTTCAAATGTGGTTCCATGAGTTGTAAAGTCATCCATATAAATTTCAACACAATCGGTAGCAATGTCAGAGAAAATACCCAGCACTGCTCTCTGGAAAGTAGCAGGAGCATTACACAATCCAAATGGAAAGACTGAATAAGAAAAGGTTCCCCAAGGATAGGTAAACATTATCTTGTATTGGTCTTTTGGTGATATTTGTATTTGATTATACTCACTGAAGCCATCTGGAAATGAAAAGTGCTTTTTACCCACAAGATTATCAAGCACTTGGTCAATAAAAGGTAGTGGAAAGTGATCCTTCTTAGTGGCTTTGTTAAGTTCTCTATAGTCAACATAGACTCTCCACTTTCCCCCTTTCGTTGGAATAATTACAAGTGGAGAAACCCACTGACTGCTAGAAATAGGATAAATGAAACCTATGCTAAGAAGCTTCTACAACTTGGTCTTAACTATGTCTCTTAAAGCAGGGTTAATTCTTCTTTGAGCTTGCCTTACTGGCTTGTATTATGGGCTTATATATATTCTATGAGTACATAGTCTAGGATCTAGCCCTTTCATGTCAGTGTAATCCCATGCAAAGACTTGTTGACTATCTTGTAAAAGCTTGAGAAGACTAGACATCTGAGATTCAGTGAGGTTTTTATTAACATTCAGCTCCTTTCCTGAAACAATTTCAACTCTCTTAACTTTTTCTAACATCTATACTTCTACTATGGATGGAGACTTTATCTCATGGGGTAGCAAGGTGTGAAGATAATCAGGTGTTGCAAGAAGCTAAGATGTGGTTTGCTTGGGCATTATTGTTTGAAGGGAACAATTTGGATCATCACAAGATGACTCCTTAGAACCATATTGGTTGGTAAGGATTGCTGCTAGTATATCATCTTCTTCTTGTGATACCATGAATGGATTTCTCTCAATGACCATGAGTTTTTGCACATAATTTGCTTCAAGGGTAGCATCTCCTAAGTCTAGCCAGACAACTTGATCAAGCTCACTTTGGGGTTTTTCTGGAGAATACAGAGTTAACTTCTTGGTATTTATTCCATCTAATATGGTCATCTTTCCTAAATGGCATGCAATGCAAGCATAACCATGGCTAGCCAAGGCAATCCTAAGATTAATGGATATCCTCCTAGGGTGGCTTTGGGTGACAAGACTATGAAATCTAAAGGGTAATCTAAGGAATCCAAAGTAAAAACAATATCCTCAACCATACCATCAGGCTTGACTATGGAATTATCAGCTAACTGCAATATTGTTGGTGTGTCCCACAAACCAATGATACTAAGTTTCAGCAAAACTTCCCTAGTCATAACAATGATTGATGCTCCCAAGTAAATTAGAACATTCTAAATTTGGGTACCATCAATGCAAATGGTTACCACTAGACTTCCTGGATCTGAATACTTAGGCATGACAACTTTTCTTAGGATGAGATCAGAGAGCTAGCCTAAGACATGGACAATATCAGGGTCTTTCTTTTTCCTTCCAGGTTGTTTGATACAAGCTTCTTTAATTGCTTTGGTATAGACAAGAATTTATTTAAGGGCATCCAACAAGGGAATCTGCACTCTCATTTGCTTGAGTTGATAAATCAAATCAGTGGCTACAAGATTTTCTTTTGGAGGAATTTCCCGAGACAATATTTGTAGATAAGGAGGATTCTTTGGCACTGGTGCAGTTTGAACAATAGGTGGAACATCAACAGGCTAGTTCACGGGTATGTCCTCGACATTAGCAACTTTGGTTATTATTGGCTCCTTGGGTGCAGGTAGTGTAGTTCCTGATCTAAGATGGATATCATTTACATGCAAGGAATAAGCTTGTTACTTATTATTAGGATTTTTTGTTGGCTGAGTAGGAAGTTGAGTTGGCTTTTGAGGGTTTCTATTTGCTACAAGAGGCGGTGACATAATAGCTTGCTGCTGAGGTGGGGGCATTATTGCTTGTTGTTGATTAGGCTGATTGGGTCCCCACTGAGGTGGCCATTAGCTATTTTGTTGCGGCTACTGATAGGAGTTATACTATTGTTGGTATGGGTTAAATGGTGGTTGCTATGGATAGGCTTGGTTATAGTATGACTATTGAGTAGACCAGTTGTGATTCCAATTCTGACCCTGAGGAGTAGAATTTTGGGGGTTTTGGTTTGGCGAATAGCTATTATTATAACCAAAATTATTCAGTGGGTCTAAAGGCATACCTTGTCTCTGAGCCCATGGACACCTTTGAGCAACATAGAAAACTTCTCCATTCTCCTCATCTATGGCTTTGAACTTGGTGGGCATTGGGTTGATGTCCATAGATGCAACCATCTTACATTTATAGTTTCTCTTCCTTTCTCTACAATGAGAACATAACTCAGCAAGCACAACATCTGAATCTTCCTTCTTCCTCCTCGCTTGCATACTATCCAGCTGAGGGGCAACATCATTAATGATGTCTTGCTTGAAGTCAGATAGAAAATTAGACAGCTCCATTTTGGATACTCCTAAACCACCATTGGACTTATGTGGTAGGTCTCTAAGTCCCCTACCCTTCTTCAAAGTGGTCCTTGAATAATTTTGACATATATTCTTTATGTCAACCCAACCTTTTTGTGTGATATCTCCTACTGACATTAGGTCTAAAACCTCAATACTTCCATCATTCACACCCTTTAGGAAGAGGTGTTTCTGAGATGCCTCATTTAGATGGTGCTGTGTATTACACTGTAAGTTGAACATGAATCTAGATACATAATCTTCCAAGGTTTCATCCTCCTTCTGAGACATTTTAAAAATGTCATCACCTTTCAAATCTTGATCTCTATAGTACTCTTTGTACTTCAAAAGAAACATAGTGCACATGGCTTTCCAATCTGCTACAACATTAGCACCTAACCCCATGAACCATCTCAAATAAGCTTCTTTTAGAGTTGATGGAAGCAACTTCAACTTATGGGCATTAGTGGTATAGTCATAACTCTGGCAAAGAATATCAAATTCAAAGAGAAAGGTCTCAGGGTCTTCTGTAAGGAGGCCATAGAATTTGGGAAGTGCTGTAATAGGTATATTCTTCAAATTTTGGTTACCTTGCTATTGAGGTATAGGAAAAGGAAAGGGAGCTTGAGAAGCCATTCTAGGAGGAGGACCTAGTGTTGGTGGCTGATATATAATAAGAGCAAGCAGGTTGTCTTGGTATTCAGGTTCAACAAATAGGTCATTCAAATGCAGTGATTCCTCAGATGATGAAGAGGATATGTCTTCCTTAGCATCAGCAAATGGATTTTCAAAGGATTCTTCTTCTTCATTCTCACTTTGAAGTTCTTCAACTTGAGGATTAAATAAATCAAATGGTTCTCCATGGTAGTTATGGGGAAGAAATCTCCCAAGCATAAAATGCTTACTTAAGTACTAGATTAAAACCAAAAATGCAACTACAAGGATAAGTTTGAATTAACACCATCCACGGTAGTGGTGCCAAAAATGCTTGGCCAAACAATAGTATCAGAAACCTAGAGCAATGGACTACCTGTTTTAGGATTGGACACCCCAAATGATTCCTAAATGCATTATTTGGTCTCATTTAATTATCGACCAGGGACATAAACTTGGAATGGCATTTGCAAAGTATATGCTTCAAACCTTCTCTTTCTAAGTCTATCTAAGGAATTCAAATGCTTATGATTCAGGAAAACTATACTAAAACTGGTAAGCAAATGTATTCTAATCAAAGTAGGAAATTATAGTTAGGAACTACTCCAACTGACTGTGCTGTAGGAACAGGCTACTAATTTTGATATCAATAGCTGTAGGAACAACAAAGTTCTAATACATATAAATGAATAGGAAAATGAACTCTACACTAACAGAACAATTCACTCATCAAGTGAGCCCCCTTGAATGAGTGAATGAGAAGTACAATCAAGATGAAAGATGCAAACTTGAATTGAACATTCTATTCATCCATAAAATGATTACACTTGATTGAAACAACATACAAGAGTTCTATTTAAAACCTTTTTTTTTTACTAACTCCAAAAGAGTCACAACAGTCGATTATTTAAAATGAAGCTACAACTATCTCCTAAATCTATAATCACTTCATAAATGAGGATCAGTTACAACTCATAAAGTTTCACAATAGAAACATTATTAACCATGAATAATCCTAGAATATAGTGCACACTAAATCTGCGCATTGCATGCAATATAAAGTATTGACTTGCTTGCAAAGATTCTGCAATCTAAGGTTGTCTTTGATGACTCCCGTACTAGTATGTTGGTCTTTGAATATCCACAGTCAACTCCTACAAAACAATCAATGTGCACACATCCAACCATATACATATATATCCACATCATCAATATTAGGAAAAGGTGTAAGTCTTAATTATCACTCTTGCAAATCCTACGGCTATAGGAGGTAACTACCCAAAACATAGCTTAGGCAAGGAAACATCCATTAACATGTATAACTATTGTATTTACCATTCCTATCCATGAATTTAAGTAGATATTATGTTTTTAGAAGTATCCACATTTCCATCTTATGTTCACACACATATATAGCATATACATAGAAACCATAAGTTCATATGCTTAAAACCATAAATTCATGTCTATGTGCAATCAATTTGTTCTAGAAAGAGGATAAAAAACACTAAGAAAGATGGCTATTTTAGAAGCCCATCAGTTCTTAGAGCTGTTCTCCTCTAGTCATTGAGAGTTGATAGGCTCTAGAGCTAAAAGTAGCTGAGATAACAAAGGGACCCAGCCAGTTGGGTTCAAACTTCCCCTTGCACTCTTGATGTGATTGATTTTTAGGATTCTCTCTCAAGACTAGATTGCCAACCTAAAATTCTCTATCTTTCTTGTTGTAGCCTCTAGACATTCTTTTCTGATATACTCTAAGATGATCATATGCTATTTGTCTGCACTCATCTAGTAGTTCAAGTTCTTGTAACCTAGGGACTCTATAGTCATCATCAGTCACTAGACCATGCATTCTGATTCTTAGTGATGGGATTTCAACCTCAATAGGTAGTACCACTTTAGACCCATAAACTAAAGTGAATGGAGTAGCCCCAGTAGGTGTTCTGATACTTGTTCTGTAGGCCTAGAGATTTGGATTGATCATGAGATGCCAGTCTCTTCCTATTTTATTAATTGTGCGATGCAAGATTTTCAATAGATTCTTGTTGGATGCCTCTACTTGTCCATTCCCTTGGGGATAGTAGATGGATGGCCAATGTTGTGTAATCTTGAATTTAGAGCATAAGGAATCTAGGTCCTTGTTCTTGAATTGGCCTCCATTATTTGTGACTATTGAATGTGGGATACCATATCTACAAATAATATAATTCAATATGAACATAGATATCTGCTTGTCAGTATCTTGTGTCAAAGGAATTGCTTCTACCCATTTTGTGAATTAATCTATAGCTATAATGATATGGGTATGTCTATTAGAAGAATGAGGATAAATGGATCCTATCAGATCAAATGCCCATTGTTGAAAAGGCCATTGTGTAGTAAAGGGAATGAGATCTCTCCTTGTGCATGAATTAAGTTACCATGTACTTGGCACTTTTGATAGTTCTTTGCAAATTTGATAGCTTCTTTTTCCATTTCAGGCCAATAGTACCCATCCCAAATAAGTTTTCAAGCTAGTGTTAAACTGTTGGAATGTGATCCACATACACTATCGTGGACTTCCTCTAGTCCACGTTGAGACTCTTCATGTTCTAAACACCTAAGAAGTGTACCATCTAGACCTTGTTTGTACAGATCATTACCAATGATGACATACCGTGATGCATTTTAGATAAGGTATCATTTCTCATGGTGGTTGAAGGTATTTTGGATGATTTGGTCTTTAAGGTAGGTGTATGCACCCTAAAATGGTTGCCTAGACTTTGGGCCCCCATTCAGCAATTTATCAAATCCCTGAATCAATATTTTCAAAAATTAGTATTCTATCAATTATATCAATTTCCTTTATCAAGTCCTATTTTATCATTTTCGATTATTTGCCTTGCGCTAACCATTTTATCCTAAGTCTTTATTTAATTAAAAGGAATATTTCCTCCCCTTTTAATAAATAAAAAGTCCCACCTTTTCCTCTTATCCTAAGTTGCACAAATAAAGCATTATTCATAAAAAAAGAAAAAAACACTTTTTGTCTTATATGGACATAAAAGTCAAACTCTTATTTTCCCATTGGAGGATATTTGTGCACATGGATTTCTCTTCTTTGATGCTCCACCATTGATTAAGTCTTTTGCCTCTTAATCTCCATGGTCCATTCCTTTTTATTTCCTATAAAAGGAGAGCTCTCTTCCTCATTTTGCATATAGATATCCATCTCTTTTATGCTAATGTTATACTAGAGGTTTTCTAGGTCATTTGGAGCTTTTTGAATACATTCTTGCATTCAAGCTTTGAAGACATTGTTATTGCATTTCATTTAGTTTGCTTTCATAGTTGCATAATCATGGCATTCTTAGTATATATTTCCTTTATGCAATAGATTAGTCTCACATAGCTTAATTAGGGGGGATTGTAAGACTTGTACTTTCCTTTCATAGTCTAGTTTGCACTTTCCTTTCATAGATTAGATTTCCTTTCAAGCATTGCATTGTTATCATTTAGCTTTCATATTTGCATCTTCATTCTTAGCTTGCATTTCATTGCATTTCATATTGATTTTATTAGAGATATTGGCACTCTTGCCCTTGTCTTCACTTGAATCTCTCATTGTGTGGTTGACTAGCAAGGTCATTAACTTCATAGCTCTAGCTGAGAGCAATTTTACAACCTTGCAACTCCATACATAGAGAGCTATGGATTGATTTTTGAGACCTCATTCTTGAGTGTTCTTGATTGTAAGGATTCATAGAAGTGCACTACTTTTGTGTGTACATTTCTGGTGCCCACCGTGGGGCAGAACATTAGCATTTTGTCCTTTATTTTCTACATTTTTGTCAAATTTTTCATCAATTTTTTTCTTTATTTTCGGTCTCTAGTTTTCTATCTCAGAGTGTCATGCGATACTTTTCACCAGTGTCATGCGACAGTTTCCTATATAGTAGTGTGACACTTTACTAGTTGAAAGTGTCACCCTGTTTGACAGAAAGTGTCACTCTATTTTATGCATTCTGTCACCTCTAGGTAAGGAGAACTATCACCCTAGGACAAATTGTCACCCTCGTATGCAGAGAAGTGTCGTGCGACATTTCTAGTGACTGTACTATTTCCTGTACCCAACAGTGAGTTTTTTTAGACCTTTTTGGCCAAGTTTAGATTAATCCATTTACTAGTTTGATTTACTGTAGTTAGATAGATTTCATTTGCAGATTTCATTTGGATTTTGGATCTAAAAAGAACCTCTCATGTGTTTGGCCTGAATGTTTACTTGCTTTCATAGGCACATCACTTTTATGCTCTTAATGGTGAATGAAAGAACATAGATTTGTTTTTACAAGTTTGTGTAAGTGAATGCTTCTTGGTTTCCAATATCAAATATCTCATTGAGTGATTGGGGGCATGGATTCATTCCTTGTTTACATAGGGAGTTAAATGCACCACTTTATGGACTCACTCTATATTTTCTTGGAAAGTTAAATATTCCATTGATTCAACCCTTTTTCATTTGTGAGTAGTATTGATAAGCAACTTTAGAGTACTTTTGATTGATCTTGTTAGCTAAATTGGGTTGTTGGACTCACTTATTTCTAATCACTTCTCATTTCCACCCTTTGGATGCAAGGTCAGCATTCATACATAGGGGAGGGGTCTACTTGAAAAGAGCATTAAGTGTTCCACAAAGTTTCCCCCTTTTTATGCTTTCTTGATCTCATTAGTTTTCTAAGGTGTGGACTCACCTTGAGTTTGTGTGAGGAGTTAAATGTTCCACTTTTTTTGGACTCACTTCACACTCACTTGAAGAGTACTTTTGATTGATCTTCTTCGCTACATTGGGTTGTTGGACTCACTTATTTCTAATTGCTCCTAATTTCCACCCTTTGGATGCAAGGTCAACATTCATATATAGGGGAGGGGTCTACTTGAAAAGAGCGTTAAGTGCTCCACAAAGTTCTCCCTTTTATGCTTTCTTGATCTCATTAGTTTTCTAAGGTTTTGGCTTGCTTTGAGTTTGTATGAAGAGTTAAATGTTCCACTTTTTGGACTCACTTCACATTTACTTGGCGAGTTAAGTGTTTCACCTTTAGTGCTTTAAATACTTTTGATAGTGGATTGCTTAGAGCTAATTGGATTTTGGATTATTCTAACCTTGTTGGCCTAACAAGTTGTGGTTGTAGGTGCATTTGCTTGAAATATTTTGCCAAAAGAACGCATGTCAAAGCTTCAAATGCACAAGGGCTACTAACGGTTTTTGCAGGGCTGCCCAAAGCATAAAAACCCAATCAAGTGCTTGTTTAATTGTTTTCTATATTGAGTGCGACATATACTAGTTGTTTCATTTCATAGGCACTTAATATCTTGTGGAAGAGATTTTGAGGTGGTAGGAGAAGTATGCTCTTCACCCTTGTGGTGAACTAGAAAATCTTGACCCATCTTTGGATTTTGAAAGCAAGAGGGTAATTGAACCTTTGCTTGGTGTGTTTGGGAGAAAGCTTTGAGATAAGGGGAGTATGCTCTTCACCCTTGTGGTGAGACAAAATCCTTGAATCTCATAAGTTGATCCATTTTTGTTTAGATTGTTAGAATCCTTTAGTGGGCCTACTCTTGAGCAATCAAGAGGAACAAACCAAGTGGGGACAAGCTTACTACTGGCTATTCTGACCCACTATAAACTCAAGGCTATCGAGGACACAAAACCTTGGTAGACGTAGTGCTTGTCTTCGCTTGATGTGAGTACTTGTGGGATTGTGACCATGAGGAAAGTATTGAGCAAGAATGCTTAAGGTACTCTTGAGGCCGCGAGGTCCCAGTCCTTTATGAGGAGGAAGAGGGGTACTACAAATGGAAGCCCTTACTAAGAACCATAGTTAGAGGCCACCCTATTTTTTTCGCTTAGCTTCTTAGTGCAAGGATTGATCCAAGTGGAATAACCCGGATCACCCCAAGATTACTCACCATATGTGTTCCTTTGGTTGTGTCTTTGGCACTTCCATGACAAAGTTAATATCTATTGTGGGCAAACACTTTGTGTGAGGCAAGGGAGCATCAAGTGTGGGCCAAGTTGTTAAGTATTGAGCTTTGAATTTCTAGGATAGATATTGTTTGAAGTGTCTTCGATTGTGTAATACTAGCGTTAATGTTCTTGAACATTCAAAAAATCAGTAGTATTCATAGGGTGTTTTTCTATTTTGATATCACAAGTGTTTGTCTTGGCAAGGTTACTTTTGCCCTTTTTTCAAGTGCTTGAAGACACATTTGATACCATACTATTTGTAAACCTATCAATTTATTGCTGTCATTGTGATTGGAATAAAAAAATCAACCCTCAAACTGAAAATATTGAACAAACAGGCCTTAAAATTGAGATTTTGACATTCACTGGTCAAAAAGTCATATGACACTGAAATGTTGTCACACCCTATTCTGAGAATTGTCATGCGATAGTTCATCCCTACATAGCTATCACCTCGCTTGCCTGGAAAGTGGCGCACTGTTAGCCTGGAAAGTGTCACCCTGTATTGTGTGAATTGTCACCTGGTCTTAAAGTGTCACTTGGTTAGCCTGGAAAGTGTCACCTGATAATTTTATGCTGTATACTTGGTTTCAGTCATTTCACAATTGCTTTTAGTTGGCTGGGTCTTTAAGAAGGTAACTTATCTTGCCGCTGGAGGCCTATCTTTACCCTAGATTTCTATTTTAGACCTTTAGGGGTAGTGTCATTTGATTTACAAAGTCACCTTGGGAAGAATTGTCAAGTTAGAAGATTATTCCTGTTGAGAAAGTATATCTCTAGAGTTGTTAGTAACATTCTTGGATAATTCTAGTACTCTTTTTATCCAAATCATTTCCACTCAAATTCAATTTCAATTATACAATTTGGGCTAAGTCCATCCTCTTGATTCAAACATGCAAGGATATTGATCCTTTGATTTTTAGCACCTCTTTGACAATGTTGGTAACGCCATTTGGAATTTCTATCTTTCCATCTCTTTTTGGACATTAGAGGAATTTAATTATCTTAGTTTGGTGTTGACACTTCGAGAGGTCACCATATCATCAAGAATATTTTTTCTATTAATAATATCAGATTTCCACAATCCATTTTTAATTATGTATGCATTTTTGGATTAGATTGTGTGTAGTTTTTTGATCAATGTTTCGGATCACACTCCATGATCCATCAACTTTTTTTCTTACAATTCTTGCACTCTTTTTTGTTCCTGATGATGGATCATGGAGTGTGATCCGAAACGTTGATAAAAAAACTACACACAATCTAATCCAGAAACACATACATAATTAATATTTTTTCTTTCATGTCAGTTACCACAAGGTATCAAGTGAATCAAGGAAAATGACCCCCAATTGTCTTTAATCAGTTACCCTTAGTTAAGACTCGTCAACAGCAAAAGGGAAAAGAGCCCATTTTCAATCAATCCCCTAAGAGTGAGTCTGAGGTTGGTTTTGACCCAAAGAGTAATCCTAATGAATTGAGTTCCTCTTTAGCACCTTTTTCATCAAATATGGAGATGAGTTACACCTTCACTAGACAACAAAGAGAAGAAATGAATCAAACTCTTAATGACATGTTCCAACGACATAGGGGTCACACGATGTCCACTGGGTCTTCTTCTGATAGTCCACCTAGATCACCTCCTATCAACACAAGGTATCTAGATGCTCATCAATGAGCTGAGAGACATCATTGGAAAGCTCACTCAGATACATGGTGACAACATGAAGACCAAAACAATGAATCTGGTGATGCTCATATCAATGCAACTAATGTATCTAGACATTCAAGACAATACACAAGTGAGAGGTTGAAGCACATTGAGAGAGAAAAGCAAGCCTTCTTGGATGAACAAGCTGCTAAGAAAGAAAGGTTCAAACAATTGGAGGATGAGGAATGAGCTTGGTGAGACATAAGGTTAAGATCCATAGAAGAAGAACAAGATAGACTCCTAGCGCAACAACTCCATGATCAATTCAACAATAGGGGTACCAACAGTGGAACCAAATCTCCACCATATACTCCCTCACCAAGTCCAAGAAGAAGGTCAAGGACCCCATCAAGATCACCTTGTCCTAGAGGAAGAAGGACTTCTCAGTATAACCATCATAAGAGACAATCACCTCCTAGATACTCAAGACAACCCTCCCAATGAGCTCATCATGGATCTCAACACAGAGGAAGTAATGCTAACTTTGACACTATTGATTTTATGACAATGCAACAAGAACCATCCTTCCAACAATATGTGGATAAGTATGTGGAGCAAAATAAGGATTAGTTCTTGGAAAGTCTAATCAATAAGGGTGCAAAAGTCCCATACAACTTTGATGTGGACCAAAAGATTAAGAAGAAAAACCCTTCAACTGATGAGGTGATCAAGCAGATGCAAAAGACTATGGAAAAAATGATGGCTCCTAAGAGTTCCTTCAACTTGGACTCCATATGTCCTAATCCCATTGAAAAAAGTGTGGTTATGGTAGATTTTCCTAGAAAGGTTTAAATCCCCACATATGACAAATATGATGGTAGTGGTGACCCCCATGACCATGTACGATAGTTCTATATCATGAGCTTTGAATTTCATCATGAGGACCCCTATCCCATGAGGTTATTCCCAAGGAGTCTCAAAGGCCAAGCAATGGAGTGGTTTACCAACATTACTCCTCCTGTCAAAACTTTTAAAGAACTTGTCCAAAGGTTTGTGCAGAATTTTGCATATAATTTATCAAGGTTAGTCACCATGCTTGATTTGTGTAAATTAAAATAGAATCAAGGGGAACCCTTTGTGACATTTTTACAAAGGTGGAGACGCTTATGCTCCAAGTTTTCTAGGACCATCCTTGAGGAAGAAAGGATTGATATAATTGTGAGCAATCTAGTGCAAGAATTAAGATATGAAGTTAGAAAAATGGTATTTAATTCTTTTGACACTATGGTAGAAACTGCATGTCGCATCGAGGATGTATTAAAAGAACAAGGTATTTTGGCCAAACAAAGTAACAAAAATGGCCAAAACAATAACAATAATAATAAGGATAAAAAGAACTCATATTGGAACAAAAATAAGCACGTAGTCAGTGACAGAGTTGTTGAATCTCCACAACCTAAGGAACAAGGATTTCTTAATCTATCTAATGCAGTTCAAGCTATGAAGCTACAGACATCCTTAGATCAACAAGAGCACAATCCCAAGTATCAAGATAAATCTAAGTCAAGAAAGAATCAATTCACTAAACTCGGGGACTCTTATGTAGACATTTTTAAGACCTTGATTGCTCATAATTTGGTACAACCTCATGATCCTTCAAAGTTTCGCATACCAGATCCTAAACCTTATTGGTGGAATGAGAAGGCTTACTGTGTATACCACAATGGGATTGGACATGACATTGAAGGTTGTTTTAAACTCAAACATCTTGTTCAAGACCTTATTGAGAATAGGAAATTACAAGTTGATGGGTTGACCACAAACACAGGCCACAAGGCCTTTAAGGAGCCCTTGCCTAAGTTTGAGAAGGGGGAGACTTCTCAAAACAAGAATGGCAAGGCCACAATCAATTATACCTATACAACTATGGAAAATGTCATTAATATGCTTGAGGTTGTGAACAATGATGTCAACATGATGAGAGGGAATGATCCCTATGACTATGATGTAAGCTCACCCCCAATATTTGATGAAGGACCCATTGTTGTGCTTAGAGGTCCTCAATCTTGAAGGTCATCTCAACCTCTCAATGTTGTTACTAGGGGTTAGTCCAAGGGTCCTATTATCATTCAAGGTCCTAATTCTAGCAAACCTAAGCAACCAATGTCCAAAAGTGTTCCTCCTAAATCTGTAGTTGGTCCTGATATAAGTTACAACCTTGTTGATCAGTTACAGTGAATGCCAGTGCAAATTTCTATTTTTGAGCTCTTAGAATTGTCTCCTAGACACAAGCATGTCCTTGAGGACATTTTGTGTGCAGCAAATGTCCCTAATAATATAGATGTCAACCAATTCCAAAACATGGTCAACCACCTTGCTAGCCCACATTACCTTACATTTTCCAAAGAAGATGATAAAGCCTTGAGCCATCTACACAATCTTGCCCTTCGCATTGAGGTCATGATCCAGAAAAACCATGTTAGGCACGTGTTGATAGATGGGGGTCCTGGGCTCAATATTTGTTCTCTAAGTCTTTTGAAAAACCTGGTTTACTTAGAGCATGCCATTGATACCAGGAAGAAAATTACTATCAAAGCCTATGATGAGGCTGAGAGAAGTTCTAAGGGGTTAGCCGTTCTTCTAGTCAGAATTGGTCTTGTTGAAAAGGACATTTTGTTTCAAATTGTTGATGCTAGTCCTCTAGCATACAACATCCTACTAGGTAGACCATGGATTCATGACATGCAAGCAGTACCATCTACCTATCACCAATGTGTCAAGTTTCCATATAATGGTGTAGAAGTCTGCATACTAGGTGATAGTACCTTATCTATTAATGCAATTTCAGCAGGGGCCCATGTTCCCTTAAATAGAGAAGTGGGCAATTTTGGGTTGACTCTTGAACAATGTAAGGATAAATTCATAGACCTTGGTATGGGAGGATATCAAATTGACTCCTTTACAAAATTTCCAATTTCACCTAGGTCCTATGGTAAACCGTCAAAAGAGATGTGTCCCTCATCTTCAGCCATGACTTTGTTCAATACTTTTGTAGAGTCTTTAGTACCTATTCAGGGTGAGAAAGAAGAGGTGGCTGTCAAAGATTAGATATACAGAGAAGAAAAGTACCTACATAATGAAAATTTTTCCCCATCTCCTAAGACTTATGGGAGAGGATACACATTGGTCACCAACATGGGCTACCCAGGTCATGGCCCTCTCAATCATAGGTTAGATGCCAAGGCTGAACCACTCAACCATGCTCTTTTTGGTCATAGGACTAGGTCAATGGTTGGCCTGGGGTTTGATAATGGAAAGAAAAAAAGTGTTCCTATCCTAGCTGCAATGGATAGTGATAGTGACTTAGATTATACACCTAATTTCCAAAACCAACAAGACATGATTGATGATTGGGTGCCTTCTACAAATATCCTTTAGGGAGATTCAAATGACTTAACAATTGTAAACACAAACACAAATTCCAGAGAAGGTGATACCCTTCACAATCTCGAAGCTTCTACATCAAGGCATCCCAAGCCTTCTTGGTGTAAACATCCCAATAGAGATTTAGAAATAGATTCACATGAGTTTGAGTGGGACTCTCTTTCAAATGGAACAGTTGATTTAGACATGGATGTTGTCCATACCTATAGTACTCAACCCAATGTGACCAATGAACTTAGTGTAGGACAAGAGGATTGGAATCCTTGAATTGCCTTAATGGATGATGCTTCATTTGGTAGGATGAGTCCTAATTTAGGTATCTTAGAGGGAAACTTGACAGATCCTAATTGTGTGATCACTAGGGATATTTCCTTTCATATCAATAATGTTGAACCACTCATTGATCTACTCCTTGTCAACCATCATTTGATTGATTGGTCACAACTTTGTTAAGAGCCTCAGCTCCTCACTTTTCACAATGACTATGAAATAGTTTGCTACCTAAATGCTCTTGAATCTATAGTCTCTTCCATAGTGAACCTACAACAAGTATGACAGATCTGGATATTAAGTACCTCAGTCATAAAATAAAAGAAAAGAAAAAAAAGAGAAATGGTTTTGATGGTGAAAACCACTATGTGGCGGTGTCAAAACCCAAAAAAGTAAAAAGAAATGACATATCCGAAGGTGAAAACCTCTTTGAGGCACCTAAGGATGGGGTACTTAATAACCTATTGAGTTATTTCCAAGATAGGTCATCAATTCTTATTGAGCCTATGCAATCAGTAAATTTGAATATGAAAGAGGCTTCACAGGTGATTCATCTAGCTCGGTCTCTGTCAGTGCAAGAAAAAGAGGCATACACCAAGTTTTTACAAAAGAAGAAAATCAATTTTTCTTGGACATATTCAAACATGCCAGGGCTTGAAACTAATCTCATTATGCATCACTTATCTATAGCTCCAGGAATTAAACTAGTAAAACAAAAGTTGAGGAAAATGCACCCTCACATAGCTCTCCTTGTTAAGGCCGAATTAGAAAAGCTCTTGGGAGCAGGATTTATTAGAGCTATCGACTATGCCTAGTGGATCTCAAATATTGTTCCAGTTTCAAAGCATGATGGGTCCATTCATGTATGCATAGACTTCAGAGATCTTAACAAAGCTTTCCCAAAGGATGACTTTCCACTCCCTAATATAGACATGATAGTGGACATGACTACAGGCTATGAGATATACTCTTTAATGGATGGTTTCTCTAGTTATAACCAAATAAAAATAGCTCCTGAGGATCAAGAAAAGACAACATTCACATATGCATGGGGAACCTATTGTTGGAACGTCATGCCATTTGGATTAAAAAATGTAGGATCCACATACCAAAGAGCTATGACCACAATATTTCATGATATGATGCATAAAAACATGGAGGATTATGTGGATGATACCTTGGCCAAGTCTAAGAAAAGGGATACACACCTAGATGATTTGGAAGTAATTCTAGATTGAATGGAGCAATTTTAGTTAAGATTGAATCTGAAAAAGTGTGCCTTTGGAGTTACCTCAGGTAAACTTCTAGGATTCATAATTTCAACCAAAGGAATAGAGGTGGATCCTGAAAAGGTTCAAGCCATATTAGATATGCTGCCTCCTAAGAACATTAGTCAGATGAGATGTCTTCAAGGATAACTCTAATCCATATAGAGGTTTATTTCATAGCTTGTAGATAGAGCACAACCACTCAACAAGACATTGCATAAGGGAGCCACATGTGCTTGGAATGAGGATTTCCAAAAGAGCCTAGATCAAATAAAACAATACTTGGCTAATCCTCCAATTTTGATGCCTCCTATCCCAGGAAAACCATTAATTTTGTATATCTTAGTGAAAACATCTTCCTTGGGGGCATTATTGGCTCAACTTGATGATATTGGGAAGGAAAGAGCCATCTACTACATTAGCCATACTCTAGTATCTTATGAGATCAATTATAATAGTATTGAAAAGTATTGTCTTGCGGTAGTGTTTGCTTCCCAAAAGTTGCAACACTACATGCTTGCCCATACTATACATCTTGTTGCAAAAATTGATCCTCTTAAGTATTTGCTTAGTAAGGCCACCCTCATGGGTAGACTTGCTAAATGGATGATGATTCTTTTAGAATTTGACATAGATTATGTTGAGCGTAAGGCTATAAAAGGACAAGCCATTGCAGTCCAATTGGCTGATTTTCCAATCCGAGACAAAGCACCAATGAAAGTTGAGTTTCCAAATGAGCACGTAATGTACATGACCACACGTACTTGGAAAATGCTCTTTGATGGTTCAAATATGCAAAATGGATCAGGAGCTGGAGTGTTCTTTGTTTCCCCTCATGGGTGTACTATTCCCAAGTCCTATAAATTATTGTTCCCATGCACAAACAACATTGCTGAATATGAGGCCCTAACCAATGGATTGAAAATGGCCATAGAATGGGGAATTACAGAGCTGCATGTCTTTGGGGATTCACAATTAATTATCAACCAAGTAAATGAAGAATACCAAACTAAGGATGATAAGCTGATACCTTACAAAAAGATGGTTGATTCATTGCGACACTATTTCACATTTGTGATATTTCAACAAGTCCCTAGAATAGAAAACAAGGCTGCAAATGCTATGGCTACATTAGCTTCACTCCTTCATTTGGAACAATATGAATCAAGATTTGAATTCCTGGTGGAAGAGCAACACCATCCCATCTTTGACTCCTCTGAAAGCCATGTCATTTGTACCTTGGTCACTCACTAGTCTTCCCATTATGGTGCTATCTATTCATACCTTCATGATGGCATCATTACCAAATCATTTAACTGATCTAAATGAAGAAACCTTGTCCGTAATGCCTCTCACCATACCCTTATCTCTGGTGATTTGTATAGGAAGGGTTTAGATGGGACACTTCTTAGGTGCTTGGAAAAGGATGAGTCTGACCAAGCGTTAGTTGACATCCATGAGGGCATTTGTGGAGGACATTCCAATGGTCTTGCCATGGCTTGACGATTGCTTAGGGTGGGGTACTATTGGCCCACAATGCAAATGGATGCTATAGCTTTTGCCAAATCATGTGAAAAATGTCAGAAACATGGAAACCTAATTCATGCTCTAGGTAGGGAGCTTATTCCTTCTATTTCTCATTGGCCATTTCAGTGTTGGGCCTTTGACCTTGTTGGGCAGATTCATCCCAACTCATCAGGTGGACATAAATTCATAATTACTACTACTGACTACTTTACCAAATGGGTAGAAGCCATTCCACTCTCTATTGCTTCAGGAAAGAAAATTTCTTTGTTCATATTGAATCACATCATTTGTTGATTTGGGATACCTTCTGAGATAATCACTTACAATGGCGGTCAGTTCAAAAATAAGGACCTTATACACCTCTGCAAGAAATTCAAGATAAAGCAACATTGGTCCTCCATTTACTTCCCACAAGGAAATGGACAAGCAGAGGCCTCTAATAAAACCATTCTTAAGATTCTCCATAGAACAGTTCACAAGAATGGTAGAGATTGGCACTTACAGATCAATCCAGCCTTATGGGCTTATAGAACAAGTATTCATACTCCCATAGGGGCTACTCCTTTTTCCGTCACTTATGGTGCTGAAGCAGTATTACCTTTAGAAGTTGAGATTCCCTCACTTAGAGTCTCTCTCAAAGGTTTGATTACAGATGAAGATTATCATGCCATGAGATTGCAAGAATTGGAACTTCTTGAGAGAAACGTAGAACATCTTTTGATCACATGAGAGTCTACCAAAAGTGTATGTCCAAAGCATTCAACAAAAAGGTTCTCCCTAGAGAATTTCAAGTAGGAGATCTTGTCCTGCGTGAGAATCCTAAGAACCAAAAACATCGAGAACAAAAGGGAAAATTTGAACCTAATTGGCTTGAACCATACATTATTACTGTTGCTTTTGGGACAGGTGCTTACTTGCTATCTGATGAACAAGGGGAATAGCTCTCTGATCCTATTAATGTTTTGCACCTTAAGAAGTTCTATCCATGATGCCTATTCTCTCTGGGGGCATCCTTTGTACATATTTATGGGTCCTAAAAAAAAAATTCAAAAAAAATTCATATATGATGCTGAAAAAATCCTAAAAAGCATATAAAGTCCTGAAAAAATACAAAAAAAATTAAAAAATGCAAAAAATTCAAAAAAAATAGAAAAAGTGCCTTGGTGAAAACCTGGAAATAGGTGCCTTGGTTGCAAAAATACAAAAAAATGAAAAAATCAAAAAAATTCTTCCAAGTGGTGAAAACTTGGAAACGGGTGCTACTTGAGGCCTTTGCACCCTTGTCTCTTAGCATGCGTCCTTGACACTTAACCATTCTCCATCATGCCTTGACCTTATTTGACTTGGTTTGAAATTGGTCTTTATTTTTGTCTAGGGGGCATACCTGTTAGCATAGGTCCTTTAGGTGCATTTGTCTCTTGGGGCATTTCACAAATAGGTGTTTTTCAATACCACCCCAAACTATGTTTTTCAACACTACCCTAGCGTCGAGTGTTTCTCAACACTTGTTAGATGTCTTACCCACCAGTCTAAGTATGATGTGATATCTCCCATTAGCAAATTTGATGCTCAAAGTTTGACTCTATGACCAACACACACACACTTAAACAATTAACTCAATTGAGATATGTTAACTTTATTTTTCTTTGTGTGCTGTCTATGAGGATTTATTTGATGAGTGGTCTCTCCCTGAGACATCTTTGATGATGTATGGCTAGAAGACTGAGGGTATGAGAACATGTTTTATTTCTTTATCTACTTGTGGGTATATTTCATTGATCCTAACTGTCACGAGCATTTATGCTGGTCTTACTTGACACTAGGGATTGATAAGGTATTATCCTTGACTATTTTGCGAGTGCATGCTTATAGCCATCTTGACCTTCTTATGTCCTGATACAAGCATAATCTCGCTATAGTAAAATTAGGTAATCTCACTACGCTAGTCATCTTGACCTACATGTCTTTAGTGCCTAGGTGGGATTCCCACATACTTATCTGATATAGATCATATTCATATACCCATAATTATACTAGTGTGTATTGTATGATCTTATGACGCTACCAATAACACTCAATGATGATAATTAGATGTCTATAAGCATTGAGACCTTGCAAGTCAACCACTTTTCATAGTAGCTTGCATTTTTAGGGTCATGTTAGATTAGTTTTGCATATGGAGAGAGCTCTCCTTTTCATCTCACATGGACCTATCAGTCAACTATGCTCATCTTCCTTTTTCTCAATCATATCTTTCACTCTTTGTCTTTCATCACAACTTGTTCCTGTCATCACAAGGGGTTAATCTTATCATCATATCTATATCTCAAAAATTTCATTTTTAGAAACATGAGTCTATATCATACACATGATAATTAAACATACATCTATGAGAGAGAATATACATGAGCATATACATAAACATTTTTGAGCAAAATGACAAGACAATACATAAATTGATACATCCATCACAAGTGAGACATACACACATGATATATCAAACATCCAGTAATCTCATATATATAAGTAATGATACATAGTACAAAGTGAGATCCCAAAATCTAGAACAAAAGTCTTAGAATATGTCTGAAACATCTAAACCTAAGCCCTAAACCTAGGTCTGACTCTCCCCATCATGTGCTGGTGATGGAGGTGGTGCTGCTGCTCTGTCTGGCACCATATCTAATCTGCCTACCCTCTAAGAGTAAGATGGGGCTCTCTATCCCTCAGGTATAGCCTATAGGTAGAGTCCATGGTAATAAGAAGCTTGTGCTATCTCTCTCCAGATCTCTACTGCATCAGTCAGTGCCGCCTACTCCCGGCATGCTATCTCTACCCTGAGATCAGTGATCTGCTGATCTCTCTCTACCCTCAAGTTAGCTAGCTACTAGTCTCTCACTGCTATCATGATGCATAGCTATTGCATCTCCATCTCTAGAGCTTGGATCCTAGCTCTTAGGTCCTCCCCTCCCACAGGCTACTCCTGCTATCCCTCTGCCTGTCAGCGAGCTAGTCTCACCTCATCCTCAAGTGTCGTTGATCTCCATCTTTGTGACTATTTCTGACCACCTGATCTTGATCCCTCACCTCTCTCCATCCCTCTCCCTCTCCCTCCCCCTCCATCCCCTCTGTCTCCTCTATCCCCTCTATCTCCCCCATCATCCCCCTAAGCAGCTGGTGGTGCATCTGATACGGTGAATCTAGGGAATGGATCCCTATGCCTCTCTACTCTATAAGCTACATCTGCACCTACATCCACCATGTCTGGAAGGTATTCCCATGCCTCCTAACATATAGCAACTATCTCTTGTATTGACTACTGGTAATCCAGCATCGACAACCAACCATGCCTCTCCTCATCCTGAAACTGAGCATGTGTAGTGGTCTTCGTAGACACCCTCTGCTGACGTCCAAACTATTTCCAGACCTGAGTAATAATGAATCTCTCCACAATGTCTACATGATGACCTACTAATGGCCAACTACAAAGTATATAATCCAGCTCCCACCTATCACCCCACTGCTTAGATGTCTTGTAAGGTCTCTAGGTGAATGAGGTGAGCTCATCCAACACCCTACGATAGTAAGCAACATCCCTGCTATTTGCCTAAGAGATGAAACTGGTATATCTATACATGTAGGGATATCTGCGCTCCCTAGGATGCACTCATGGATGCACTAAAACAATGTGCTCCCACACCCATATCTGAGTGAGTATAGCCCCGCACGCCCAAGTCCTTCCATCTCAGTAGATGATCTCATGTAGCTCATAGTGCATATCGGCTAGAATCACTGGACCCCATGCCATTCATTGTGGCCGTGCCACCAGATCTACTAGCAACCTCCCCCCTCCTAGTGGGAAACCCTTCTGACTCCTATCAGGGATAAGGGCCTATCCAATCAAAGATGCAACAATACAAGGCACTGGGAAGTCCCTACCAAAGTCAGCCATCAACCACTCCCAGCGGACATGTCAGTCTAGGATGGTGACATCCTAGAACATACCTTGGATAACCTGTCTCCCCTCTATCGGATCCTGATCATAGTATACCTATGTCATCAAATAATCATGTTAGTTTCTATCATAAGGGAAAGTTTATAACTTTGACTATCTATAAACATGATTATACTTATAGGCTCTCCATGACACGGAACCCGTAGGATCCAATAGACATCCTCCAATGTGATGGATGCCTCTCCAGTAGGTAGATGAAAGGTGTTGTGCTCACTATGTCATCTCTCAAAAAGAGAAATCAACAACCCATGATCATCTTGAATATGGGGCATCTGCAGTAAATACCAAAAGCCCATCACCCTCAAATCGGTCTTGCCCGGATCATCTAGATCTCAGACAAATTGCAATCCAGTCACCTAGGGTGCTCTGATCCAGAGCACAAGGAAGTTCTTCTGCAAGTCATTTCAACCATACCAGATGTCAGTACATATCATGAAGGATGTATAATATCAGTATAACACATTTTAAAATCAAACATTGTCTAGACCCATGTCATTTTGCTCAAAAACATTAAAACATGTCAAAATTTTATACTAGGCGACACTATTTTTTGATTAAGTGTTGTGCGACACTTTATCTTATAACAGTGTGATAGTTTCTATTTGGGTGACACTTCACATAGTGTCACATGACATTTCATCCCATGTCATGTGACATTAGATTCAATGCTCGTGCGACACTATTTTCACCCATGAAGTGTCGCACGACATTCATCCTTAAAGGGTGCAACACTTCTAAAGTGTTGCACGAATTTTGCCTAAACTAAATTTTTTTTGAAAAATAATTAACAATGTGTTTTAATATACTAAATGCTCATAAATGATCCAAAAAAGCAAGATTTTTTTTGAAAATATACTAAGGCAGCATAGTGTGGAGGCCGGTTGTGCAACTGGGCGTACTCAAATCGGTGTCTATGGACGGGAGCTACTGCTTGCTGGGCCATTTTCTCTCTCTAAGCTCTCATAATTCTCAAATCAATAAAAGTCAAATGATTTTGAAAATGACACTTTTTGCCCCTTATATAGCATTTTGACTTTTTGACATAATTTTCAAAATACCTTAGAATTGCACAAAAATTGCACCCTTACCTAATTTTGATGTCCTGGATCCATTTTTGGACTCGAAATCAAAATATGAGTTAATCTTGATAGTCAAAATCACATTTCAAAATTTCACCCTCATCTACGCAGTTGACTGACCATTTGAGGCCTGATACTTCGATCTTTGTTGGGGCATCTTCATTTCTTCACCCCCATCTCTTTCAAAACTCCTAGTCTATCATTCATTATCACTCACTTCATTTCTCTAAGGTTTGACTTAATTTTTATCCTATTGTCCTATTCCTCGACTATGATTTCTAGTGCTTTGATCAAGTTTATCAATTTCTTGTTCTCCTCTACCTGATTTTGATTTCGATTCCAAGGGGGCAGTACCTATCAGCTTTAATCTTTGATTCATATTTATCATTCAACTCAGCTTGAGATTTTTATTTGGAGACTTGATTATCACCCAGCAATGACGGTGGTGATTTTGTCTTTTGATTTTTATCTCCTATTTTTAGACTTGATTATTGCCTAGTAGTGACGGTGATAGTTTTGTCTAAGGCTTGATTTGCACCTAGCAGTGACCGTGTTGATCTTGTCTTTCAGCTTATTTTTGTCTTGATGTGTTCCCAAAATGAACACACATCTGAGTTGTTTTGTGATCCCAAATCGATCTCACATTTCAATTCTTCTTTGACTGCATGTGTTCCTAGAATGATCACACATTAGTCAAAGAGGGGCAAATGTATGCACCCTAAAATGGTCACCTAGACTTTGGGTCCCCATTCAACAATTTATCAAATCCCTGAATCAATATTTTCAAAAATTAGTATTTTATCAATTATATCAATTTCCTTGATCAAGTCCTATTTTATCATTTTTGATTATTTGCCTTGGGCTAACCATTTTATCCTAAGTTTTTATTTAATTAAAAGAAATATTTCCTCCCCTTTTAATAAATAAAAAGCCCCAACTTTTCCTCTTATCCTAAGTTGCACAAATAAAACATTATTCATAAAAAAGGAAAAAACACTTTTTATTTTATATGGACATAAAAGTCAAACTCTTATTTTCCCATTGGAGGATATTTGTGCACATGGATTGCTCTTCTTTGATGCTCCACCGTTGATTAAGTCTTTTGCCTCTTAATCTCCATGGTCCATTCCTTTTTATTTCCTATAAAAGGAGAGCTCTCTTCCTCATTTTTCATATAGATATCCATCTCTTTTATGCTAATGTTATACTAGAGGTTTTCTAGGTCATTTGGAGCTCTTTTAAGACATTCTTGCATTCAAGCTTTGAAGATATTGTTGTTGCATTTCATTTAGTTTGCTTGCATAGTTGCATAATCATGGCATTCTTAGTATAGATTTCCTTTATGCAATAGATTAGACTCACATAGCTTAATTAGGGGGGATTGTAAGACTTGTACTTTCCTTTCATAGTCTAGTTTGCACTTTCCTTTCATAGATTAGATTTCCTTTCAAGCATTGCATTGTTATCATTTAGCTTTCATATTTGCATCTTCATTCTTAGCTTGCATTTCATTGAAATTCATATTGATTTTATTGGAGATATTGGCACTCTTGCCCTTGTTTTCACTTGAATCTCTCATTGTGTGGTTGACTAGCAAGGTCATTAGCTTCATAGCTCTAGCTGAGAGCAATTTTACAACCTTGCAACTCCATACATAGAGAGCTATGGATCAATTTTTGAGACCTCATTCTTGAGTGTTCTTGATTGTAAGGATTCATAGAATTGCACTACTTTTGTGTGTACAGTAGGAGTATAGGTTTTTGTATCTAGAAGAATCATGACCAAAATCAATGCAAATCATGTGGGTTCCATGGGAATCATATACAGGGAATGAAAATGCTTCCACCAGGAACTCGTAATGTAGCTCATGTTTGGGCTGATGGAGTAGAGATGATAGCATTGCCATAGCATCAACAACCTTGTTCTCCATTCGAGGAATCTACTCAAATGTGATAGATATGAAATATTTCTTTAAGTCATCTACCATTCTTTTGTATGCAATAAGTTTCTCATCTTTTGTCTGGTACACATCATTGACTTGGTGTATGACTAGTTGTGAGTCTCCATGAATGTGCAACTCTGTCACTCGCCACTCAATTGCTATCTTCATACCATTAAGTAGAGCTTCATATTCAACAATATTGTTTGTGCAAGGAAACTTGATTCTAAATGCTTAAGGCATTGAGTAACCTCATGGTGATATGAATAATATACCTACTCCAGATCCATTATGTGTGTAAGATCCATCAAAGAATAGCTGCCAAGTCTTGGAAGATATGTGCATGATGGATGAACCAGGAAATTCCATCTCTAATGGTGTATCATCAAACAATGGTGCTTCAGCCAGTTGATCTTCAATGACTTGGCCTTTAATAGCTTTCCTTTCAACATATTCTATGTCAAATTTTCTCAATAGCATCACCCATTTAGCCAATCTACCTATGAGGGAAGCTTTTCTCAATAAGTATTTCAATGGATCTATCTTAGCTATCAATTGCACTATATGAGCTAACATGTAATGTCTCAGTTTCTGTGATGCAAAGATCATAGCTAGACAAGCTTTCTCAATCATTGAATAGTTCTTCTCATATGCTACCAATGTTCTACTGAAGTAGTAAATAGCTCTTTCCTTCTTATTTTCATCATGTTGTGCTAGCAATGCCCCTAGTGATGTATCTATTACAGAGACATACAAAATCAATGGCTTCCCTTGTATAGGAGGCATCCGAATAGGAGGATTTGATAGATATTTCTTGATATGATTGAAATTATTTTCACATTCCCCATTCCATGAAAAAGTCACACCTTTATGTAATGTCTTTGTGAAAGGCTATGATATGTCTGCTAGCTAAGATATGAAACATTTGATTGATTGCACCCTTCCTTGTAAGGTTCACATTTGACTAATATTCTTGGGAGGTTGCATCTCCATGATAGCTTTGACTTTAGCAAGATCTACTTCAATGCCCTTTGAAACAATGTAGCCTAGGAGCTTTCTAGAAGTGACACCAAAAGCACACTTTTTAGGGTTCAATCTGAGACTAAACTTCTCCATTATATCTAGTATTTTGTTCATGTCATTCAAATGTTCTGATCTTATCATAGCTTTAGCCAAGGTATCATCAACATAGTCTTCCATAGTTTGATGCATCATGTCATCGAAGATAGATGTCATAGCTCATTGATATGTAGCTCTGGCATGAAATTCCAACAAAAGGTACCCCATGCACATGTGAAAGTTGTTTTCTCCTGATCTTCTGGACCGATTTTGATTTGGTTATATCTAGAGAATCCATCCATTAAGGAATACATTTCAAAGCCCGCGGTCATGTCCACTATCATATTGATGTTTGGTAGTGGAAAGTCATCCTTAGGGCATGCTTTGTTCACATCTCTAAAATTTGTGCATACTCTTATAGATTTGTCTAGTTTTGAAATAGGAAGAATGTTGGAGATCCACTTAGTATAGTCAATAACTCGGATAAATCTGGCCTTCAATAGTTTTTCAAGCTCAACTTTGACTAGTAGTGCAACATGTGGATGCATCTTTTGTAATTTAAGTTTAACAAGTTTGACTCCTAGAGCTATAGAAAGATGATGCATTATCAAATTTGGATCTAGCCCTAGCATATCTGAGTACTTCCATGTGAAGTTGATTTTCTTCTCTATCAAGAAAGTAATGAATGCTTGTTTTTCTTCCTCTAATAGGGATTGTGCTACATGGATCAATTGTAGTTCCTTTGTTGTACCCAAGTTGATAGATTAAGTGGGATCAATTAGAACTGGAGATCTGTCCTATAAATGAATCGAAAGGACATCAAATATCTCATACTTAGGCACCTCAGAGAGGTTTTCACCTTTGGATACATCATTTATTTTTACTATTTTAGGTTTTGAGACTACCACAAAGTGGTTTTCACCCTCAGAACTCTTCTTCTTTTTGCTCTTATTTTTCTAATTGAGATATTTGATATCTGACTCTATCATGCTAACACTAGGTTTACTGATAGAAGTTTTCATAGGTTCCACTACATTGAGGTAGCAAGAAAGAGCATAGTCAGTTGGGAAGGTGTGGATATCTCAGTTCAGATTAGTAGTTGTTTGGTCTATAAGCTCTGGATGTTGGATAGTCAAGTTTGGGGAGGATTGGGAAATGGTGTTTATGCATATGGTGTTGTCATCATTGGTCTTAACTTGAATTTCAAATTCAAAGGTGATATTACTACTCAGAATGTTCAATTCATGAATAGTCTCAATCTCATTATTGGATTCTAATTCAAGGATAGGTGGATCAGACTCGCTAAGTTTGTCATTTCACTCTAGACTTACATCATATTTAGGTGAATATTTGTGAATCACATCAATGTGTTTCTTAGTGATAAGCTCATCTTCTTCTAGGATTACTCCCCATTCATAGTCATTTGATTCATCCTCTATTTCTTCATCTAGACCTTTGGGAAATCTAAGAACATGTGTAAAGTCAGGACGAATCCCCCGAGCAGGATTACCATAAGATTTTGAGAGGAATTCATATTCATGAGAGTCTATCTTAGAATCACTAGAATGTCCCAAATGTTCAGCTATTGTGATAGGTTTACCTTCCTCTTGTTTAATAGTAGGTTCTTGTGTATCTACCACATTGATATTCTCCCTAGGCTTCTCTTCATCCTTAAGAAGATCTAGTATTTCTTTAGGTAAATGTACATAAGGAATAAGTTTAGAGGTGTTTGAATCACCATTGTATGATTGTTGTGCTTCTCTCTCTTCATTTTTGTTCATTTCTAGTTCTATCTATTCTATCACATGAGGAGAGTTCCCATTGAGATGGAAGAATTTCTTCCAATAACCTAGACCTGTAGTATCTTTGTTTGTCCAGCCACAATGAGCGATGGGTGATATAAGAACTTTGCCTCTTGTTCCTAGAGGTCCTTTTCCAGTGTATCCCATTTTAGACATGAGTTTGTGACCCGGTCCATATGACTTGACAAGGATTTTGGGTGTTTTAGAGTCACACTTCTGAGCTGTTTGGGATTGAGACTCATCCTTGTATAGCCATGCAAGAACAACTTCATCTTCTTCAAATTCTTTCTTGGATACTTTCTCTATGACAAAACTTCCATTGTAGATAATTTGAGGTTCTTTAGAGGCTTGTTTTGTCTATTTTAAAGGCTTCCCATAAGATTTAGGTGAGACCGAGATAGATGTTAGAGATAGGAACGATTCCATAGTATATTATCCCATGCTTCTATCCTTGATTTTAACCTCTTTGGAAATGTCTTCCATCTTGGATGTAGATGCTATGTCTATTTGCTTAGTGGAAGATTCCCTATTATTTGGAACAAGTTTGTCAACACTCTCTTTCAAGGCATTGCAAGATGTAGATATGTCAGATGGGATTGTTACCTCTACTCCATCATAAGGAAAATTCACACATTGATGGTATGTGGATGGAATAGCTTGCATTTCATGTATCCAAGGCCTCCCTAGAAGAATGTTGTAAGCTAATGGAAGATCTAGAACTTGACAAGTAATATCTCTGATGACTAGTCCTATTCTAATAGGTAGGACAATTGTCCCCTTGGAAGCTCTCTCTTGTTCATCATAAGCTTTTATAGTTATCTTCTTTTTAGGATCAATAGCATCTTTTAAAAAAAAAAAGACAAATGGAAGACCTTTAGCGACAAAAGTCATGGAGGCTAGGAGGGCAGAACTAGTTTCCTTGACACATTGATGGATGGTCTAATGAGGGATGAAGGAAAAGAAGATGGCCCTTCAATTGTAGAGGTCAAGCACCATTCAATAAAGGCCCCCGAGTTTGGGATGGAGGTGTTCAAGGTGATCAGATTAGGGCGGGTTGGTATGGAAGGAGATGGGGGAATAATGTGATGTGTAGGAGAGGTTTTCAAGGCCATATGGTGATTGGAAAGAACTTTAGGTTTCATCAGATATAAGAAAAGTTTTGGAAAAAGAAAATAGGAAGTAGTGTGGAGCTAGCTGAAGGACCCAATAAGAGCAAGGTGGATTTTTCTCCAGAGGATAGTAATACCGTCAATGTATCTTCCTATGTGGATGTTGTTCTGAACAAACCATAATGGATGGAGGAGAAAGCTTGGTTGGAGGATCAAGCCCTGTTAATGAAATGGCTTGGCCCCTGGCCATCCTTTTCAAAAGTTAAAGCTTGGTGTGAAAGTAGCTGGCAGGGTTCTTTCATTTCTTTGAAAACCTTGTGCAATAGCTTCTTCTTAGTCATTTGTGGATCTAAGGAAGATAGGGACTGGATCCTTTGCAATGGACCAATTTTTATTGATGGTAAAGGCTTGTTTTTGTAGAAATGGGAGGTTAACTTTAATCCTAAGAAAGAGACTATTAAGGAAACATAGATTTTGTTCAGAATGGATAACCTCCTAGAGGAATATAGGACAGATGAGATGATCAAGATCCTAGGTGAATCTTTAGGTAAATTTGTTAGATGGGAGGAAGTGATCAATGAGACTTCCTATGCTATTACTCCTTAGGTTTTGGTTTAGCAACAAACCTACTATAAGCTCCCTTCTCATATCACTATTCATACAGAAAAAGGGGAATGGAGGTAGGGAAGTCTCTGATTTCGGATGTGGATGAGCATGATGGAGTGGAACAAATGGAGGAGGACTCCTAGTCACTTGAGAAAGGTAAGAAGTCTGTAGACTCTCTTCTAAATCATCACATTCTTTAGTTGACAGAAAAGTCTCATGGTTTGGAGGATCCTTCTCTATCTTTTTCTTCCCCTATGGTAGACCTTGTTGCAAAAGATAGAACCATGGAATGTTATGATAGACCTTTGCTTTTAGAAGTTGATAAATTTTTTTTCTCAACCTCCATCCCTATAATGGATCCAAATCAGGATGTTTTATCCACCCAAAAAGTTAGTGAAACCCCCCTCTCGACTTGGGAAAGGGGCATTCCCTCTAAGTTGAATGTTCTCTAAGATGCTTCTCCGGATGGGAGAATGATGCTTGGCCTTGTGGATGAAGATGAGAGTCAGGGATGGGTGGTGAAGGAGATCAACCCTTTGAAAAATTTGAAAAGGGATACTCAGCTTGTGGGTGGGTTGGTTCTTCCTGAGCTAGCTAGTATACCCAATGCTTCTATAGATGAGGACCGAAGTGTTCATCCAAATGTTGATGAATTTTGCGATTGTGCTAGATTAGTTTGTAAATCTGATAGAGGTGGTTCAGGTTCTAGTGTAAAAAGAGAGGCTCTTGATGGAAGGATATCTCCTATAAGGAATTTGGAAGGTCTTTTTGCAGATGTCAGAGATAGTGGGGGAGACTTGATTGGCGCTTCTAACTCTGGTCTTGGTCTTAGCAAGGATGAAGGGGAAGATGATCTTGGTGTCTTTGATACTCCAAACATTATTAGCCCTAGAGGTATAATGTAGGAGGATTCCACCCTAAAAGGCCCTAGGCTGGGAGAAAAGAAGAAAAGGGGGGCACGTTCTACTAAGGAAAAGTTGGAATTAGCAAATTGTGCAGAAGACCAAACAAAATTGTTGAGATTGAGAAAGGGATATACCCTTTCCTGGTAGCAATGAGGATCCTTTTGTGGAATGTCAGGGGCTGCAATGCCCCTGGAAAACTTCTCTTGATCAAGCATGGTCTTGATCAAGCCCAAGTTGACTTAATTCTCTTTCAGGAAACAAAATTGAAAATAGTGGATGAGGTTTCTTTTAACCTACGGTTTAGTAAGTTTGATTGTATTTTCTCTTTTTTTGCTGGTGCCTCAGGGGGTCTTGGCACTTTGTGGGATCTGTTGATTATCTCTGTTCATCTTATGGCTCAGTCTTTGAACTTGCAGTGGATTGAGGTGACTTCTAAGTAGTTGATGTCATCTTTCTTTGTCTTGAATATGTATGGCCCCAATAGTTTTGTGGCTAAGGAAGGACTGTGAAAAGATTTGGGAAATATTCTTTCAGTGAATAAGGATAAGTTATTTCTCATTGGAGGGGATTTGAATGCAATTTTGGGCCTGGGGGAGAAAATTGGTGGGCGTGGATGGGGGGTAAGAGTCATAGGGACTTTTCTAATTTTTTGTGGTCTCAGGAGTTGAGAGAAATTGTGTTTAAGGTTGGGGATTTCACCTGGAATAATAGGCGGAGTGGTTTTTTGAATATTGCAGAGAAACTTGATTGTTTCTTTTGTTTTGGGTCATGGGATAATCTTAATTGGTTATGCACTGCTGATGTTCTTCCTATCTCTGGCTTATACCACTTTCCTATTTGCTATAACATTCAAGAGGATGTGACTCCTTTAAGATCCCCTTGCAAGTTTGAATCTATGTGGTTCTGAGACCTTAATTTACCCTCTCTTATTGCTGCATGGTGGGGTTTGTCTCCCATAGTTGATGGTAATTTGGATTTTAAGTTTTTTAAGAAGTTGCAATTTATCAAAGAACAACTTGAGATTTGGAATAGAGTGTCCTTTAAAAATATTTTTGCTAAAAAAATGCTTTTAGAAGAAGATCTGGCAGCTTTGAATCAGAGGGTTATGGTTAGTGGGATGGATGAAATGACCTTCTTGGAGGAAAAGGCCCTTCTTAGTAGTTATAAGGAAACCTTGGCAAGGGAGGAGATTTTTTGGAGACAAAAATCTAGAGACATGTGGTTGAAGTATGGGGATCAGAACACTAAATTCTTTCATTCTTCTGTCAAAGAAAGGCGGGCTAGGAATATGATTTTTTCTATTTTTGATAAACATGGGAGGCTGTTAACAAAGTGAGACCAGATCAATGAGGAAGCTATGGCCTACTTTAAGGAGTTGTATGCTGATAACAATGTTACTTGTGATGGTTTGGGTGATATTCTGGACTGAATTCCTTGTACTTTATCTAGGGATTAGAATTCCCTTTTGATGGCCCTGATCTCAAAGGTGGAGGTGAAGGATGCTCTTTTTAATCTTGGGGGAGAAAAGGCCCCTGGGCTTGATGGTTTCTTTACCATCTTTTTTTAGAAGATGTGGGATGTTATTGGGGTTGATTTGTGGTGTGTTGTTGAGGAGTCCATAAGTGGTGGTTTTATTCTAAAAGACTTTAATAACACCTTTATTGCTCTTATTCCTAAGAGGGATGCTTTTCTTTCTTATGAGGATTTTTGGCCCATTTCTCTATGTAACACTATATATAAAGTGATTTCTAAAGTTATGGATAATCATTTGAAACCTTTGTTGCAGTATTTGATCTCCCCAGAGAAAAGTGGTTTTGCTCCGAATAGATCCAGTTTTGAAGGTATTATAGTAGCTCATGAGGCTATTCACACTGTTCAAAAAGCTAAAGTTTTTAGAATGATGATCAAGCTTTATATCAAGAAGGATTACGATCATGCCAATAGGGCCTTCCTTCTTAAGGTTTTAAAGAGTTTTGGGTTTTGTGAATCTTGGTTGAAATGGGTGGATAGTTGTATGTCTACTCCCAGATTTTTGGTGCTTGTTAATGGGAGCCCTCAAGGTTTTTTTGAGACTTCAAGAGGATTAAGGCAAGGTGATCCTATCTCTCCCTTTCTTTTTATAATTATGGCTGAAGATTTTCAAAGATTGATTTCTTGAAAAAGATAGTCTGGTGTTTGGAAAGGTATATCAATTCCTGATGGTGTGGACCCGACTACTCATCTACAATTTGTAGATGATAACTTCCTGAAGGGGGAAGCCTCTTTAAGAGAAGCTAGGGTCATTAAGACTTCCTTAGATTCCTATGCCAAGGCCTCGGGGCAATGTGTCAATTGGAATAAGTCTGATATTTTCTTTTTTCACACTAATGTTGGGTTGAGAAGATAGATTTGTAACATTCAGGGGATGAAATAGAGTGTCCTACCTGGGAAGTTTCTTGGGATCCCTTTGTTTGAAGGTGTATGCAAATAAAATCTTTGGAATGATCTAATTGAGAAGTGTTTAAAAAGAATGGAGAGCTAGAAAGGTAGATGGCTTTCATCTGCAGGTCACATTTTGCTCCTTCAAACTATTATTTCTACCATTCCCATTTATCTATGAACTACCTCAAGATCCCTCAGAAGGTCTTAGTGAACACTGAGAAAAGGATGAGGAAGTTTTTTTGGTGTGGCAATCGGGATGAGTTTAAGTGGCCTCTTATCTTGTGGAATAGAATTTGTAAATCAAAGGATAGGGATGGTGTTGGGCTTAAGGATTGGAGGAGAATGAATCTTGCTATGGGAGCGAAACTAGTGTGGAATGTCTATGAGGAGCCCAATAAATTATGGGTTAAGATTATCAGGGAAAAGTATTTAGGTGTCTCAGAAGATGAAGGTATTTTGAGAATCAGGAATCCTCCTAGAGGATCAGCTGTGTGGAATTTTATGTTGGATTATAGGAAGGTTATTTGTGACCATACTTCTTGGAACATTGGGGATGGGAGGAAGACCTTGTTTTGGAAGGACTCTTGGAATGATTATCCCCCAATGGTTAATGATGCTAAGTATACTGAGATTAGCAGCTTGATGTCTATTTTGTGGGGGGATAAGGTGGCTGACTATCTTGAATTTTAGGATTCTAGTTTTGGCCCCGTCTGGGATTGGAGAAGCTCAGACCATCTTCCTCTCGCTATTGAACAAAAGTCTTTGATGTTGGAGGTGTTTCACTCCAGGAAGGTTTTTGTGTCCTTGATGGCTGACAAGTTGGTTTGGAGTGCTTCCTCTTTAGGCTCATACTCGGTGAAAGTTGGATATAAGGCTTTAGATCTACATGAGGATTTCAAGGGTTGGCCTACTAATCTTTGTTGGAATAAGGCCTGTCTACCTAAGATAGGCTCCTTCGCATGGCTGGCTATTAATGGTAGGATTTTGACTGAGGAAAGGTAGAGAAGATTTGTCTTGCATGGCCCTACTATGTGTTTTTTTTGCAATAATGCCTGTGAGGATTTGGATCACTTGCTGCTCCATTATCCCTATGCTTATGAGTGTTGGAATTACATTAGATCCAAATTAGGTTGGATTGGTCCCCTTCCAAAGTCTGTAAGGGAGACTTTTGAAGGTTGGCCCCTGCCCAAGACTAAGTCTTCCTTGGCCCCAATATGGTTTTTGTGCCCTTCCATTATAATTTGGGAGTTGTGGAAGGATATAAATCGTAGGATATTTCTTGATAATTTTGAGCCTGTGGAAAAGGTGAAATTAAAGATTTTTGTGTCTATTGAAGAGGTGATGAAAAATGCTTTATTTTCCCAACAAGGGTCTATGGTTTATAATATGAAGGATAGGAGAGTGCATGCTGAATGGCCTAATTTGAAGCTGTAGGGGGGCAATTTGTTTAAGGATAGAAAGGCTTCTATGAAGAAGGTGGATATAAAGTGGGTTCCTCTAGATGTTGGGTGGGTGAAGATGAATTTTGATGGGGCCTCTCAAGGTAACCTAGGTCCCTCTGGTGTGGGGGCCATTGCTAGAGATAGGAATGGAAATATAATTGCCTATGCTACTCAAAGATTGAGAAATGGCACAAATAATATAGCCAAAATTAGAGCAGCTCTACTTTCCATTTACTTAGGGATCAAGTTGAAGGTTGCTAAGCTACATTTGGAGGAGGACTCACAAGTTATTATTAATGCCTTAAGAAATCATATTTTAAATGCATGGCACCTTACGAATTTTTTGAAGGTCATTCATGAAAAGATCCTTTCTTTTGAGGATTTTAAATTTTCTCATATCAAGTGTGAAGGGAACTGGGAAGTTGACGTGGTGTCCAAGTGAGCAGTTAGTTTGGAGCAAATGGATGACATTTATTTTGAGGATTTTCCTGACTGGGTGATGGTGATGTAAGTGGATGGGACCTTAGTTTTTTGTGATTTGGGCCAAATATTGTGAATGATGATGTAGTTGTGGTGGTGTCAGCATTGTTTATGTGGATTTTCTCTTCTTCTCCCTTGTTGTTTGGTGGCATCCTTTTATGATTTCAGCATTTATTCCTTTAGATTTGTGTTTGATTGATGGCATGCGGGAGTGGTTTGGTGCATGTGATGGCTTTAATGGCTCTTGGGGCTTTAAAATGGGTTTGTGCTTGTGTATACAATGGCTGTGTTTGGCTCTTTACAATTCTCTACAGGGGTAATTGCCTTTGAAGAGTGAGTATGGAGGCCTCCTTTTCTATGGGGACCATTAAACAATAGAAATCCTTCGAGGGTCTGGTTAGTAGAGAAAGGATGATGGGCCTGCTAGTTCTAGAAGATGCAGAGGTGGTGTCAGCTACATTGGAGGTTCTTGGGACTCAATTCCAAGAAAGGAGATGCAAATGAAATTTGAATGTGGATGTTGTGTCGATGTTCATAGCCTAGGCGTTGTAGGTTGGGGAGCCAGAAATGGAGGTTGAATGATTGGCGGTGCATCTTTTTGGAAAAGACCTGTTATTGTGGCTTGAATCCATTTTGGAATGGGCCTATCCTAGCATAGGATTCAATTATGTTGAGTTCTTTGAGGATGAGGAGGATGGGATTAAGTTGGGTAAAGTTCCATTTCTGAGATGGTGGGGCAAGGTTGATAAAAATGCCTACTATGATGATATTAGGCACAAGTTGGAAGGCTTGAAGGTGGCCTTGAATCATGCAGAAGAGAAGGCCTTGAAATGTGATAGAGCTATTTATGTTAATGTTCCATGTAGGAAGCATGGTCACCATAGGGGGCGGGAGAATGCATAGGTTTAATAGGAGGTGGGGGTTTAGTTTTTTGGGTGGTTGCTGGGCTCGTTTGTGTGGGGGCATCTCGAGGTTGTTTTGGTGGATTCTCCTCTAGTTCTAATGGCTACGCTCAGGTTTGGTGGGGTCTCCTTTGAAGATGGTGGCAATTTTTGGCTTTATGGAGTAGTTTCACATGGTGGTCTGGTTTTCAGGTGTTTGGTTGAATGCTTTTTTTTAATGACTGGTTTGAGGGCTAGTTCCCTAGTTTTATGCTTGGTGGGTGGATTGTGTAACTGGTTTTACCAATCTAATGTTTTTTCTATTGTATTCCTTGAAAGGATGTGATGTTTATGTAAATCCTATGCAAATTTAATTTTATGATTAATAAAATGACTTGTTATAGATTAAAAAAAAATAGCATCTTTTGATAATCCCATTTGTGTGATCAATTTGTAAGAACAGATGTTTAGACCAGTGCCTCCATCTATCAACACACATTTGACATGATGGTTTTGGATCAAGACTTCAATGTGTAAGGGCTGGTTATGCGGATGACTCAACAAATTGTCATCTTCCTCTAAAAAGGAGATATATTGGGGTGATGTCAGATGACCAACCATAGTTTGGAATCTATCTAGATCAAGATTGTCAGGAACATTGGATCCAAGAAGAGCTTTATCTAGAATAGCCCTATGAGCAGGAGATATCTGAAGTAACTCAAACATGGATATTTTTGCATTGGTATGCTGGAGTTGTTGGACAATATTGTATGATGTTGGTCTCGTCTCTTTAGGAGTTGATGATTTTGAGGCAACCCTCTGTTTAGAAGAAGATGAAAAATTGAAAGGAACCTTAGGGGTATTGGATGACCCCAATTTTTTTCCTTGTAATTGGGCCCGAGCTTGTGATTGAGTCACTGCATTTTTTGATTGATTATATCTATCATTTCTTACAATAGTGATGATATTGCAATGTTCAGATACACATGGTTCAACCATGTTGATGATAGTATTGTTTCTAGAGCAGGTGTAATTGACTTTAGTACCAATGTTAGGTTGAGAAGATGAATCTCCTTGCCCATGTTTAAAAAATGGTTCTATGAATGCTATATGATAATTGTTGGTCTTGTGATTGTCAATTACAATTTCTCCATCATCAATTTTGTCTTGGATGAGATGCTTTAAGCATATGCAATTATTGGTTTTATGACCTTTGTTTCAATGGAAGTCACATAAATCATTCTCTTTCCACCATTTTGGTTTAGGTTCAGGATCAAATGATTTAATCTCAAGCAATGTGATTATTTTGTTTGCCAAGAGCATTTTCATGGTAGATTCTAAGGACTCACCCAAAGGAGTGAACTCGTGCTTTGGTTTTGAAACCCAAGGTTTATAGTCATTAGACTTTTTAGATGATTTAGATGCCTTTTTCTCAGAAGCTTTGATGGCTTGAGTGCCCATGGTGAGATTGAATGCGGGTGATTTTGATGGAGCATTGATGTGATCAACTACACCATCTGTTATGAAATTCTTGTTCTTATTCCAAAATTTGACTTTGTCTTTGTTGTTGGAACTAGAACCAGATTCATACTTTCTATCTTTGTTAATTGATATGTCTCCCTTATGAGAAAGTACATTTTCAATTTTTATAGCATTTTCCACCATCTTATCAAAAGAAGTATGATTTTGCATTTGCAAATGATAGTTGAGTTTCAGAATCAGATTGTTGATGAAGATCTCAAGTTTTTAAGTTTTTGGAATAGATTGAGCATAGAGCGAAAACTTCTTTCTCCATCATTTGAGGAAAGTCAGGAAGGGTTCTCCTATCTTTTGTTTTAGATTGCAAATATCAATCATGGTGACCAGATGTTGAATTTTGTAGGAGTATTGTTGATAAAATAGTTTGATTAACTCCTCAAAGGTTTTGATGGTTGGAGGAAGTTTACAGAACCAATGAATGGATGATCCTCCTAGAGATCATGGGAACATACACATTAAGTAAGTTGGCTCATGCATAAAATCCATAGATTGAGTGCAAAATTCTCTGACATGATCTTGGGGGTCAAAGTTGCCATCGTATTTGTCATATTTGGGTATCTCCAACCATTTTGGGAATGGTGGCATGAACAAGTTCTTATTGAATGGAAAAGGGCATAAAGCCTCCATAGAGAATTCATTGGGTTCCTTCTCTTTTTCCAGTTGGTTGAGCTTAACTTGCATGGCATGCATTTGCTTCATCATGGTAGTAAGAGGAGTTTCTTCCTCATGAGTGACAATATTTTCAACATTGAAGTTGAGAGGAAGTTTGGCTCCTTGTTTTGCTAGCTCAAGGAAATATATCTCTTTGTCCTCTTGCAAGAAATGTTGCATCAATTTCTGAAAGTGTTCATTAGTTTGGAATTGGTCAATCTCAGATGGAGTTGGTTCAGGGTCCTCATGATGAGACTGATTGCCTTGGGATCCTTGGTTTCCTCCTCCTTGAGACATTGTGTTGTTATGAGAATTTTTGTGGATTGATTGATGCAGAGTTGATTGGTTACCTCCATGGATTGATATGGGAGGAGTTGATTGGTTACCTCCTTGGATTGATATAGGAGGGGTTTTATAACCACCTTTAAAGTAGAGATTGCCAAGAGCATCTTCTACAAATTTAGTTGTGTTGTAAGACTGATGAAAGATCTGAGTAATCAAAAAAGATGTTGCTGAAGAGATTCTGGGTTGTTCTCTTTATTTTCGTTATGAGGAAGCTCTAGTTTCCACCATTAACCTTGGGTGAAGCAAAAGAGTAAGATGAAGACAATTGATGAATGATCTGGTTTAGGAATAATCTAATGACACAATCTTGTCAAGATTACGTTGATTGATTGATAAAAATATTGATTGGATGTAAATGAAGGATACTGTGCCCTAGCTGTATGGGTAGACACCCAAAATATTATAGACATGAGCTCACAACACTTAGCCATTTTGAAGATTAAATTTGAAGATAATTTTGACAAGGTTTTGACACAAGATCAGACAGGATTCAAATTGATAGATCAGAAGGCTGGATCAAACTCAAGAGACCACTTTGGGAAAATAGATTGGATTCTTTTGGTTTTCTACTTTGTTCCTGACACAGTGAATTTTCTGACAAAATCTAGAAGTTGGCTATAAAAATTAGATTTCTGACAAATTCTGGAGTTTTCTGACAACTTTGTAAAATTTTAATATGAGTTTATCTAGGCTCGTATGAGTCTGGGTTAGCTCTGGCACGACAGTTGACAAGGCTTGTATGACAATTGACACTAGGGTGAGATTTTGCTTGACTTTTTCAACAATGCTCACACAACAATATACAACCTCTCATACGATAATCTGGGGGTTCTAGTACAACACTTGGCAAAACTCATATGAGTTTTACAGGTTCAGGATGACTTTTGACACCAGAAAGGATTTTTTCTTCAGATTTGCAATTTTTGAGTTTTTCAGTATCAGATTGTTTGCAAATTTCTCTGTCTAGGTTTGAAGATCTTTGTAAAATTTTGTCTTGGGTTTGTTCATTTCAAGTAACCAAGTAGATATCAAGCACACAGAATAGAAAGCAAGGGAATTCAAGCACGTCTATAAACAATGAGGAAGGGAAAAAACAACCTTACACATGAAAAATCAAGTGACTTTATTGTTCTAACCCTAGGAATGCTACTTGTGTATGTTCTCAAAATTTTTTCCAATCACGTACATAGACCTAGAAAATAAAAATTTGGCAACACTAGGGTTTTTAGTAATGGTCTGAATCTGTAACTTTTGTAATCTCAAGAGGGAAAAATCCAATCCAAGTGCACCGGGGTTTTGACACAGTCCAAGAATTTAATAAATCAAAAGTTGCTGAGGAGATCTGACAACCCAACAAGAGACTACACCTGTGGAGATTTCTTCCACAAGTACATTTCTAAAGAGACTATTGCTACCATGGTGAAAATGGCTATTACCGCTTGAGGTTCCATGCACGTGGTTGACCCAATAAAGGGAATGTCCACTACAGTTAACCCTTTCTAAAGGCAACTCACAAAAGGACCACAGGGGGACTTAGTTCAGATTCAAGGATCTGAGTTTATGGTACTACTCAAAAAGGGAGTAGAGCATAATCCTCTAGCCTCTTCACTTCACCCAAACATAGCAAACAAATTCTTTGACATGCTAAGACTGAAATTACCTCACCAAGATTTGTGATGTCAACAACAATATCTATCAAGCTCTCTAAGTGGGACCAAGAGAGAATGTACCAATCAAAGTTAAGGACCAAACCCAGTAAAAATGTGAGATAATCTCAGTATCCTCCCTACCTACAAGGGGATCTATCTTCAATAAGATCTTTACATGAAAAACAAGTGAATGAAGCCCACTCTCTCAAGAACTCCACAAATAGTGTTCATAGGGCCTAATTACTATGTGTAATAGATATGCAAAAAGAAAATCTATGTTCATTTTAGAGCCCAAAAATGAAGTGTGCATTATGAAAATAGGAAAGGCACTCAAGCTAGAGATGTGAGAATTCATTTTATGTCCCAAATTGAAGTGTTATCAGATCCAGTAGAATACCTAAGTTCCCATGCAATGCGCTTAGTAGATTTTACCTATTTTGCAATTTTTGTTGCACTTTTCCAATCAAAATCAGTAAGTACCAATCAGAAACAAAAGATCTCAATTTTTAGGGTTAGCTGTTAGTCCAAATCCAAAAATCAAATCTGAAAGACAAACTAAAAATTTGATATGACAATTGAATCTCTGGTATCAAAACTCGTACGACAATGGGTTACCTCCTGCATGACAATCCAAGCATGATATGACAGTGGGTTTGTGCACACATGACAGAGTAGCCTCCAAATAAAAATGTAAAAGATCTAGCATGATTCTTGAAAACACCAACTGACATATGATAGTCAAGAGGTCCTGGCACGAGACTGTTAAAACTCATACAAAAAATGTACGGACAAAAATTAAAATCATCATTTTGATAGAAAAATTAATAGAAATTATTAGAAGATGAATGGAAACCCATTTCAGGGCCCCACGGTGGGCGCTAGAAATGTGTGTGTGAAAATTGTACCTAGTTGTAGACACAACACTTTAGTAAAACATTAGAGGTTAGCAAATCAAGAGATATGTAAATGAAATGAACTAAGCTAACCAGGTGATTTACTGCCTTCTAGTAGATGCGAGTATGGTATTCTCAGATTCAAACTGAGATCAGTGACAATGCAACACCTAAATGAAGGATTTAAAATGATGAAAGCAATGAAATATGAATGAAAATTAATCTATTTTTTTGGATTTTGTATGCAATAAGATGAAAAAATTGATATGAAACTAGTCTAGAATGAATTGAAATGATATGCAAATTGATCTAACAATGATATGCTATGATATGAAAATGAATGAATTGAAAACAAAGATCTCACAAATCACCTATCGTAAGAGCTTGATTCTTCATATGCAAATTCACCAGAGTAAGTATGAAAATTTGAGGGATCCTTTTGTGAGGAGCTAAGCCTTAATTTTATAGAAATCCAAGGCTTGAGGATGCATTGATAAAAGCCATAAATCACTCTTGATAAAATTAGGTTGATTTTTGAGTTATCAATAAATCAGGAATAATTAACTCACAAAAATCATGCAAAAGCACCTTTTGACTCAAAATAGAGTTTAGTTCACTTTTTCAACTCATAATCACATGTTGAGTTTAGAAAGTTATCAAATTGAAATTGATAATTGATTTGAAGTTGACTGCTTTTCTAATTGTGCATGATTTAATATGAATTAATTTTAAAAATAAAGTGATTTATTCTCAACTTAACTGATTTTGAATTAAAATAACTGATTTATGGGTTAATCAATTATTACATCAAACTATTATTCCAAACTATATCATTAAATATTGACAACTAGATTTAATTAATTAAATAGGAATTTAATCAATTATTCATAGGATTTTTTATTTATTGTCAAAATTAAATAATATAAATTAGGAATAAAACATAATTAATTCTAATTAAATAATTAAGTGATAGAATAAAACTTAATTAATTAAATATTCAAAATAGTCAATTAATCAAATTTAGGATAAATAGGATTTATTGCCAAATAATATTTAATCAGGATAATTATGATAATAAGGAATATTTAAGAAATATTCCCTGATGCAGAATTAGGATAAAATCAATTAGGGTTTCGATGAACTGATGTGCAGATGTGCCTTAGGCTAGGACTTTTGTATCGATTTCATTCGATGTATCGATGTAGGAGGTTAATGAGCCTATAGCCCATTTTGGGGGTATTACAAATAATAGATAGAATAGAAGAAATCTCAAATGCATAGCTTCTCCATGTAAAGGCACATCAATTTATCTCAAATGCATAGCTTCAAACCTTGGATGAACAACATGAATGCTTGTACGCACAACATAAAGTCTCAAATGCACAGATATACTTGTAAAACAAAGAGAAAATAAGGAAAATACCAATAAACTAGAAATTTTCCTAAAAAATAAATGAATGAGGCCTAATGCCCCACAATGGGTGTCATTTTGTGTACTATTGAAAGTACCTTCATAAAGTTAGCTTGACAATAAAGAATAAAATATACTAAATACCACAAATAGTGAGTTATTTAATGCAAATAAAACTAATAAAAACCCTATGGATCTCTATTTAAGTATGCTAATGATAAGCTCTCAGCAAGCGTCCATTAGTAACAACCTTAAAATGAGAAATTGATAAGATGTTTAAGCTAATTAAGTGATTTCCAAATTGAAACTAAGCTCAAAATAGCCTAAAATACCTTTCTAGCTCAAAAACTCAAAAGGTTTGATGCAATTCTCATATTTGTGGATGGATTTCTCCTAATTTTGGTTTTCATTTTATAGATTTTTGCAAGCATAGGGGGTGGAGTTGAGTTAATCATGATAAGGTTAAGGTTAAGTCCATGGTTCCACCTTTATGGACAATTTAAATGGATTGTCCTCAAAGCTTGGGACAAAGAGACAAAATGAGTGGTCAAGATGCTCACACCTTATGTGTGATTGAGATTCAATTTGAGCTTGATCCATGTGAGTCCAATCCTTAATTCCCATTAGTTGAGGCATTTTCCTCCCATGTGGTGGGTGAGGGAAAATAGGGATTAAATAATTGAATTAAATTGATTTTTTTAGCCAAGTTTACCCATTAAATGAGTTCATTTGATTTAAATTAAACTACACAATTAATTAGATTAATTGCATGATTAATTGATTTAACTTGATTTATTTGATTTAAATTGATTTATTGGCTTTTAAAATCCAATTAAAATTGGATTTTAGCTTGATTGCAATTTATTTCTTTGATTTTGCCTTAGTTGCTCACTTGATTTAGTCTTGACCATTTTTAGGTGATTACAATAACTATTGAAGACATTGTCTGGGGGCTTTCAGAATCTCTAAAAATTTAGTCATTTCATTCCTTCTAGATACTCCAATAGATGTGGGGAGGGATTTGCCTCGAGAGATGTTTAATTAGAGGTTGACATGAAGGTGGAGTCCAACCATCAACAAATTGGTGTATATCCATTTGGAATACGCACTTGAGGTTAGAATTTTGGAGGATCTTATTCTATATGTGCACAATAAAAGGGAAGTAGATGAAGAGGCGTTGATAGTTTCCTCTATTTTACAAAGAATACATCTATTGGGTAATTGAAAGCCTCTCCTTTTTAGATTATCCCGAGTCAACACTTTACCTTGCATTATAACCCACCAAAAGAAATTAGTTTTTGGTATTAGCTGTGGGTTGGAAAATTTATTCTAGTAGTCAGTGTCTCCATTAAATTTTAATACTTGTATGTAGGAAAACTTGACAGTGAATTCCCCAGAGTGGGTCTCCCTCCAATTAAAACTATCATCATAGTTTGACAGAGGAATTCTTAGATTGTGAAGGAGGGTTTGAAGTTTTAGAGCTTAAGGCATGAGGTTAAGATGACCATGAAATCACATAAGATTACTTTTCCATTTTCCTCCTCTTGGATCAATATAATCAACAAAAAAATCACCAATCTGACCTTTCAATAAGAGGAAGACCCATGTAAGTCCTAGGCAAGCTAGTTGGTTGGAAGCCCAAGATGTTAAGAATCTTAGTCTGAACATTCACAAGAGTGTTAAATAAATAGAGGCTTCTTTTGTTGTAGTTGATGCATTGACCTAAAGAAGTAGCATAATCATATAAAAGGCACCTCCATTGTTTTTCCTCAACCACAAAGGATTTTCCAAAAAGAAAGGTATCATCCACAAATTGTTGTAACATAGAGGGGAGGATAGTAGAGGTCTCATTTATCCCCTATATTCTCCCATTAGCAGCAAGGTTTAGGAAGTTCATGCCAAAAACTTATGTACTAGTGATAAAGAGGTATAGGGAGAGAGTCCCCCCCTACCTAAGACCTTTCTCAACTTTAAAGAGGCCCCAAGGAACCCCATTAACCAGAACTAAGAAGTGCATTGTCTCCACACGTTCCCAAATAATATCAACAACTTTTGAGCTGAAACCAATTTTTAAGAGAGTCTTGTATAGAAAACACCAACTAACTTTATCATAAACTTTAGAGATGTCAAGATTAAAAACCATACCTGGAACTCTACTTTTGTCCATGGAGTGAATGATTTCATGAGTGGAAATGGTAGTATCAAGGATTTTCCAACACGAAACAAAGCCTTTTTGAGTAGGTATGATAAACCTGGAAAGAAGTTTCTTGATCTTGTTCACCAACACCTTTGAGAGAATCTAATAAATAGTATTGCATAATCTTATAGGTTTTAAATTCAACATACTCTTTGGATCTTGAGATTTGAGAACAAGGACTATGTAGGTGTTATTTAGCTTCTTCAACCATTTCCCAATTCTAAATAAATCCTTCACTACCCTGGTGACATCAAAACTGATAATGTCCCAGAACTTCTAGAAAAAGGAAGGGGGAACCCATTAGGACCAGGAGTCTTATAGGCCCCCATAGAAAAGAAAACATCACAAACCTCCTCCATAGGAAAAGGTGAAAAAAGTTTTCTATTGTCATAATCTCCAATAGTAGTTTGGAGGAGGCTCAAGAGTTTGTGTTGCATCTCATCATTACTCCTCCCACCACTATTTGCATATATTTGGATGAATAAATTGGCACTAATTTGACCAATTTGGGTATCATCAATGATATCTTTTCCATTGTCATCAATTAATCTTTTAATTGTATTCCTCATTTTATGCTTACTAGAGGTGCATTGGAAAAAGGAAATGTTTTTATCCCCTTCTTTTAGCCACTGAATTCTTGACCTTTACTTCAAGTATAATTCCTCCTTAGCCAGATTATCCTTCTATTTGTTCCTACATTCCTCTTCCTCAAGTTGGAGGGATTGAGAAGGGTTACCAAGATACATAAGGCTTTGAATATGATCCACTTGGAAAATAGATCTTTTTTTCTCTTGAAGATATCTCCAACTTCTTTGACATTTTGAACATAGTAGTCCCCCAAATCAGAGTATCCCACCATCTTCTCACATGATCTTTAAAGTCCAGATGGGAAATACACATAATTTCATATCTAAAAGGGAGTGGACCATAGTGAGGTTTATTATCCCAATGTGGGAGAAGTGGACCATGATCAAAAGTTTTCCTTGGGAGGCCTTGAGGGATGCTTTGTAACCAATATCCAATCTAGAGGAGACTAAGAATCTATCAAGCCTAACTTGGATGAGATGGTTTCCTTTCATGTTGTTTGACTAGGTAAAGGGAATACCTTGGAGGTCCATATCAAATATTTCCTATTAATGCTATAAGGAACTAAGAGGTCCATAGTGCAACCATAGGTATATATAAAATTTTACTTAACTTGTAGATTATCCAACATGCAAAAGTAAATATCACATAGAAACATAAAAGATAAAATATCCACATAATCATCACCACAATGACACTAATATTTTGTGTGGAAACCCTTGTTAGAGGGGAAAACCATGGTGGTAATTTTCACCCACTAATCTTACTAGTGCACCAAATAAGATCTTCCCCATTAGGAACAATTAAAACACCCTTCTAAGGGTATACTCGGTTAAGAGTATCTATAGCATGGTTAAAAGTTATTACAAAGTCCTATTAGGAAGTACCCTATTAGGGGATTTATAAATCCTTTTGAGAGTCATCTGGTTAGAGGGATTAAACTTTAGACCTGTTAGGATCTTGCATACACTATTAGGAGTAACCTAGTTAAAGTATTTTAATCGCAATCCTATTAGAACTTGCCTTGAGAAAGAACTCAAATAAAACTATTTGATTGTAGCACACTCTACCTAATAGATCCACTTCAACTCTTCTCAAATAAATTCTTTGATCATACACACTTTTCCTTCAATGATCATAGCCTTTGTAATGTCTAACCATCATGTTTTCCCTTCAATTTCATCTATTATATACACTTTTAGGTCGGTAGAATAGCTCTAAAATGTGTTATTGATGTCAAACTCCAAAATCCTTACAAATTCATAAGCGATCACACAAACATAGGAAATTTTGATCCACAATGTTGGTTCTTGATAATACAATTCAAAAACAAAACAAATATAAATGTTCATCCAACTGCCACCATGATTTCATCACCTTGTCAAACCGGTTGGCTATTCTAGCTGATATCATTGGTGCTTCCATGAAATCTTCAATGGTACTTTGAATTAGCTTAAGAGATCATAGAAGCAGGATAATATGACTTTTTAGATTCTACCTTTCCAATCACACCACCAAATCTTTTCATATCATCATCACACACCGCATTCACCATGACTAACTGTGTTATCAACAAACACTTTGTATACTTAGGGAAATCCTTGTGTAATCATCTTCACCAATTATATAATAGATTCATTAATCCTAAAAGACTTTGTTTCCAATAATGACAACACTCCAACATTCATCCCATGAAAACAATCTCTCCAACATGTTCATCAAATGAAAATAATCTCCTCCTTTGGCATTGATGGAAACACTTGGAGAAAAAATTGTTGTGTCAAACCATGCAAAAAATGTAATCGACATTTAAAGCATAAACAAACATAACTCTAACTCTCATATCTATACTACTCCCCTTTCAAATACTTATCCAATTTTCATCCTATACTACTAGTACTCCCCTTTGACAAAAATGACAGAGGTATACAATGATATAAAAAAAGTAAAATTTTATTGAGTATGGAGTAGCATATACAGGTTACAACCTATTGAATATATCAATGAAGTTTTCTTTAAAAACCTGTAGATCATTAACCCAAATTTGTTTTAAGTTATTCATATTCAAAATTTGTCCATGCAGTTGATGGGAAAGTTCTTCCAATCCATCCACACTGTACATATTTGGGGTAGCCAAAACCTACTCTTTCTCTTTGACTCCTTGTTGTAGAATATCCACTTTAGGAAGCAATAAATTCAGTATTTCAAACAAGTTATCTATCCTCTTTTCGTATTCATCTCTAAAAACCTTAAGCTTATGTTTTATTTCACTAACTTGTGATCCAAAACTAGTTACCCCCTACATTATAGGAGAGAATAATCATTGAAGAGATTGGGATAAATGAACACCAATTATCTTGACAACTCCAAATTCCACCAACAAATCCCTAGAAGATTTAATCTTCTCCTGACCCTTCTTACGACCACCTTTAGAAGAATTATCAAAAGAAATTTTTTTTACGAGGGTGTTGTTGTAAATTCAATGAGGAGCCCAAACCTTTACTAGCTAACATCACCTCCTTAGCTAAGTCTTCCAGACCAATGTGATCCTACAATTCAATCAAATAATAAGGGATCCTTGAAATAGGGATAGATGAAGAGACATCCTATTGTAGCCTAACAGGATGACCCAAAATGGGGGAGTTTTGCTCCTACAAAATATCCATAATCTCTGTAGCTTCCCTAGAGGGAACATCTATTGGAATCCCTTCGTCCAAGGCTAAAGAATCAAATATCTCAAAATGATTAATGTTGTCATCACATTGTCTCTCTCTAAAGGGTCTTTTCTAGCCTCTCCCCTTTGTTTTGGGCTTTAATAGACATGAAACCATCCTTGTCAAGGTTTTTATGATTTATAGGGGCCTTACCCTTGTCCCCTTTATCCATCTTTGGAACTGAAGGAGGAGGAGATCCACCCAAAAAAGGGCCCACATACTTATTAACATGGGGAAATTGAGGTTGGAGATGCTTATACTCATGACACATCTAGAAATAGAAAGGGAGGGAAACATAATCGAGCCATTGAATCCATGATGAAGAGACCAAAATGTTTTCCAAAGATTCTAGAAATAGATTATTTAAATCAATCTCAACATGGATGTGAGAAAAATAAATTACCATTTTATCTTGAGTTTGTAGAGTACTCGCAGTAGGCTTCTCAAGAAAGGATACAATCTATAGAAGAATATTTTCCCTCCCAAACTCTAAGGAGAGTCATGGAAAACAAACCCAAATAGGAACCTTGGAGGGAAACTCCTTATCTAAACTGAAACTTGCATGACAAGGTTTAATAAACAAACCCCCATTATTGCAAAAATATGGTCCACCCTAAAAAACTCAATTCCAGTTTGACATGTTGGAAAAGATAACCATAAAGTAGTTGTTTTCTACAAGCATGATCTCCATATCCCCCTCAATATTCTATGAAAATAAAATCCAGGCATCCAATGCCCACAAAGAGATGTGAACCACAAGAAATTTTCATATCAGAGCATACTTACTCTAATATTCAACATCCTCCAAAAGTGATTAAGGAGGAATGATAAGAACTAACCATTCATTTCTTTGTGAAAGAAAACCACTCTCTTTATTTAATTTGGAACTCTCCCCCACATAAAATAAATCAGATGACTTGCATGAAAACTTGAATAAGATCTCTAGGACGATCCCATACCAGTGACTGTGAGGCAATTGGAAGCTCATTACTTCTCCATCCAAAAAAGAAACAAAAAAACCCACAACTGAAAACTTCAAATACTCTCTAAAAACAATCACTACAAAACACCCCACAAACACCAATGAGGATCCCAAAACTTGCAAACAAAAAACACCACCCCCTATGAACACAACAAAAGCCCCCTTGCAAAAATTACAACCTTCCCCAGTGTTATGATTATTAACTCCTGAACACTCAAAAATAATACATGGCTAGGGCACAAGCTCTAGCCCAAGCTTGCATCATAGGCTCTCAATGACATATCTATCCTCTATTGCAAAACTTAGTTAAATAAAGTATATGATAGAGGTAAGCATTGGTTTTTTATTTTTGGTGACCTAGGGCCACCAAAATAAGTTTGGACTTGATTACAAGAGATGAGTGGTTGAGGAGCCCAATGGATAGGCACATGGTCTTCTCTACTATAGAAATTTGGATTCTTGATATTCCTGTAAGGGGCATACATCCCCAAACAACAACACTATTAGCATCTTAGTTTATTGCAAAATTTGATATGCCCCTGTTGTGAAAATTTAGTTACAACACCTATAGGAATGAGCTTATTAAAAAAGAATCAAGATTATGTGTAGTCAGGTGTGTAGCTCATTTAGAAAACATCAAAACCAAATGGTATGTAGTTTAGGTTTTTCCCTGACTACCCGACATCATACATTGTGTGAAAGTTAGGCTCTCTTCCCAACTCCCAAACCAAGTCAAAATGGTTCCATGGTTTTAGTTTTCCCTAACTACCCAACATCATAAATTATCATTAGGTCAGGATTCTTTTCGATCTCCCAAACTAGATGGGAATGGTTCAAAGATTTTAATTCATCCCTGAATACCCAACATCATACATTATCAATAGGTCGGTCTACTTTCTAAACTCATGAACTGAAAATGGACATGTATGAGAGTTTGTGTTTCACCCTAATTCACTGATAGCCAGCACTGTTGGGCATTTTACATGTTTCCCAAACTGTAAAGACACTTGAAAAGTCTTATAAAGTAGCTTCATAAATTTTGACATCTAATGCATGGTCTGGGAGTCAGACACCTTTATGTACTATCAAATCAAATAGAAATTGGTATGAAAGTTTGTATGCTCTCCCAACTTACCAACATCGAGCATGATTCAATAGTATTGATGATTCTCAAACTCACTAGGATGCTCGACTCTACAAAGAAGAAATTTATCATATAATGAGGGATATGGATATTTAAAATGCGAAGAAAAAATAATTACTTTGATTAATGAGAGGTGAAACATTCAACGAGTTGGAGATTGAAGTTCACTAATAAATGGTTAATTATTCTTGACTTTGGGATAGGAAAATAAATAGGTTTTTATAAAACATTGTAATTGTCTGAAGTACTCCATTGTAATTATAAAATGGAAATCAATACCAAGTGAAGGGGGGTATCAATTGTAATATATGATAAAATAATGTATAAAATATCTGCTTCCTTCTTGATAATGTGTAACAAATATAGTTGAATGTTTTCAAATTTGGTTTCACTTGTTATATTGACTCAAGTAGTCAAGATTATTTGAAGATTCCTATATGTTGTATCTTTCTTATTGTATTGATTTGAATATCAAGCATATTTCAGATTGGTTAAAGAATTCTTAAGCATCTTTGTATTATTTTTTTGCTTGGTTTTCTAAAGGAAGGATTAAATTAATGTGGTTAGGTTATAGTAATAAGATAACTTATTAAAACCTATTAGGAGTCAAATAATTGACAGATTTACACAAGGTATAAATTTGAAAATTGTCTAATATAGTGGTATGTAAAAAGTGAATAAACAAAATATTGACTTTGTTTCCTAGTGGATAGAAGGCACTAATCATTTAAAACAATCACACACATATATAATTTCAATTTTAGTTTTATGCAAGCAGGAGATATGAATAGGGATAGAAGTTAGATTTTTCTATTTCTAATCATTCATGCTATTATGAGATATAGGAAGTAAGATATTGAAGATAAAATAATAGGATATTAGTGTGTGTGAATGATTTACACCTTCATGAAATTACAAGATTAACTAAGAACAACAAGAATTAGAGAAAAATAATCTAACAAATGCATAATTAATCTATCAATATCTCATGGTTCTCTAAATTGAAGTAGTAAGTGAGGCTCTCAGCTGCAAATCCTCACTAGTGACACTCTAATTATGAGAATTGAACTAAGAATGATATGCAAACTAGATCTAATTATCAAATTCTAGCTCTATTTGATAAGAAAATCTCTAAAATGATCAACAATTGAAGCTAATTATCAATGAAAATGCTAAGTGAGTGGTGTGGATGCAAATTGCAAGAGCTTTGCTGCAATTCAAAGATATGGAGTGGATGAATAATGCCTCAAAATGCCTTCTATTTATAAGATTTTCCCAAGGGTAGGGGGTAGAGTGAGATAACCATGGTTATGCTTGGGTAAGGTCAATTGGCTTTGCTTTGTCCCTAAATGGGGGGACAAACATTTAAATGGTTTCAAAAGGCTGGACCATTTCAACAAAAGTGAGTGATTTGTGTCCATTTTGTCTCCTTTTTCCTTTGTTGAGGGAAATTCATATTTATTAATTAATTAAAGTAATTAAATTTAGCCATGAAGGGTAAGAGGTTCATTTTGATTTTTGCTTTCAACAACTATGTCATTAATTGAATTTAATCAATTTCTTAGTGTTTTTCCCCTTTTCAAGCTTTATTTAATCATTTAATCATTTAATTGAATTTTCCTTTGATTTGAATTGCCTTTTGTTCCATTTATCGATTTTTAGTGCTATTTTGATGATTTGTTGCACCTTTTGATTGATTTAAGCCTTTGCCAATTTTCTGTGTCTACAAATGCCCCTCTTTGGATCGATGTGCGAAGAACACCGATTCAAAGATTCCCTTAGTATGATGATCTGATTCAGGTCCTGGTTCTGATATGCCTCTGATCGTTCTGATTGATGTACTTCCTGATGATGATGATGTATCTCTAATGATGGTGCTGATATGATTCTGATGCCTCTGATATGATATGGGTCCTAGTTTGATGATAGGTCCTGGGTTGATTGATAAAGGTCCTGGGTTGATTGATAAAGGTCCTGGGTTGATTGATTGCTGATATGTTGATAGGTTTGATATGATATGGTAAACTGATCTGATACTGATTTGCCTCCTGATATGATAATGATATGATATGATACTTGAAATGATATGACATTGATATGATACTGATATGATATGATACTTGAAATGATATGCCCCACTGATAAATGTTTTTGATGTGATGCCCATTTGATACTCTAATGCCCCCTTAGAAATAAAACATATTGATTCCTTGATTTGAAAGATTTTGATTGATTGGTCCAATATGTTTTCATTTTTGAAAAATATTGATGATATGCCATGACTCACAATTTTGCATATCCAAGATAGATAGGTCTGTTGTAGTTAAGCAAAACAAGTGATTAGTATAATAGGATAATGGTACCAATGAATGTGATTTGTCAATCTCATAGGATAGTATAACTGATAGGATAAATCAATCAGTGTGAAAACTGATATGATTTGATACTGCTTGCTTCGTTCTCAGGACACAGAGACACGAACAAATGGTATGGGGTGTGATTGCTTGATACTTTGATAGGATTGATTGATGTAAGATGATTCACTGATATAGAATACTGATATGATTCCCTTGATTTTCCAAATAGGCACATTTCTGTAAATGATATATATACGGACCTTAGCTTCTTGGATATTTGGATTTAAGTCATGGGTTTGACCTAGCTAGAGTATAGGTTATTGAGATGATTGATTATGGAGATCTTTTAGTTTGTTGATATTGTATCATGATATTTCAGTTATTGATCAGGACTTGGATGTATCACTTTGATGACATTGTATCTTTGATTAGACAAAGTTCATGGATCTTTGATATTATGGACACTTATGATTTATGGACTTTCCTTGATTCTTGATTGAATGACCCATTTTATGATTGATCAAGATTTCAATTGAATGACCCCCTTTTCCCTTGGAAAAATACTACAAACAAATGCACATGCAATTAATCTAACATGATAATACAATTAACCTTCCATGATAATGCAATGCAATGCAGCTAAGTGTCACTAGCTTTTAGCAAATAAATGGCTTGAGGATAAATTTTCATCATTGAGCACTTTGGGACCGGAAAGTTGATACAATCACCACTGCCCACTGACATGATGATATGAATACCACTTTTTATCACATTTGGTAACCTCCTTTTTGAACTAGTACAACCCACACTAGTCGAATAAACCAACTATGAGAGTATGAATACCAGTTTCAATGAATTCAATGTTGCATAAACAAGCAAAGGTCAACCTTCCACCCTATATGAAAGTCCTCGATGGTTCTTTGATGACCATGTCGTTAGATGAATTCACATAAGTTGTTGGATATCCCTCAAGATAGTCACTCAAAGGCAAGAAAAATATCATGTCTCCATCATTACCAATCTAGTTGAAACATCATCGATTAGCTAAAAAGATGTGATAAAATCAATGTAAGTAAAGATCATCAAAAGAAAGCTTCAAGTGTTTTGCATTGTTTCATGATTTTCAAAAAGTATTTCCAAGCATTATGATCTTTTTAAAGTGTTGTCAATTTTTAATCCTGAATAATAAAGTCAATGAAGGCTCATGGATCAAGTTGTGGTAATTGAATTCTTGGTTAGTGAACAATGATATCCATCAAAGGTTCACGAAAATCTTCTTCTCTCTTCTGAAACTCCGATAATTCCCTCTCTCTCTGATGTGACTGAATGTTGTACTATTGAATCCTTTTTGGGTTTTAAGCCTTGCTTCATGTGAATTCATGCATGTTGTTGAAATCCACTGATTAAGATCAAATGCCCCAGTTGGATAGAAAAAATGTTGGACTTGGACAAACTTTCAAGATTTTATCGAAGCTCAGTTTATGCAAGATGAAACTCAAAAGCACTTCATGCTATCCTTTTTACCCACTCTCAAACAAGATCACATTGGTTTTCCCCCAATGTCTTAGCAAGATATAGGACACGAAGGATGGATTTTCAAGCTGATGGATTAGAGATGGAAAGGCTATGATGGAAGAAGTATGCGAATGTGACCCATAGGACTATCTCCTCAAGAGTACCCAAGCTAAGGACAAAATGATATAGCAATGTGAAGCATATTTTTGGATAAGCCGTGGAAGCCAATTGTGCAGGGCTAGATAGTGTATAGGATAATGATCTGCTACCATGAAAAGGAGTGATCCAAAAGAGTGGACATGTCAAGAAGTTTTTGGTAACAATTTTTTTTTTTTAAAGTTCATCTTGATCAAGACCAAGGGTCAATTTGGGTAAGATGTGGATAAGATAACACAATCAAGATAAAGGAGTGATGGAGGCTATGAAGGGATGTTTTGGGATTATGAAAAAGCTATCAAGGAATGATGAAGGTGAATTTGGGATAAGCAAGATCATGATAGGGTAACATGGATGCAACAAGTACATAAGTTGATGGAAAGGATAACGGATGTTAAGATACTCAATGCTCATGGATGTGTTCAACCTTTTCAAGATGAAAGGTGAAAGATGGAAATATGGATGAAAGTGAGGTAAATGATAGGAAGATGGAAGATGGCATGGATGAAACTTTGCCCCCAAGTATAGAGTGCAAGAAGGAAGAATTATGCATGATGCCTGTTTGCCAGGTTTTCATCATGGTACTTGTCTAAGGCACCACAAGAAGTGGTTTTCACCCTAGATTTATTTCTTTTTATTTTTGCTACCAAGGTGCCTATTGCTAGGTTTTCACCAAGGCACTTTTTCTCTTTTTTCATTTTTTTCTATTTTTCTTTGTTTTTTTCTTTTTTGTATTTTTCAATATTTTCCCAACATTAGAATCTTTGGACAATGCTCCTCTGAAAGATATGCTATAATAAACCATGGGTATGACTAGGATGCTCAAAGATATTGATAAGAGGGATGGAAGTACTGAAAGTATGCATTGGAAAATGAATGTGAGGATAAGAAGAAGGTATGTTGAAGATGGAAATGTTGGCAAGATCAACTTTGACACACACTTTGAAGAGTGGTGGAATGATGGAGGAATGATAGATGACGGAGGTAAGGATCTTTTTGAGGTAGTGGATTTTAGGATGTAAGAAGATGAAGGATGTTTGGAAGGAGATGGAATGGAAGCCTTTGGAAGCTTGAATGTCAATTTTGATTCTTCTTTTGTGTGCAAGTCTTTCAACAATGACTTGGGAATCCACATATTCTTTGATTTTTCTTCCTTTTGGAATGCTTTTGAATGCATTTCTTCAATGAGGGATTTAGGAACCCACATTTTATTTTTTTCTTTATGCATGATGGACCTTTGTGGCCTTTTGGATATTTCATTTTTCTTTTCATTCACATGTCGATTAGATGGGACATTGTGATTTTTATGCACATATGGATTCTTGGATTTATGATTTTTATGTTGCACATCAACATTGCTTCCAAAAGACTTAGGAATTGTGGATGAATAGGAATAATATGGATGGTTCATATGGATTGGTGTTTGGACATTCTTCAAGTATGTGTGTCTTTGTTGATCTTGATACATGGTAGGGTAAGTGAATGGATAACTAGGGATGATAGGAATAGTTGATGGGGGAATATATGGACCTAATATGGATGGAAGGGATGAAGACTTTTGTTTTGGGACATAGGCACCCAAAATGGATTTGGAGGATAGTGGAGGTATGTGGTTGTATTTGAATGGAGGGATATAAGGTGTGAAAGGGATATCAATATCTTTGGAAGGAGCTCCATCATCAACGTTCTTATCTTTAGGATTTATCTTTATACTAATAGGCTCATGAGTAGATTTGATAGGAACACATTTGATAGGATCAACTGAAGCTTGAAGGGATTTATTATCTTGCAAGGGATTTGGAAGAATGATGTTTTCTTGAGGTGAACACGGAGGAATATGACAAGGAAATGATGGGATGCTTTGATCTTGACAAGGATCTTTGAATTGTGTAGCGAAGGTATTTTGCTCTTGATTTTCAATATGCTCATTGGAAGTTATGGAAGGGATATCTTGATCTTGCTTGGGAAGTTGAGAAAATATGGAACTTGGAAGGGTAATTTGTTCTTGGAACGGAAGGATATCATCTTGAAAGACATGAAAGGATGCAAGGGGATCATCACAAGGTTCAAGGGATATGGGACCTTCATCAAATATGGGAGGGGTTTGTATATAATCTTGATCTTGATCTTTATCAATGTTTGTTTCTTTTCTTTTTGGATTATCTTCTTGACATGAAGCCACTTCTAAGGACAAGGTAGATGTTTGGATATGTGTGGGGAATGTTTGGAAGAATGGTGTAGGATCCTCTTGAATAGGTATAATAGGCATTGAGGCACATGAAGCTTTGGGTTCTAAGATCTTTGAAGCATGGAAACAATCTGTAGCAAGATGTGAGTTAGCTTGGGTTTCTTTTAGAGGTAGCCCTTGAGGGTAGACATAGTCAATGGGAAAAGTATCATCATTAGGCTCATTCTTTGATGGAGGAATTTTGGATAATTGTGGAGCTTTGGGAGATGAAGAAAAGATGAAAGGAATGCTAGCTATGGGAGGGTCTTTGCTAGATAGAGGTTTGGGAGATGGATGAAAGATAAAAGGTGTACAAGTCATCCAGGGAGAAACCTTGTTAGGAGATGGACAAAGGATGAATGGATTACTCTTGCTATATGGAGGTTTTTGAATTAGATCTTGCTTGAGAGTGGTATTTTTCACTCCATATTCTTTATTATCTTGATCACAAATAGGTTGATTATGCAATTTCCTTTGATCTGAGATAACTTTGTTTCTCTGAAATGCTTCTTTTTGTGAGGAGGATGAAGATACGGATGGCCCATCATCATAAAGGAATGGCCAAATTGATCTTAATGATGGCTCTTTAGATAAAGTATCTTTTTGTTTTTCCTCATCCTTTCTCAAGGTTGATATGTCAAAATTACGAGGAAGCTTAGCTCCTGCTTGAACTAACTCCATGAAATATGCTTCTTTATCCTTCTCCAAGAATAATTTCATTATTTCCATAAACCTGGGATCTTGAATTGCTTCTAAAACTTCTTCTTCAGACACCTCATCATTTTGATTCCAATGGACATTCTGATATGAGGACAATGAAGATATGGATGGCCTATCATTATAAAGAAAAGGACACATTGATCTTAATGATCGCCTTTTAGATAAAGTATCTTTTTGTTTTTCCTCATCCTTTCTTAAAGTTGACATGTCATAATTGTGTGGAAGCTTAGCTCCTGATTGAGCTAAAGTTAGGAAATATGCTTCTTTATCCCAGTCCAAAATTCGTTCCATTATTTCTATAAACATGGGATCTTGGGATGCTCTCACAACATCATCTTTAGACACCTCATCACTTTGAAAAGAATAGCTTGATATTAATAATGGCATTTTATATGATGTATCTCTTTGGTTTTCCTCATTCTTTCTCAAGGTTGATGTGTCATAATTATAAGGAAGTTTAGCTCCTGCTTGAGCTAAAGCTAGAAAATATGTGTCTTTATCCCACTTCAAAAGTAATTCCATTATTTCCAGAAACACGGGACTTTGGGATGCTTCAACAACGTCATCTTCAGAAACCTCATCGCTTTGATTCCTATGGAGATCTTGATCTTGACTTTGATAATTATGCTCCATAATAGGGTTGATTTGTTTCCCAAATAAACTTCCTTCGTGAAGTTCAATTCGGTTGGGTTGGTTTGGAATGGGTAAATGGTATTGATCAATTTATAAGATTTAAAAATTTAATTGTATTTTGATCAAGTACTTTGGAAATTCTTGTTTGAAAAGTTGAAGACAATCTCAACACACACATCAATAGTTCACCATGTCCCTAGATCATTCTAATGTGTATATTCTTGAATGTTTCCACGGGTTTGAACACAAGAAAGACTTCCAAGAAAGCTACCTAGCACAAATTTGGCTTTTAAATGGCTCTAATAGGTAGTTTTTCTATTTTACCGTTATGTAGTAAGTTTTCCATTCAAAATAGATCTTAGCTTTTCATCCCCCAAGTATGTTAAGGGGCTTCCCACACGCACCAAAGCACGATTTTGTGCAATCCGTTAGGACTACTAGAGGAAGTTCGAAAGAGCTAAAATCTTTTTTGTCGTGTACCCCATTAAGGATACACGCATTTCATTTTATAGTGGGTCGGATTCTCGTGGCAAAAGAAAGTGTATCCCACTTTGGGCTGTCCCTCTCACCGGCCCTTTTAAGGTAATCTCGGGAGGCGAGCCCACTAAGTTTTAAACATGTTCATTTGAAAGCATGAAAAGTGGATTTGGTAGAGCAAGTTTGGGAATTTGATTCACTCAAAGAGTGAAGAGCATATCCCTATTGCTTTTCCCTTATCCCAAACACTCACAATCAATTTGGTTCTTTTTCAACCCCATGACAAAGGGGTTCTTAGAATTGAAGTGTTTATTTTTTTCTTTTTATGATTAAACTATGTTTTGAACTTTGAAAATGCCACAATTTAAGAGAAGTTTGCAAGCTTGATGAGAGAAAGACCTCAAACGATGCTAGCAAAGGCTAGGTGCATTTTTAAGTAGTAGATTTTCTCATTTTCTCTCCAAATCCTTCCCTTACCTTAGCAAAACGTTCCCTCCACCAACAAGTTAGTCAACACAAATTCATACAAAGTGAGGGGAAACCAAAATCAAAAAGCTTAAAATGATCAAATTGATTATGCTCTTGATGTATTTTGAACTCAAATATTGGCAAATTAAATCCAAAAGGTGCAAGGTATACTCTAATAGGATGTCCTTTTTTGTTTCTTTTTTGCATGCAAAAAAGAAATTTTTTTTTTTTGAGCACTTTTCTGTGACAGAGCATGTACCTGAGACAAAAAAAAATGACCGTGAAGTTAGCATACAGTCCTTATTTTATCATTTTTGACAAAATAGAGAAAATACAGTCAGGTGACATCATCCAGACTACAGGCGAGATAAAATTTAACAAAGACATGACTACTTTAACCACGAGCGTCACCAAAAGGGGCTCAAGCAAGATTAAAATAGACAAGTGCGATATAAAATTTTTCAAACGCGTGAAATCTTTAATACATGCGACAACCGTAATTACTCTGATACAATATACATGCTAAACCAGGTGACATTTTCCATGCTAAAGGCGAGATCTAATTTAATAAAGACGTAATTACTTTAACCGCGAGCGTCACCAAAAGGGGCTCAAGCGAGATTAAAGTAATCAAGTGCAATATCAAATTAAAACAACGCGTGAACTATTTATTGCAAGTGACAAATTAATTCAAATAAGTGACATCTTATTAATCGAAGGCGACATTTAAAATACTCAAAGCGAGAAATTAAAGGAGCAAGGCAGGAAACTCCCTTTACACCAGGCGTAAACTTATTCCTCGGCTGCGGCTTTTAATTCTATCCAGGTGACATCTAAATGACCAAAGGCATCAGCTGCTTGTTCGTGACGCGAGAATTTAATTTCCGCAGGCGTGATTTGTTTCTCCAGAAGCTTGATTCTGTAGGCTGATAAGCATGATCGTTCAGACTCCAGGTGACATTTTAATTTCCGCAAGTGAAATCTCTTTGCTTTAGGCATGATTTCTTTACCGGCAGGCGTGATTTCTTTCCTGTAACCTGCAAACAGTGAGCAAAATCATGCAATTCTAGCCTAAATTTTGCAAATAACGTGGAAATTATGATAAATTTGAGGCCTAGGGCCCCACGGTGGGCGCCATTTGTGTGTGAATGATTTACACCTTCATGAAATTACAAGATTAACTAAGAACAACAAGAATTAGAGAAAAATAATCTAACAAATGCACAATTAATCTATCAATATCTCATGGTTCTCTAAATTGAAGTAGTAAGTGAGGTTCTCAGCTGCAAATCCTCACTAGTGACACTCTAATTATGAGAATTGAACTAAGAATGATATGCAAACTAGATCTAATTATCAAATTCTAGCTCTATTTGATAAGAAAATCTCTAAAATGATCAACAATTGAAGCTAATTATCAATGAAAATGCTAAGTGAGTGGTGTGGATGCAAATTGCAAGAGCTTTGCTGCAATTCAAAGATATAGAGTGGATGAATAATGCCTCAAAATGCCTTCTATTTATAAGATTTTCCCAAGGGTAGGGGGTAGAGTGAGATAACCATGGTTATGCTTGGGTAAGGTCAATTGGCTTTGCTTTGTCCCTAAATGGGGGGACAAACATTTAAATGGTTTCAAAAGGCTGGACCATTTCAACAAAAGTGAGTGATTTGTGTCCATTTTGTCTCCTTTTTCCTTTGTTGAGGGAAATTCATATTTATTAATTAATTAAAGTAATTAAATTTAGCCATGAAGGGTAAGAGGTTCATTTTGATTTTTGCTTTCAACAACTATGTTATTAATTGAATTTAATCAATTTCTTAGTGTTTTTCCCCTTTTCAAGCTTTATTTAATCATTTAATCATTTAATTGAATTTTCCTTTGATTTGAATTGCCTTTTGTTCTATTTATCAATTTTTAGTGCTATTTTGATGATTTGTTGCACCTTTTGATTGATTTAAGCCTTTGCCAATTTTCTGTGTCTACAATTAGATTTTCTTAAATTAATATACAGGTGTACTCACCTTAGTCTAGCAGAGCCAAAGGTGCAAGGGAATTTGATCATTTTGATTAGTCATGTTCATTGGCCAAAGTTAGTTGTTGAATTTGATATTAGAACTTGGAATATTATTAGGGTTTTCTTTTTGGAACCAACAGGGGGTGTAAGGGTCTTGAATGCCTCCTTTGTTAGTTTGAATGGAGCTTCAGGTGGACTAGGGATCCTTTGGAATCCAAAATATATAAAGGTGACCCTAGTGGCACAAGGTTACTCATGGAAATTGTTCAAGTTCAACCTCCTTCATCTTCATAATTGCATCCACCTTAATTATGTGTGTGGCCCAACTAGTAGCACTGATAAAAGGGAGGTTTTGAATGAGTTATTAGAAGTGTTAAGAGCTAGGGGCAGGGAGATTTTCATTATCAAAGAATACTTTAGTGCAACATTGAAAATGAATGATAAAAAAGATGGAAATGGTGTGGTTAGAAGTATATAGATATATTCTTAATCTTGTCACCTTGATTAGTTTATGGGAAGTCAAAGCACAAAACAAGGTTTTTACTTGGACTAATTAGTGATAGGGTTTTTTTAGGAATTGCAAAAAAGTTGGATCATTTTTTTCTTAGCGGGTGATTGGGATTTGTTACCTTTGGTATTAGAGGCCTCTATTCTTCCTTTCACTAGCTCAGATCATTTCATAGTGTCAATGATTTTACAAAAAGATTCAATTTCCATTAGATGCTCTTTTAAAGTTGAGGAAATGTGGTTGATGGAGGAGGTATTTTTGGATATGGTCACCAGATGGTAGTCTAATACACCCTACCATAAAGGTAATAATTTTTTTCATTTTTTTCAAGAAGTTATAGTTCATCAAAAGCAATCTCAAAATTTGGAACAGGAAACACTTTCAAGATATTTTTGAAGAGAAGGTCTTAGAAGGAAAATTAGAGGCATTGAATAATAAAGTTATTAGTATTAGTATGGACTTAGTGGATTCCCAAAATGAAAGCTATCTTCAAGATAAGTATGGTGAGATTTTGAAATGCGAGGATATATACTAGAGGTAGAAGTCAAGAGAAAACTGGCTAAAGGAGGGTGACCACAACACTAAATAATTCCATTATTTAGTTAAAGAAAGGAGGCCAATTAACCAAATTGATAGTATAATTACCTCTACAGGGAAATGTGTGTTTGAGATAGAAGATATTAATAGGGAGGTTGTATCATTCTTTTCATCCCTCTAGTCAAGTGAAGCTTCATATTTTGTGGTTCATTTTAAAGATGTTCTCAGGGTTGTCTTGAAATAAATTTTTTAGAGGTTGACAATTCCAATGTAATGGAACTAGTGATCTTGAAGGAAGTTAAGGATTCTTTGTTTAAATTAGAGGGATACAAATCATCAGATCTAGGTGGTTTCTAGGCCTTTTTCTACAAGAAATTTTTGGATGTGATTAAGCAAGAGACGTGGGAGGTGGTGGAGGAATCTAGGCAACATGGGTTTTTTCTTAGATATTTCAACAACACCCTCATCACCCTCAAACCAAAAAAGGAGAATTCTGACTTCTTTGAAGACTACTAGCCAATTTCTATTTGTAACATCATATACAATATTATTTCAAAATTTGTAGCTAACAGACTCAAGAAGGTTTCAGGTTCATTGGTCTTGGAAGAACAAAGTGGTTTTACTGTAGATAGATCAATTGTAGAAGAGATCATTATAATTCATGAGGAAATCCACTCAATCAAAATGGGAAAGTAAAGAAAAATGTTTATCAACTTGGATGTGAGGAGAATGTATGAAAGAGTGGATAAATATTTCTTGTACAAAGTTCAATAAATTTGGTTTTTTTGAGAGGTGTATTTCTTGGATAAAAGCTTTGATAGGTGATCCAAGAGTATCAATACTAGTGAATGATAATTCCCAAGGATTTTTTTGAACCTCACCAAGGTTGAGGCAAGGAGATCTAGTCTCCCCTTTTTTGTTTATTATCATGGATGAGGTGGTTGGAAGATTTATTTTGAGGTGCATAATTGAGGGGCAATGGAAAGGGGTTATAGTTGTCAGAGGTGTTGATCTAATTTCTCATTTACAATTTGTAGATGACATGTTTCTTATGGGTGTGTTGGAACCATTTTTTAAATTTTCAGGCATAAGTATGTGTTACATTACCAAGCATGATGATACAAGTTGGGATGTTCTCTTGTCATTGTTTCACAGAAGGGCTATGTCAAGGATTATGAAATAGAGATGTTGCTATATCACAGATTGCATAATTGGTGACTTATGAAATAGAAACAACATCACTATTTCCTAAACCTCGGGTTTGAAGTTTTAGTGACACTGTGTCATACTTTTTATATCACATCATGGGTGGTAAGATGGTGCATAATGGTGAGCTATTGTCAGTAAGGAGTTGAGGTGATGTGACTATGATGATGACATTTGGATTATTGCAAGTATACTTTTGAGATTAAAAGGGGTCAATAAATATTATTAATGGTCCGTCAGCACATAAATATGAAGGTGAAATTTAGAAAAGATATCAAAAAGGATTTAAATGTTCTAGAGAATGAATTGTGTTGTGATGTGATGTCATTTATTATTCTTCATTTCCAAGGTGCATCCACCTTGTGCAAAATATTATTTCAACATAAATTTGTTACAAAATTAGTAATTGAGCATTTCCTTATAAAGGAGAGCTTGGAAGCCATCACATACAATACATAACACTTTCTAATTTTGATAACAAAATGCATCTTAGAGTAGCTGAGGGGTCATCAAATGATAATCCACAACTTGTTCTCCAACCATATCTGGATTTGATGAAGAGGACCAAAATGATGTTCTGAATAGTCTCATGTCTGCAACATGGGATCATACTACCAGTTATGCCAGATACCAAAGCAATATGTTCAAGTTAAAGAATTTTCTTTTGATCCTAAATGGTTCCATGATGAAATCATAAAAATGTTCAAACATATGCACATAGGTTCTTTTCCCCTTTTTAAAAATTTGTTGAATAATGACTTCTTTTTGGCTATTATAAGAGTTTGGATATGTAGGGTTTTCTTCTAAGTGTTAACCCTTGTAATTACAATTATATTAATGAAAGGTTGTGAAATGTAAATGATTGGAAGATTTTTTATTTCTCTAACCTAAATAGGGGAAACCAAAACCATATTGTAAATAGGGAAGAAAGAAAGGGAAGATATATATAAAAAATATACATAAAATCTTTTTGAAGAAATATAAAGAATCTTTTTCTCAAATGGTGTTGTGTGAATGCCCCACCAGGGAACCCAAGAGAATTTAACCTAATACATGTCACTATGTTAAAAAAATACACTAGTACATTTGAGACCTTTTTTTGATGGCCGAACATCTGAATTTAGACACTAAACTGTCGATTAACCGATACCACCCGACATCACAGTTTTGTAGTAAAAAAAATTGACAGTTTTGTTAGGCGTCGTAATTACGACAACCATGACCGTCGCAAAAAGAAGGTGCCAACAGAGCAAACCTATGGTCGGACCTATTTGTGGCCATCACAATTATGATGCCTATCCGTCGCAAAAAATAACAAATGATGGTGACCTGTCAGAAACTTAGGACAGGTAGCTGTCATTTGTAACATGTTCACTGAGAGAAATGCTTTTAGTGCAACGGATATCTATCAGAAATGTATGACACATATCCATCATTTATGGTTTGTAATGATGATTACACTGTACATGCGATAGACATGCATTGGACATTTACGATAGTGATGCTATTAATGCGATGGATTTTTGTGATGGACAACTGTCGTTGTTTTGAATCTGTCATAGTTATGATGATAATCAATTTTTTTTAAAAAAAATTATTTGTCGATCGAGTTGATATCGATTCAGAATGGTGTTCTTGTAGATCTGGTTCTTGCTTGTGATTTGGTTATGGATCATTTGGAGATAACTTTGCTATAGATTTGGTAGCAGCTCATGGATTATTGAGTCGAGTCTAGAGACTTGGATTTGGAATGGATCCTATCGAATCAAGACTTGTGATAGTGACTGCTCCAGCACAATTCAGAGATAACTTAGCAATAGATTTGGTAACGGCTCATGGATTATTGAGTCAAGTCTAGAGACTTGGATTTGGAATGGATCCTACCAAATCAAGACTTGTGATAGTGACTGCTCCAGCACAAGAAGTTAGTGCGGTGATCAAAGATGCATTCTTCTTGATGTGTTCATGGGATATATGTGGATCTGATTGCATTTAGATATGATTCAAGTGACTTCTTGACTTCTTTGGTCTGAATTTGATGTGCGGGTTCATGGTGTGGTCTATGATGTTTTTTTGCGACTGAGTTCTTGATAGAGATCTGTTGATTTGGTAGCCATTGAGATGGATCAATATATATGTGTCATACATGGATTGAGATCTTAAATTATTGAGCTTCTCTTTGTTTCAAGAATAGTTTAACATTCTCTACTTAACAGGGCCAACCACATGAAGGTGGAAGCTCATCTGACCCCTCCTAGGAGCCTCTTATGACCCTTTACAACATTTTAAGATATCTAAGATGTATTCCTAGAGATCGTAAATGGTCGTAAAGGGTCATAAGGGGTCCTGGGACACAACAGCGGAGAAACATAAATGTAGGCATCATGGTCACAAGTTTTTGGAAACACAACATAATTGAGTGGTATACCTAGATGATGCAATGCAACTACTCCTCTAGTTCCATGTCTACACTGTGTAAACAAAAATCAAAGATAAATAATAAATTTAGAGAGCACAGAAGAGTGATAACAACCGAAATAATATAGGGACCTATATTACTTTGGTCATTCTCGCTCTCCTCCGCTCTCTAAATTTATTTTTTATCTATGGATTTTGTTTACCACAGTGTCAACTTGGAACCAAAGGAGTGATATATAGTTGTGTTGCATCATTTGGGTATACCATTCAATTATGTTTTGTCTCCAAAAAATTGTAATTGTGATGCCTACATTTATGTTTGTCAACTGTTGTGATATCTACATTTATGTTTCTCATTTGTCATGTTTATGTGCATGTTATTTATGTGTATCTACTAGAAATTCTAAAAAATAATTCAATATCTACAATAGCCCTCTGTTAACCACATTTACACATATGGTCCCAACAAAGTAGTGCACAAACTACACAAAGAAGGCATCATAGAAATATGATTTCTTCTTTCGACATTGAAGCAATCTTGGCAGCACTAGTTTCCTCTCGAGCCTTGCACAAGTTGCACTCATTTCCTACATTAGGTATAGATGTAGATGGGGTAGATGTAAATGTGGTTTGATCAACCCACAGAAAGTATTGACATCTAGTATTTCCCTGACAATACCAAATGTACATTAGTTCTTCATAAAATGATTAGTTGTCACATTATTTTTAAACATAAAATATAATTACGTATCCAGACCTTTTTCCTATTTAGGCAAACCCAAAATTGACGCCCAAGATTACTTGTTGTGCATGACATCTTCAACATGCATGGGCCAACACCACATTGACACATAGGCACATTGACCGAAGTCATTGATGCTATTTTGACAAATATTGCATTATCACAAATATTGCATTGTCATTATTTTGTTCATTCATACTAATTATAATTACAATAAAAAGAAACATACTAATGTAGACTTGCACATTTTTTGGCTAAGTTGAAGTCTTTGGTTTAAATCACTAGACACTCAAGAAAAAATGACAAACCAAAGACAACCATGAAATTGTAAAGAAAGATAATTTGCTTAATCACGCCACTAATTTGTGCATGTCTAAATACTGGTGTCTTTCAAGTGATTTGATTCTATTCATGCCCACTACAAATGAGAACGGTCTTAACTAGTGAGGTTGTTTAAGCATATAAAGATTAAATACAATCTTTTAGAATGAAATTTCTCTTAACAAAAGATCAAAGATATATAAGTAGGACATATAAAACAAGGTGAATAAGAGTAGTACATATAAAACAATCATTAGAACATGCCAAACATCTGGCATAATTATACATTTCATTGATGTCATTGATATTCTTCTTCATCCATCTCATCATCAAGATCATCATCATCGATGACATCATCACCACCACTATTTTCATCAGCATCATCACCATCAACATCATCATCATCATCATCATCATCATCATCATCATCATCATCATCATCATCATCATCATCATCATCTTCATCATCATCCTCATCAGTAGTAGCATCAGTAGTAGCATCATCCTCATCAGTAGAAGCATCATCATCATCAGTAGTAGCATCATCATCTTCTTCTTCTTCATATTCTTCTTTGACTAGCTCTCGATTGTGATCTGGTTCTACGTCATCTTCCACTTCTTCATCTTCCTCGGTATCTTCTTCCATCACATTATACTTTATCGGTCTTCCTCTCGGATCATGTCTAACAACAAATGACCAACCTGGTTTATGTGGAACCTCTGAGTAAAATACCTGCTCACATTAGATTGGAACATAGGGCTCTTCTCCAACTAGCTCAAACAACCTTGTATTAATCATTGAAAATCTATTGTCATGTTCAATAACAGTTCTATCAGGATCATTTTTAGCGAGTCGTAGTCTATACCATTTCACAATGAAGAGAACTAATTTGAAGGAATTGAAGTCACAGTCAAGTATATTAACCAAAATACCTTAGTATCAATTTTGTGACTCTCAAGGATGTAAGTCATTTCTAGATGAAATATTAGTCACCTGGAACACTGCACTTATCCCAAAATCACAAGTTCTCTTCGTGTTATCCAACTTTTTGACACAAAATTTATAACCATTGCAAAACATAGCCTTGTGGTGTTTCACCTGCAATAATGTCAAACATGTATAAATTATTGCATCACGAGTTGAAAAACATACAATTGATTAATTAACAAATTTATAAGTACCCGGTGATCTCTTAAACCATATGCTAAATCTATTTCCTTTTGTGTAACATTGGGATCTCCATTGTGATGTTCTTGTATAACCAATGAAGACACGAATTCCCATGTTAATCTATGACCATCATGTTTACATCATTCAATGCATGCCGTTATCCAATCTTGATTGTTTTCAATAAACAAATGTATTGCATCCCACTCTTTAGCAGCTATACAAAAGTAAATAGATGACTTACAAAAAATTTATTTTGAAGATTAAAAAATAATTTACTACAAGGACATCTCATAATTTATTACCTTTCAGTTTCGTAAATCTACCGTTACCCACCAAGTACTCCCCTTCAAATTTTTTAATTGAGCCAAGATCCCAAATGCAATCTATATGGGTCTTTGCTGCAAGATTAGGAAGATATTGAGTAACCTACACCATCATCTGGTATACCATATATCCCTCAACCATAGAACCCTTGGGACGTGCTCTTTGTCATACCAAACCCTTCAAAAATTTCAAGTGTCTCTCAACCATCCACATTGACCTAGCATGTACAGGTCCACACAATTCAATCTCCTCAACTTGGTGTATGAGGTAGTGTTCTTGTGCATTGAAAAAAGCTAGAGGTAAACACTTTTGCATTTCACACATTAATCGATAAATTATTTTCTTCTAATATTTTATATCTTCTTTATGGATTTCTTTAGATGACAACCACCTACAAGGGATTCAAGACATAAATATATAAATACGAGACTTTACAATATATTACTTATTTGATATATTGAACAAATATCACTGCTTACCTCATGTATTTTCCAAGATCATATATCACTTGTTTGATATTATTGTCGAAGTTCTCTTGGAGAGATAGGGGTAGCAAATACTACAAGAATAGTCAACTGATCATTTCATACAATGAAAATTGAATGCAATTACACAAATATATTGTAAATACAAAAGACTATGACTTACCTTGATGAAGGTATGCCAATCATGCATTTTCATCCCTGACCCAAAATCATTTTTCTTTGATATGAGATTTCTTATATTCGCAGAAAATCTTGTAGGAAATCAAATTTTTCAGATCACTTCTTTTATGGCATTACTTTGTTGCTCTGTTAATAACCAAGGAAGAGCATTTGCATTAATCTAGTCTCCATTGCTATTTGATTCAATGATATTTTTCATTGCATGATTGGAATCATAAATGTCACTGCAAATTTTGCCAAATTTTTCTTTGTCACACCTTCTGTCCAATATTTTCCATAGTGTCTCTATTACATTCTTTCCAATATGCATAGTATCAAACAAATGCACAATTTGTAGATGCCCATAGTAGGGCAGCCTACTAAATTCTCTGTGATAACATTTTAGTCCCTTTGGAAGCTGGTCGGTGATACCTTCATGACCTTCAAGATCATCAACTACATAATTAGTCAACAAAACACAATCAAAATATATAATTTTTAAACATCGACCATTACATGGAATGATATTACCTTGAATTCTATTATATTCCAACTATCATAGGTGAGGTGTCATTCTTTGGTGCTTTGATGTAGTCTCTTTTTTCCCATTGAAAAGATGACTTTCTGCACTTCTATACTTACGATTTCTATGGAGGAACTGCTATACTCATCAAACACCCATTTTCTTAAACTTTTGGAATGATGGGATTTCATCTTTGGACCACACATTGGACATACAAATTTTTCCTTTGTTTGAAGACCTACAAAATAATGATAAAATTGGATTAAATCTGTATATTTTTAGAATTTGAATTATCCCGTACAACTAGAATTCACCATAACATACCATAAAAATATGTCAACCCTGGAGCATCATGAATTGTCCACACAAGCATTGCATGGAATTGAAATTCTCTTTGTCCAATTGGTTGGGAGATGTCATACATAGTGAAAGCATTCCATAACACCAACAACTCATCAATAAGAGGTGCAATATATACATTCATATCTTTCACTTGGTACTTACCTAGTTGAATTAACAACAACATCAGATAATTATTGTGGTTATTTCAATCCAAGACTTATAATTACATGTAGATAACTATAAAATAATAAGATACTTAGAACAATCATTTCCAACATAATGTACTCCCTCTTTATTGACATCCATGAAGGAAGGTTATTGTTTATAACAAAAATAGGCCACACCAACCAAATGGATCTCATCTCTCCATGCAAATTGACACTGTCTGCTGCTAGAGAAAGCCTGAGATTTTGAGGTTCCTCTTTAAAGTGTGGCCACTTTTCCTCTATGTCCATAAATGATGAACCATCTGCAAGCATTTGAATAATGTCATCTTGACTCCTGCCACGTGCATGGTAATCCATAAATTGTGCCAAGCTATTGCACCTAAATAATCATTTCAGATGTGGAATAATGGGGATGTGACGAAAAACCTTGCGAGGCACCTTTTTTGTCACTTGATCATCTCGATATCTACTCATATGGAATTCAAGGCATTCTATTGCATTTTCATGTTCTTTATAATAAATAATATGATCTTCAGGACAAGCATCTATTGTTTGATACTCCATTCCAATATGTTTCATAGTGGCACATAATTCTTGGTACGAGCGAGGGAGAACATTTGATGGTGGTAATAGAAAGTCACCTATCAATCTACAAAAAATAATATAAGTCATTACTATAAAAAATCTTAATGGTACATGTTTCACCTTTTATAGACTATAATGACATATATGCAAACCTTAGCATATGTGACATTGCTATGTTGGATAAACCATTCATAACCTTCAAATTCAGCAACAACAATACAACAAAGAGAAGAGTAGATTTGGAGCCTTCGTAAAGGGTCACGTCCACCTTCTCAAGTAGAGGTATATCATGGACATTGTCAATGTCATCCTCATCAGCAACAACAGTAGCACCAGCAACACTAGTACCAAATATGTCAACGATCAATGCATTCATACCATCATCTTCAAATGTGTTTTCTGGCACATGATCATCATCTTCCATGGGATCATGATCTTCAACTTCAATATTAACACATCCATGTTCCTCTATATTCACACTGGGGAGATCGACCTATATAAAAATGATGATAATAAATCCTCCTTCCATGGTTCATATGTATATTAATTGTGAAAAAAATATAACAAACAACTTACCACTAGATTATAATCAAACCCCCCTTCCATGTGACCATTCTCCCTACAATGTCTCTTTGCTATTTTGAATTTGATTCTTCTTCTCTTTAAGCCGTTACAAATCTTGCATGGACAATAACATTTGTCATCACCTTCTCTTTGAAAGTTAGACAACAATCTAGCGATTGTCTCCCTATTTTGATCGAAATCCCTTGTATTATCTGACATGATCCTTAATGTGTCTATCTGCAAAACAAACTGGAGATGCCTCCTTTCATTAGCTTCATGTCACCTTCTCAGAGCTTCTCATTTTCTGACAGATTTCACCAAAAGCTTTGTAGGAAACCAAGTAAGGGGTATTATTGAATTCAAACACATTGAACTGCTACAACTAAATTATAAATCATAAATTCACTATAAAATTAAAACTGAATAGGGACATAAGTAATATATTTAATGCACTTACTATTTTAAATTTGAGCTCGAGCATCATGCAATGTTATTGCTGTCATTGTATGCTTGCTGTTGTTGTGCACCATATATTGTATTATACACTATTTATGAGCATGTTAGTGCCATCAATCTAGGGCATCATGCATTATTTATGAGCTCACTATTTGAGCACCGACCAATCAAATAGGGACATGAGGTGCTCAAATAGTGAGCTTATAAACAATGCATGATTCCCTAGTTGTAGGTAGTTATCTCTTCTATAATGATGGAGGAGTGAAAGGTAATGATGAATGAGGTTGCTGCTATTAGATCATACATTAACACACTTACTATTTTGAATTTGAGCTCAGGCATCATGCAATGTTATTGTTGTCATTGCATGCTTGCTACTATTGTGCACCATATATTGTTTTATATAGTGTTTATTTTATTGAGACTATGAGCTATTGTAGTTGACTGTATTCTTTTGGGGTTTGATCTATTGTAGTTGTTTCTTTTTTATTTGAATCATTATTTACAATTAATTTTGATGCAATATTTATGTGAAGAACAAGAGTGAACGAGTGTATTTGACAAAGATAAACATGACACATTTTGTTGGGCTGATTGGGCTGGTCTGGTACCATTTAAATGGCCTGGCCATATATTAAATAGTGAGCTCATGAACAATGCCAGTATTAGACAGTGAGCTTATGAACAATGTATGATGCCCTAGCTTGCAGCCCGCGAGCCATCAAGACATTTCTTCATGAAATGATCATAAATAGGGAGTACCACATAGTAAATATCAACACCAAAACAAATAAAGAGAGGTCAAACACTTCACACAATGCCTTGAAGGTAGTAGAAATGATGCCCTAGCTCTGAAAGTTCAGAGGTTATCAAGCATTCCAAATGAAAATATGTAAACAATGGCAGTATAGTTTTTTTTAATTCAATAGTTGCAAAATTCAGCTTCTCCTATACTTACACGTATGTATATATTTTGGGCTTGGCTTTAATGTCATTAAAGATGTCCTAGCAATAGAATGCCCTATTGTTTTATAAGATTTTATTAAGACTAAATATATTATTTTATGAGCTCACTGTTTGAGCACCTCATGTCCCTATTTGATTGGTCAGTGCTCTATTTTTTATATTGATGCTATTAGATCAAATAGGGACATCAGTAATAAAATAGGGACATCAAATAGGGACATCAGTAATAAAATAACACACATACAGTTTTGAATTTGAGCTCATAAATATTAAATTTCAGAAGAATATGAATGAATACAAACATACATAATTGGATGCACATAAATAATGAAGGTACCAAACATTGCCTGAAGTAATGAAGTGTTGACCCATGCTTCAATCCAGTATGCTCCTGTATGATCCAAAACCTACAAGGAAGGAAAATATGGGGTTAGATCCAAAGGATCTAAGCAATGTCTGACACCCTATTACTAATCCTCTTCTACAATTATGCATGTGCATAGTCAAGCCATACACTTCTAAAATGAACTATGCTACGAAACAATATGGGTGTGTGTTAATGTGATTTAAAATCTATTATGCAAGATTGTTTTATTATTGAGATAAGGATATCTTAAGTCTACAAGAATAAATGTTTTGAGAAATATTTGAATTTAATTTTGACAATAACATGAGGAGTGATATATTTCAAGCTTCAGTGAAATTTCATACCACGCAATGTTCGTAGATTACGTTTTCAATGTGTTATTTATGCTTGTATTGGTGGGAAAACTCTTGAAAACATGCAAAAGAGATTACATTCAACCATGTTGTTTACATGACACATGTAGTTTACCTCTAGCCTAAATCAGTGTTGCATACAAATTTGTAGACGCTACATGGTATGAAGCTTTGCTGAAGCTTGAAAATGATAAGCATTATGATGCTGAGGTATGGTGTGGTAAGCACAAGTATAGTTTCTCGTAAGCTACTATTGGTATAGTTTTTTTTTTTCAATAGTTGCAGAATCCAGCTTCTCCTATACTTACATGTATGTATACATTTTGGGCTTGGCTTTAATGTCATGTAAATTTGAGTGAAATGGTAATAATATTTAAGAGCAACAAGTATGGCATTTTAAACAACTATGCATATACATTATATAATAGGAGGAGTGATATATTTTAATGGCAACACTTAATGAGAAGATAAAAAGAAACCCAAATACCTATGAAGACACACTTGGAGTCATCAGAGATTATAAAGACATCCAAAGACATCAACTAGAGGATTTTGGCACCTATAATGGCCTATGAGGTGATTTCATGCAATAAGAATGGCGAATGTGTAATCAGTCCTAAAAGGCCTAATAAGCCTTAGGACCAAATTTGGAGTCTAGGATACAATTAGGTGTTACAAGTTTCAAATAGGATAAATTAGTCTTAATAATAGGTTAATAAGTCCATTTAGATAATTTGGTAAAGTTTCATCACTTGGCAATTTCAAATATTCAAAAGTTACAAAGTTATAAATTTGAATTTTCAAATTATAACGGTTATGGACATTTTGAAGGGAATTAGTTTTGTTGTTGTTTTAGGCCAAATTAAGCCATCCAACCAATTTGGATTAGTTGGGGTAGTTGATAGGGGTTTATTAAATGTCTCACAAATCCATTATACAGGCATGAGACTCTGTTGTATGGACTATACCCAGTTTTGGAGAATAAAGTATGATTTTCTTGCAATTTTTGAAGGGTTTTTGGTATGAAACAAAGTTAATAACATTTGGAATGGTTTCTACAATGTTTTGAAATTATTATTTCATGTATTTGAATCCATTCATGCTCCAAGAATCCCATACTAATCACTGTTATTCTACCTTGGAACTGTACAGTCATTGGAAATCTGATTTAGGACAGTTTATTGAGTTTTTGTTCATTATGAATGTCATTCTATGGATGTATACTACTGATTCTCATATAATGGAACTCAATTAACATGTATTATATTCCTCTAACATTAGGAATGCAAGTTTGATTGACTGTTGTGGTGATCACTGTAGGGAACACTAAAAAAAACTAAGTGAATTTGGAGGGTAGGGTGAAGGATAGAGAGTCTTGGCCAAAAAAGGGCACTATTTTATGATGGAATGTGTATATAAATTTTGAGGAAAAGGTTTTCCAACCTTTATTTGTTGCAGGAAGCTTTGGGAAGCATGACATTGGAGAAGCCCTAGTTTTAGGGGTTTGGAGAGTGCAATTTGGGGCTTTTGTGTCTATAAGTCTCTTGGAATCAAATTGGTTCCATATTCCTCTAATTAAAACCTATTAAAGACACTATGAAAATATTTAGAGCCTGGGAGTTTGACTGGTTAGTACTTCCTTTGTAAATGCATGAGTTTTAGGCCTTAAAAATATGAGAAACAGTGTGAGCAGTCATATATCTTCCAAAACAACCTACCTTGTCCTTTTGGTATGTTAAGTTAATCCATAAAGGGTACTCAAATATATGATTTATTTTCCTGGTGTTTTGGGAAAAGTTGAAGGAAAAGCCTTGTGAGTGCTGCTGCAGGGCTACAAGACAGATTGTTAGTCCTAACTTGGTGATTTTTGAAGTTTTGGTGCTTGAACATTTGAAGAAAGTTTGGAACTTGTTTAATTACTTTGGATTACATAAATTAGGGCTATTGGATCACACCATAAGATTGGTTGGAGGATAATTTACCATTTCACTTATCGAAACCATCTTGGGTCACTAGATTGAATTGTGCATTTGATTGAGTTTTTGTATTTGGACCTTGGATCCACCATATCCTCTACCACCTCTACATCATATATCTTATATAATTATGGAGGAGTCAAAGATAATGATCAATGAGGTTGCTGCTATTAGATCATACATTAATACACTTACTATTTTGACAACAATAACATTGCATGATGCCAAAGCTCAAAATCAAAAGAGTAAGTGTAATATTTTATTATTGATGTATCTATTTTATTACTGATTTCCCTATTTGATCTAATAGCATCAATATAACAAATAGAGCACCGACCAATCAAATAGGGACATGAGGTTCTCAAACAGTGAGCTCATAAACAATGCATGATGCCCTAGCTTGCAACCCGCGAGCCATCAAGTCATTTCCTCATAAAATGATCATAAACGGGGAGTACCACATAGTGAATATCAATAATAAAACAAATAAAGAGAGATCAAACACTTCACACAATGCCTTGAAGGTAATAGCAATGATGCATGCTCTCAAAGCTCGCGGGTCATCGAGCATTCCAAATGCAAAGATGTAAACAATGCCAGTATTAACATCCATATTTTGCCATTAAATCAAAAAATTCCATCAAAATGAAATTGAGTTAATGAGAAGACAAAGCTCAAATGCCTACCTCAAGTCATGGCTGCCATATAAAGATCAAATGCTAAGGAACTATGTTATAAAATTTCATGCCAAATTTCAAGGCATGAAATTTTATAACTGTACATATATTTTCTTCGAGTCCCCCACATTGTAAACTCAATGCTAAGGAGAAAAAAGTATGATGTCAAAAATTATAAAATTTCATGCCTTGAAATTTTACAACATAGTTCCTTCGTAGCTGCCATATGAAGAGTAGTGCAAGGTGGCAACTTTCCCATTTTACCACAGTTAGGGCCCTCTTTTACCATGCTTTATGAGCTTTATGTTTTTACCATACTTTATGAGCTTTATATTTTTGTTTTAAGTGAAGACAAATATTATCTTAATTTGTTATCTTTAAATTTTATTCATTTTATGATTTTAAAAATTGAAATAAAAAATATAAACTTTTAAGAAATTTTGCATCTTTTCATCAAATGACCCAAAAACATCAAGAATCATCATATATGGTTGCTAATAGCCAACTTTAAGAAGAATATGAATGAATACAAACATACATAAGTGGATGAACATAAATAATGAAGGTACCAGACATTGCCTGAAGTAATGAAGTGTTGACTCGGGGTTCAATCCAGTATGCTCTTATATGATCCAAAACCTGCAAGGAAGGAAAAGATGGGGTTAGATCCAAAGGATCTAAGCAATGCCTGGCACCCTATTACTAATCCTCATCTACAATTATGCATGTGCAATATGAATAAAAACTAAGAGTATTAAATTTTATCATGCAATGTTATTGCTGTCATTGCATGCTTGTTGCTGTTGTGCACCATATATTATTTTATACACTATTTATTTCATTGAGACTGTGAGCTATTGTAGTTGACTGTATTCTTTTGGGGTCTGATCTATTTTAGTTGCTTCTTTTTTTTTTGAATCATTGTTTACAATTACTTTTGATGCAATATTTGTGTGAAGAACAAGAACAAAATGGTGAACAAGTGTATTTGACAAAGATAAACATGACACATTTTGTTGGGCTGATTGGGTTGGCCTGGTACCATTTACATAGCCTAGCTAGATATTAAATAGTGAGCTCATGAACTATGTATGATGCCCTAGCTTGCAGCCCGTGAGCCATCAAGACATTTCCTCATGAAATGATCATAAACGGGGAGTACCACATAGTGAATATCAACACCAAAACAAATAAAGAGAGATCAAACACTTCACACAATGCCTTGAAGGTAATAGAAATGATGCCCTAGCTCTCAAAGCTCACAGGTCATCAAGCATTCCAAATGAAAAGATGTAAATAATGACAGTATTAAATAGTGAGCTCAAGAACAATGTATGATGCCCTAGCTTGCAGCCCACAATCCATCAAGATATTTCCTCATGAAATGCTCATAAACGGGGAGTACACACATAGTGAATATCAATAGAAAAACAAATAAATAGAGATCAAACACTTCACACAATGCTTTGAAGGTAATAGAAATGATTCCCTAGCTCTCAAAGCTCATAGGTCATCAAGCATTCCAAATGAAAAGATGTAAACAATGCCAGTATTAAACAATGAGCTCCTGAACAATGTATCATGCCCTAGCTTGCAACCTGTGAACCATCAAGACATTTCCTCGTGAAATGATCATAAATGGGGAGTACACACATAGTGAATACCAATAGAAAAACAAATAAAGAGAGATCAAACACTTCACACATTGCCTTGAAGGTAATAGCAACGATGCCATAGCTCTCAAAGCTCACAGGTCATCGAGCATTCCAAATGCTAAGATGTAAACAATTCCACTATTAACAATGCTAAGATGTAAACAATGCCACTGAAATTGATCTAATGAGAAGACAAAGCTCGAATGCCTACCTCAAGTGGTAGCCTCTTCGCACATGCCAAACTCCAATGCCCTCTTCATGCCACACAAAATTGCAATGTCATCTTTGCGGTAGCTCTTCAAATTCACAAATTACAAATGACACTTTCTTTTTCTTTTTTTTTTTGTTTATAACCAAATGGGTGTCGCAATTACGACGATAGCATCGCTATTACAAAACTGTTGGGGGAACTTGCAAAAAAAAAACACAAAAAAAACAAAAATTGTAGTGGCATCGCAAATTGGCATTGAAATTTGACCCCAAATGTTGTAGTGATAATTTTTTTTTTAAGAGTTTACAAACAATGATGATAACAATGCAGAAGCAATATAAACATGAGATACAAACAAGTACATATGCACAACTCAATTACAGTTAACAATCCTCGAGGGTCCCATGACGTAGAATTATGTAGACAAAATAAATAATTAGATTAAGAAAAATTATAATTAACTCATATGAATAACAATTACATCCAAGATGTGAATCAGGGAAATGCAACGAGTGGAATCATAACTAGGAGGTGTGGAAAATTGTTAAAGATGGGGGTTTGGCAATTTATTTGGAGAAGCTGCATGGAGGGAAAGTTGCATTGACCAAGAACTTCATTAAAACCTAGAACAAGGGGAAAGTCATGGTGGGAACGTAGAGCATGGAGGTGACTGAGGAGATAATTGCAGAGGCGACGGGTCTCAAGATTGAAGGTATTAAGTTCTACAGGGATAGGAAGATCTCAGATAAAGCTTTAGAGGATTTTGCACCAATGAAGCAGGAGAGGAAGCGTATGGTAAAGGTGGATAATTCCTACTTTAGTCCTAAAAGTATTTCTAGGCTATGGAGACTGGTTCTCTTTGTGATTATTAGCTACATTACCCTTGATGGTCGTTATACCAAAATTTATAACTATCATTTGATTTTATTGAACCATTTTAGGCATGGGGTTAAAATCAATTTTCACTTTTTATCTCTTGAGCTCTTTAAAAGCTACTATCCTCAGTTAGAAAAGGGACCCAAATGGTGATCATGCCTGTCATGATGGGTCAATGGTCCTCATTTATGAGGTTTTGAAATCAAAGGTGGAGAGGCCTCGGCTGAACATGAAGGCCCTTGAAGACTATGACACAGATGGTAAAGAATTAGAGGAACCCTTCATGGAGGAAAATGATGATGAAGAGGGTGACTCTGAGGAGTATCGGGAGTTTATTCCCAAAAGAAAGAAGAAGAAAATTAAGGTGGAGGACTCGGTCACAGATATGGATATGGAGGAAGAGGAAAGTAGGGAGGACAATATCAAGAAGGGTAATAATAAAATGGAGCCCATTGGAAAGCATACTAGAGCTAAAGGAGGGAATAAGAAAATTTCTAAGAGGGTTTTCATTTCCTCTGATGAGGGTTCTTCTTCTCAGGATAATAGCCATGAAAATCAGGAAGACCGGGTGGAGAATGACCCTGCTGTGGAAGAGAGTATGAGGTTGGAACAAAATGTTTTTTTCAAGGATAATATTCTGCAAGATGTTGCCTAAGATGTGTTAAATATAGAGAAGGATGGGCAGGAGAAGGAAAAGGCCAACACTGGGAAGGATAAGGTGGAGAGCTCTAAGGAGGAGACAAAGGGAGTGAACAAGGATTTTGAGAATCTGGGTTGTCTTTCTTTTCTGATTAATCTCAGCAACATGAAAAGCGACATCACAACTATGAAGTCTCATATTCATCAGCTTCAAAAAGAGACAGGGGTCCTTAAAAAGATGAATCCAGGGGAGAAAACCATGGGCCAAAGGATTTATGAGCTCATGGAGACAGTTGGTAGGGCCAAGGGGCTCACTATCTTTAATGATAGAATGATAGCTATGGAAGAGAAAATTGAAAATGGAGAGGGGATGAAAAAAAGAATTGAGATTATGGAAAATAGAGTTGAAAAGCTGGAGAAAATGGTCGAAAACATTATGGAGCAGAGCTTTGCTATTCTTAAGGCGTTGACAAAGCATGTTAAGATTCTGGTGGACAAACTAGACCAGGGGAAAGGGGAGCAGACAATCACCAAGGTCAAAAAGGATCATGGTCCCAGCAGGAGAACTAGATCTAGTTTCAAGAAGCTAGAGGATAATAAGAACAATGGCATTGAAGAGCTCAAAGTGTCCTCAGCTAACATGCAGATGCTGGCTAATTAGGCGATAGATCTTATGAAATGTATTTAGCCAGCAGGTTGTTGTCCTGCTGTCTTTTTGCTGTCCTTTGTCTTTTTCTCTATTTTTTCTATTTAAGGACTTGTTTGTGTGGCTTTTTTTGGTGCTGATGCAGAAGTACTATTGGATCTTTAATGCATATCATGTAATCTTGATGTAAAAGGTTTTAGGTTCTTTCAAAACTTTGTTTTACGTAATCAAAACAATTACATCCAATACCATAAGGTATACATAATAATACAACATCCTCTACATAAGTCGTAGGGTATGCCACAATGATTGAATACAAAATATAATACAACATCTGCAACTCTAAAGCACCGATACAAAATATAATCGTGAACATCAAGGATAGGAATGAATAAGCCTCCAATGAAGAATAAGAAGAAGATAACAGAAAAAGCATCCTCTCGCACCGCTACAGGAATGTCAGAATCTCAAATGGTAAAAGATAACACTAACACCCGACCTCATGGAACTAAAGGTCCACTCCCACCGTGCTAAGGAGATAACAACAAACCGCACTTGGATAACAAACTCAATTCAAATATCTAAGCAAAGGTCCTGAAGGCTTTCTAACTTAAGGTACCACCAACTAGAGATAAATAAACATCAAATAACCAATACATACCAAAACACCCAAATACCATAATCTCGAACACATATTCAATCACCAAATAAAATAAAATAAAACACCAGGTAATGATGTGACAAGGAAACACCACCAGATAATACTGAACTACCAAGATAACCACAAGAGGAAAATGCAGACAAACTAAGGAGGAGACATAGGCTAGATACTATGGGAGTGTCATCACATGGACAACTACTTGAGTTACCCTGGACTGGTCTCTCTAGACCCCAGACCCTCAAGCATTTATCAAGTTGAGTTACCCTGGACTAGCCACTCTGGACCCCAGACCCTTAACATGACCCATGCAGAACCAGAATACCCTCTCATGAAGATGAGGAATTATAATCATACCTACTCTCTAGGTATCATCCCATTCCCATCGTTAGCCTATATAAGCACTCAAGGCATGGGCGAGGCATAAAAATTATCTTATTAATATTTGTCTAACAAGTTTATTAAGTTATCACTTATTACACAACTTACAATAGGTTGCCCTGGTACTGACCACTTTGGGTCACAGACCCCTATTGTAAGCCACTCCCCTAAGATGCACCTATTTAATCTCCCCTAGGCTCACAAGCATAAATAATCACATAGGTCTCATGAAAGTATACTGATCAAATTTCAGTTCCCACACACATGAGGAACATGCACCGGTTCTCAAAACCATGACCTCATAAATGCACTTTCAAAGTGCTCACAAAAATCACAAGTTCTGACACCAAACCAAGTTGGGTGAAATAATCAAGCCCAAAAACTACAACATCATATTATAGACATATATGATCGACATGATATAATGTCACAAATGCATAATCATAAAAACAACCATAAATATGTTGTCTCCAATACAATCCCAAATAAATCATAAACAAAACCCAAACGACCTCAATTACTCCCTAAAGCCTCTGGTTAGACAATTTCCCCCAAAACATCAATTGCCATAAAAGCATGTAAAATATTAACATGCACAACCCAAACAATAAACTTAAACAACATTCCTTAATGTACAACCAATCATATAAAATAATACTATATAAAAATAATTTAATTGATATAAACTAAATTAAAATTAAACTAAATTAAAGATTAAATAAACTAATCTAATAAAATAAAATTCTAAAGTAAAGAAGCTAATTTAAATTTAAGTTAAAACTTAAGTACATAATTTAATTAAATTTAAAATAATTAATAAATAAAAATAAATATATGTTTTTTATTTTTAAAAAAACCTATATATATAAAAGGGGGGGGGATTGGCCCACCCCCTGCTGCCCTATGACAGCCCTACTGTCGCGGCAACAACGATTGCCCTATGACAACATTGCTATCGTGGCAGCAATGACTGTTGTAGGCAGTAACTGCTGCATGACAGCAGTGGCTACCGTCAGTAATCCACTTCTACACAACAACAGTCATGGTTGTTGCTGTCAGCAGTGCGAGTTGCTGCGACAGTATTGCTGCCAGGGGGGTTGGGGGATGGGGTCCCTGCCCCCCATTTAATTTATTATTTTTAAATTTTTTTTTTTTAAAAAAAAAGAAACTTAATTTTATTCTTAAGAGAATAACAGTAATTAATTGCATAACAAATAATACAACAAGCTTATTTTAATTTAATAATATATATATCCTTTTTTTTAAACACAACCAAATAATAGATTTAATCATCAAACTTTCACACATAAAATACAAACCTAAGTACATCTTTTTAATAAAATTGATTTTCCCAAATGGAGCTAGGGTTTGGGACAAAACTAGCATTTAATGATTTTGATCCCACATGCAACTTCTAATTTAATCCTTTGCAGCATATTGAAGACAAGAAACCAATTTCCTATGATTTAATTAGCTAGGGTTTTCACAACAATAAAATGAATTACCAGATAAATCAAACATCAATCCAACCCAATATTCACAACAAAAAACCCAACATAAAACATAGATGAATTTTCAAATCAATCACAAAGAAAACCCAAACACAAGGAATACAATCTTTTGAAAAGAACATCTGTAAAGAAAATGAGGGTTTCAAACCTTACCTTAACCAATGTCTAAAACCCACGAAGCCAAGAAAGACCAAATTCAACCTTCAATTCCAAGCTTTCCAACAATCCTGAAACTATGCCCACCAAAATAAGCTTTCACAAAAATCTCCCAACTCCTCTCGAGCTCCTCCAAAACCTAATAGACGTCCCCCAAAAATAATAACCAAATCCCTAGATAAAGAAAACCTATCTCTCCCAAGGTTTCCAAAACATCCAAACTCAAAAGCAGATCTCAACTCTCTCTTTCAAGTTGCATGATAAAATAACCCCATATATAAAGCACTTCTACAATTAAACCTCGAACTCAACTTTAAACTTTAATTTCCATTTCCATTTCACTTAACTCAAAAGTGCAACTTAAATTGCATACAATTATTTAATTAAGCAATAAATACTTTAGCACAAGTAAACTATGGAAACTAATAAATCAAATATTAAATAAATCGACTATGCCCTTTAATTTATAATATGATCTAATAATTAATCAAACCCTTTAATCCAAATCTAAATCTTTTAACTAAATCATTTAATTAACCAAGGTATTTAATTACCTTTAATAATTAAATATGCTCTATAACTGAAATTACCACACTCATAAAATATAAATATTCAAACCTCAATTAATCCTAATTTAATTAATTAAATCAAATAACACACAAGAAAATCCACTCAACTCCCAAAACTCAAAAAAAATGACTAACTCTATATCAAACAACACCAAGGATGGCTCACAAATTGATGTCATATTGACGAATTCAAATGGGTAGAAATAGATACTTGCCCAATATTTAGGACAATCAATGGATAGGGTCAGGATTTGGATTTGTATGTTATCTCCCCTCTCTTACCATTGAGATTTTACGATAGGGCAAGCTCATCCTGACAATTTAGGGAAGTCGATGTCTGGTACCTGCAAACTTGCATAAAAGACAATCATGTACATACATGTATAATATAAAAAGACAATGGCAGGGATCGACATATCGTGTAGATCTCACAAAAAAGTAACTACGACTCCGTCCCTCAACCACATCAAGCACGTCAAATAGAAATATAAAACAAACACATCAACCGTACACATGCAAGTATGTGGTCAGTAAACCATAAGCATTCATGATATCCTAACATATAATTCATCATCCTAAAACAACCATAACATATAAAAAATTAGACTATGGGAGGGGCATTACACAGTCACCTTGTGCAAAATATTCTTTCAACATAAATTTGTTACAAAATCAGTAATTGAGAATTTCCTTATAAATGAGAGCTTGGAATCCATGACCTGTTCTCCAACCAAATCTAGATTTGATGAAGAGGACCAACAAGATGTTCTGAATAGTCTAATGTCTGCAACATGGGATCATACTATCAGTTATGCCAGATACCAAAGCAATATGTTCAAGTTGAAGAATTTTCTTTTGATCCTGAACGGTTCCATGATGACATCCAACAAATGTTCAAACATATGCACATAGGCACTTTTCCCCTTTCTTAAAAATCATTGAATAATGACTTCATTTTGGCTATTATAACAGTTAAGATATGTAGGGTTTTTTTCTAAGTGTTAACCCTTGTAATTACAATTATATTTTTGAAAGGTTGTGAAATGTAAACGATTGGAAGCTTTTTTGTTTCTCCTGCCTAAACAGGAGAAACCAAAACTGTATTGTAAATAGGGAAGAAAGAAAGGGAAGATATATATTAAAAAATGTACATAAAATCTTTTTGAAGAAATATAAACAAATATTTTTCTAAAATGGTGTTGTGTGTGTTTCTTTACTCATTAAATTAGGTCCTCTCTAGTATTGGATGTATGAATTCAATGACTATCTTTAAGACTTGTGTTAAAATCATTGCATGTCTCGCACATAAATTTGACAATCAAGAAGTCACAATGAATTTGTTGTCTTGTTTCTTCTTATTCAATTGGTTTCTCCCCATGGGAATTAATTTTGGTTGAACTAGTTATGTGTGATGATTGCAATGGTATTACATTAGTAGATTGGATGGTTGATGGTGGTATAAGCTGCCTCACAGAGTTGCACATGAGGGTTTAATGAATGAAGACTCTGTAACCCAATGGTGAAGGGAATTGATCTCATTATATTTCTTCTTTTATTTTGGAATCTTTTATTTCACTTTTAGTAAAATAGGAGTAGGTTTTAGAGTAAGAAGGAGTTCTGAGTGTTAATAGTATGAATGCTTTGGTGGGAGAATATCAAAATTGCTAGAATATTATTGAAATATATGAAGACTTGAAGGTACACCTTCCCTGATACTAAAAAGATCAAAAGAGAAGAGGGATTAACCCTTCAAGGTTATACTTGTTCATTGGCCAGAGTTGTATGTTTGGTATAGTAAATATTGTAAATTGGTGCTCTTTTCCAAACTACAATTTTGAGACCCGATAGGCTGAAGTGACAATGCAAGAGGGAAGGGTAATGAAGAATTTCCTAGACAAGTATATTGCAACTTCGATACATGAAATCAATTAGCGTGAATTTGAGGTATTCTTTTTTAACACAACTCTTGATTTGCAAAGAGAAATCCTAAAAAACTTTAGAGTTCAATTGTGCTCCCTCTAAGGAAATTTCTTGGGTATCCCTTTGTTCGGGGGACCTAACAAATATTCACTATGGAGTGGTCTCATAGATAGTTGTGTTAACAAAATGGAAGGATGTAAAAGTAAGTGGCTTATAATAGCTAGGAGAATTATTAAGCTTAAACTAGTGATTTCGGTGATGCCTCTCTTCTCTATGGCTTGTCTCAAACTCCCCCCAAAAGTTGTCATAGTTATTGAGAAAAGGATGAGAAAGTTTTTTTGGAATGGTAAACAAGATTAGGATAAGCTTCCACTATTGGCATGGGAACAAATTTACAAACTGAAGAATGCTGGGGGGATGGTCTAAGAAGTTTAAGGATTTTGAACGAAGGTATGGGTGCAAAACCCATCTAGTATACAATCCAAAATCTAGACCAAAAATAGATAATAATATTAAATGCCAAATATTTAGACACAGATGATAATTTTAGAATTTTGACTATGGATGATTCCCCATGTGGCTCAACATGTTACAAGTAGTAGTTTTCATTGCAACAAAAGATTGAACTATCAATGCCTGATAAAACAACTAGACTTATAGAATCCATAGGAGACAACTAAGCCATATCGTGAATCCAACGAGGGATGTTGACTACCAATAATCCCCCCAACATCACTCACTGAGGCATGCATCACTCACCGAGGATATTTGAGCCTGTGACCATGCACTAATACCACTTGTTAAAATTAGTGGTTGTCATTGCACCAAAAGATCAACCTATCAATGCCTGATACAACCAATAGGCTTATAGAATCTACATAAGGTAGTTAAGCCATGTCACAAATCCTGTGAGGGACGCTAGCACATTGCCAACACAACGCTATAGAATTTCTTGATTACTTGTAGAATAGTAATCACATAGAACATTTCCTAGCAATTAGGGGATGGAAGGAGAGTGAAGTTTTGTTCTAACTCTTAGGATATAAAATAATTGTTGTTGGAAAGGGGAAATTACGAGAACCTCAAAATCACCACTGAGGAAAAATGGGGAGAAAATGTTTGTGACTTTGTTGAACCAAAGATATAGATGCCTCAGGACCAGACTAGAAATGGAAGAATGTGGATGAACTCAACTTGGATGATGCTAGTAAGTAACAACTCAAGGATATTTTTGCCTCTAGACCACTATTTTTGAATGGGGAAAAAGATGATATAATATGGTGTGGTTCAAAAAGAGGGGAATAATTGATAAAATTGGGGTACACAATTCTTAAAAAATGTAATGAGAATGGACAATTGGCCTAGTCATCTTTGTTGGAATAAATATTACCTACCTAAGGTAGGCACCTTTCCTTGGTTGGAATTTAGGGGGAGTATCCTAATAGAGGACATAATAAAGAGAATTGATTTTACAAGTTCTTTTAAGTGTTTTTCGTGTAATAATGAAGAGCAAATGTTGGATCATCTATTGCTAAAATGTGACTTTGCATAGGATTGTTGAAAGTTTGTCATGAATCACCTGAAGTGGCAAAGTCCGCTCCCATGGACTCCTTGTAAGTTTGGATAGAGTTGGTTCCTCCCAAAGATAAAGTTAGTGTTCTTTGATATATGGTATATTTATCCATCAACTGTTATGTGGAAGATTGGGAAGGAGTAGAATCTGCACATTTTCTAGAATAAGCATGAAATAATCCCCACTTTCTTGGTAAGGTTGGAGAGAGCAATTTTAGAATTGGAAAGTAGCTCCACAACTCAAATCAATTTGTCAAAACCTCTATTCACATTAGAAGACATGAATTTTCAATCATGTTGGCCTTACACTAAATTCATGCCTATTCAGGGGCCTGTAAAGGATAATCCCTTTTCAATGAATTTTGGAAAAGGAAATGGTACCCTTGAAAGAAAGATTGGCTAAAAGTCAACTTTGATGGGGCCTCAAAAGGAAACTTGGGTAAAAAAGGAGATGGATATGTGATCAAATCTGGAGCTCGAGGTTTTTTTTTTCAAATTTAAATTTAAAATGTGTATAACAATCCATCACATCTGGATTATCTGTTAGGGATAAACTATGCAAAGAAATGTGCTATTTATGATCACACCTTTTAATGATGGATGGAGGATTCTACAAAGACATCAATCAACAATGAGTGACATTTATTTCACATGCGGAGGGAGATCATGGATGATCTAGGAAGTACTTTGGAACTCAAAAATATTGGAAGAGTCTAGAATGATGAATGCTTTATATGGAAGACATGGGGTGGAGTTTCAGACTTGAAATGAGATGAGTTCAAATTTATGTGAAAGGTTTTAGCAACATTTTGTGGATTGCAGAGCACTAAAGAGGTGAACTTCAAACTTAAAACTCCGAAGAAACAACAACCACTCTTCAGGGAACTTAGAAGGTAGAGCATGAAAGGTATTTTCCTAATTGGCAGCCCAAAGTTTTGGCAAATTCTAGATGTACTGTTGTTGGGTGAAGAATTCATGAATATAAAACACAAATACAGACTTAACATTGATGTGGCCTCTATAGTGTTTGCTTGGGCACTTCAACTGGGGTCAAAAGAAGAGGCTCTATGGGTAATCCACACTTGTGTGAATCCAGAGTAGATCGGAGGAATGATCCCCATGCTGGCATTAGTTGAACCAAGACTTGGCTTTTGAATCCATGATGGGAACTGGCACTTGGTGGAAGGTACAAGATAGAGTTTCAGACCTTTTATTGTTTGGAGTTCTTCTTCGTTCAAGGAAAGGAGGATTGAGAAAACTTAGGATGGGTGGGAGCTGCTCAAGGAGTATTTACAAGAGATAGAGGAGAACAAGAAAGTGAAGGAGAATGGGTGTTAAATGGTGAGGACTTGACAAAGCTACAAACAAAAGGCAGACTCCTCATCCCTGATGGTTCCTCGATGGCTGAAGAAATCCATAAGGTTAAGAAGGTCTGCTCCAATAAATATTTGGATGAGGGTTTTGTTTAATATTGTTGAAATCACAATGTTCTTAACTGGTTTTGGATGTCCCTAATTTTCAAATGTAGAAAAGATCTGATTACTTATAGAATGATGTTGTTGTAGGTTTTGATGTTAATGCTAGTCAATGGATTAGTTTTTGTGTGCCCAAGTTTTGTAGTTTTATGGGCACTTTGATTTGTAAATTAAGTAAGAATATTACAGTAGATTGATAAGACAATATGGTTAATGGGATTGCATGAAGTAGGAGTTGTTAGATAGTAGCATGGATGCATGGCTTAAAAAATTTCATTAATATTATTATCATCGATAAAAAATAATTATATGTCTAATATATGAATAATATCGATATTATAGTATCTTCAAAATAAAATAACTTTTAAATTCAATGTATGTATGTAAAAATATATAGTTTTAGATCATTTAAGTGATATATACATGCATGCAATGCATGTATACATACACATATTTATTCAACTTTCTTATTGAATAAGTTTCAAATTATTATTATTCAATTACAAAAATCTACCTTTAATAAATACTTTCATTCTTAATTATTTATTTTAAATTTTTATCTAAGATTATACTAGTTATTAGTATTTAAGTTTTAAAATTCTAAAAAGTATTTTTTCTCATTATGATTGGTTAATAGATTTGAGGTGTTATATCGGATTTTTAGGTTTTCTCCACTTTTTAAGCCATATTAAAATGAAGACGTGCTCATGTTAGAAATAAATGTGAGGGTTTTAATGGTCTTAGAAACATAAAAGATTAGAAGAGTATGTTATATGGTATTGTAGTTTATTTTAATTGATTTTTTTATAAATTAATTATAATTTTAATATTATAATTATATTAATTTTCATATTATAATTTTTTATTATTAAAATAATAGTTAATATCAAATTATATATTATTATTTTATATTTTTATATTTTTATATCAAATATATAAAGTTAAGTGAATTATATTACCTCTTTATTATTTAAAATATAATAATAATATTATATTTATGAATTCATTCATTTATGATATTTATATTTTAAACTAAAGTAAATATATATATTGAAATTTTAAATCAATATATGTCATTCTATTTTAGATGGTTATCATCTAAATTATATATTTTATAGTTAATTAAAATATATTTATAATCTAGTGAATTTATTAAAATTTTAATTAGATAGATATTTAATATTAAAATTACAATTATGACAAAACATTCAAAATATTATTTTACAGTTTGAATTAAATATATTTCTAATAGCACTTATTAGTACTTGCCGATAGGCTAAGCAAGTACTATTGCATCCATTTTTGAGTTTTTAGTGTTAACTAGTGATTAAATAAAAGTGTTTAGACCAATTATAATTTTTTTGATTTTGTATTTTGTAATAAACTTCATATTTTGTAAAGTTAGATGCAATATTTTGACTTTATAATTTATAGAAATCATTTTTCTATCATTTGATTGGCTAAATCATTTGAAGTCTTATTACAAGAGTGAACCAATTAAAATTTACCACGTTTGTTATTTATTGTACACTTTAAATTTAATATAATGAAAATGCATTGCTCCTTCCATATTGCATAGTTTTCGGCTTCGAAATAATTTTTGTTTCTATCATTTTTAATTTTTAAATTATATTACATGACTTTATTTTAGTATATAACTCACTTTTTTAATGTAAATAAAAATATTTTTTTATATTAGAGATCGAGAGTTCAGAAAAGATTACATCCAAAAGAGGGGAGGCTAGGCCTCAACCCACCAATCGAAGAGTATCAACTAGAGAATCACTTAAACAAGAAAATTTAACACATAATTACAAAATGTAATAGCATGAGGGGTCATCCAAAAAAGGAGGAGAACGCTCTAGTGAAGGACATCATCTAGGTTTTCAATCCAAGTAGTCCACCCAAGAGACCCTTCCATCCAAACTACTTTCTTCCGCTCCAAAATCTGAGAGAACATATCCAGCCTATCAAATTTGGGACCATTATTGTCCCTAATGTCCTGAACCAGCTTCTCAAGCGCAGCATCAAAAGCCATCTAATTGTCCACAATGGTAGCCCACTCAAAGCCATCCTTCATCTCATATATGAACATAGATGCGTGCCCATCTCAAAGAAACCTCAGAAACTTATTACGCTCAAGATTCAAGACACAACAGACCTGCGAAGCAATTTTGAAACGGGTGAGTTTTCTAAAAAATCCAGTAAGAGTCCTATCAGTGCCTTGGAATTTAGATTCATTTTGCAATTTCCAAATATACCAAAGGATGAAAGATGAAAGAATTTGCCAAAATAGGTTAGCATCTTTGCGGAGCCCATCAATAAAACCAGTAATGATATCAAGAGTGTAAACATGCTTAGTAATAGAAAAACCAAACATAAGCCAAATCTCGGTGACTGATCATATCAACACTGTGTGGTATAGTACCACCAGCTCTCCTGATTGGTAGAAAATCTTTGATTACCTGTGGAAGTCTCCCATCTCGCCTAAGATCAAATGTTTCAAGTGGTAGCTCCTCCTTGATAGATTGCCTCTTAGGAATCACCAAACCGCCCTTGATACTTGTCCTATCTGCAGAATGCCTGAAACTATGAGGCACATTTTCTTTGATTGTAAATAAAAATATTGTAAATATATGATATAATATAATATATATTTATTCTCATTTATATATTTTTAAAAAATATTTTAAAATTTATTATATGTAAATTATGCATTAATAAATATTTAGGTAAACAAATGTGTGATATATTTTACCTTACAAAATATTATAACTTAAATTAAACATAATAAATAAATATTTTATTTTATAATTAATTAGAAATGTTAAATAAAAATAATATATATTTCTATTATATAATCTTCTAAGATAAATTATTATATATTATTATTATAATATGGATTATAATATAAATTAAAATAATAATATTATATTTATAATTATTATACATTCTAAATATATTATATTATAATTATAATTTATGTAAAATATAATAATACAATATTATATATACAATAATATTAATCATATGTAATAGAAAAATATATATCAATAAAATAAAATAAGCACAATTGTTATATTTACAAATAAAATTAAAATGAAGATTTAAATTAATTATAATTTGCAATCAATAATTGTTTGTATAATTATAATTTTAAAAATGATTTATTACTACAATTATCATTATATAATTAATTAAAATATCTTATGTATTATAATAAATTTATTAAAATTAAGATTAAATTTATATTAAAAATTAAAATTAAAATTAATTACTAAAGACAAATACTTGGTCACTATGTGGCACTTGTTATTAATTATTCTATTACGAAAAGTAATGAAAAACCACATTGAATATTACAGCTAACAAATGTATAGAAACTCTCTTTCAATATCGTGTATTGATTTTCAGTTTAATTGACACTTTGTGGAGGAGAAATAGGCGTCACACATGTCTATTAATGGAAAATGTATTTTATTGCACTCAAAGATATTATGAAAATAGGCACCTCGAGAAGGATATCTCTCGGCTTATTATATATATATATATATAAAGTATATATAAGCTAGTAGCAATTGCATGGCAACATGAAAGACATTATTATTTTTTATTATTATAATCTCTTGGTGTATTTTATTATTTTAATTATAATATATTAATAATATAATATTATACTCAGTATAATATTATACTAAATATAATATTATAGCTAGTGTGTAGGGTTTAGAGTTAGGATTAGTACCATAGTTAGGGTTAGGGTTACGATAAGGGTTTGACCTAGGATTAGTATCATGTTTAGATTTAGGATCAAGATTAGAGTGAGATTTAGGGTTGGGGTTAGGAGATATAGTTAGGGTTGGGGTTAGGGTTAGGGTTAGGATTAAGGTTATGGTTAGTATCATGGTTAGGGTTAGGGCTTAAAGTTAGCATTAGTATCATGGTTAGGGGCCTAGTTAGGATTATGGTAATGCTTATGATTTATGATTAAGTTTAGGTTTACAATGGTAGTTATAGTTAAGGGTATGGCTAGATTTTGGAAAAGGGTTAGGAGTGAATTTATGGTTAAGGTTAGTTTCAGGGTTAGGGCCAAAATGAATAGATTGTATTTTGTTAGTTAGGATTAGGGTTCGGGTTTGGGGTTTAGGATTAGGGTTTGGGTTTTGGGTTTAGGATTAGGATCAAGGTTTAGGTTTTAGGATTAGGATTATTAGTTAGGGTAAAGGTATATACCATGTTTAGTATTATGGTTAGGGTGATACTTTCAAATAGGGTTAGGATTTGGATTAGGGTTGATAATTTAGGGTTATGTTTATGGGTAGGATTAGGCTTTTGATTAGAATTAGTGTTATTTTTTTATTAGGGTTGGGGTTAGGATTAGGATTATGGTTATGCTAATAGTTAGGATTATGTTTAGGGTAAGGGTTTAATATTAGGGTTTAGGATTAGGGTTAGGGTTTAATATTAAGGTTAGGATTGGGATTGGGGTTGAGGTTTCATATTATGATTACGATTAGGATCATGATTAGCTTCAAAGTTTATATCATGGCAAGAATTATGGTTAGAATAAGGGTATGCATTAGGGTTAGAATTTAGGATAGGGTTAAGGTAAGGGGATTTACACCATGGTTATGGTTAGAATTGGATTTAGGGATTGGTTTACAATCTTGTTTAGGATTAAAGATATGGTTAGAGTTAGGCTTCAATATTTGGATTAGGGTTTAGTACTTAGGATTATGTTTAGGCTTATAATAATGGTTAGGATATTTGGTTAGGGTTAGGATTATGGCTATGATAAACATGTACATCATGGTTAGTATTATGGTTATTAGGGTTAAAATTCAAGGTTATAATCAAGATTATGGTTTAGGGTTTAGAATAAGATTATCATTCATCTAAGGGTTTACATCATGGTTAGTATTAAAAGTTTAGGGTTATAGTTTTGGTTAGGGTTATAATTTAGGGTTAGTGTTAGTATTATAGTTTTAGTTAAGATTAGATTTATGCTTTTGGTAAGGAATATAGTTAGGTTTAGGGTTTAATGTGTGGATTAAGGTTTAGGGTTAGTATTATAGTCAAGTAAGCTTTTATTTTATGGTTACTATTATGGTTGGGGTTAGGATTTTGATTAGGATTATAATTAGGGTGAGGTTTTACATCACGGTTAGTATTATGGTTATTAAGGTTAGGAATTATGGTTAATTTTTAATAATCATTAGTATTATACTTAGAATTATAGTTTTGATTATGGTTAGGGTTTATTTTTTATTAGGATGATGGGTTAGGGTTTAGGATTAGGATTGGCATTTAGGGTCAGGATTAGGTTTTAATGTTCATGATTAGGATTATGGTTAGGTTTGGGATTTTATATCATGAATGTAGTTATGGTTAGGGCTAGAATTTTGATTAGAGTTAGAATTTAGGGTTACAATTAGGAATTTTTTAGGTTTATACTACGGTTAGGATAATGGCTAGGGTTAGAGTTTTAAATTAGGGGTCAAGCTTAGGGTTTAGGGTTAGGATTTTTATAAAGTATATATAATTGTATTATATTTTCACTTCAAAAATATGATTATTAAATTAGCCTTGTATGAGGATTTAGGCTTGACATTATAGGTTATTTGGTTAGGGTTAGGATTATGACTATGATAAGCATGTACATCATGGTTAGTATTATGGTTATTAGGGTTAAAACTCAAGGTTATAATCAAGATTATGATTTAGGGTTTAGGATAAGATTAACATTCATGTAAGGGTTTACATCATAGTTAGTATTATATGGTTAGGGTTATGATTTTCATTAGGGTTATAATTTAGGGTTAGGGTTAGGATTATAGTTTTGGTTAAGGTTAGATATATGCTTTGGGTAAGGAATATAGTTAGGGTTATTAAGGTTATTATGGTTGGGGTTAGCATTATATCCTAGACCTAATTACACCCTGACTCCTAATAAACTATATCATTGACCCTAATTGAACTATACCCTTAATTATATCCTTACCTTAATTTAACATTAATCCTAACTAAATCATAACCTCTAATTAAATTATAACACTTCGTTATTTTAAATCTAACATTATTTTAATTGTAACATAAATAAAATATTTCTCATGTAACTATAATTGAATCACACTTAATATTTATTTACTTTAACATATTTTAAATACATTTCTATTTTTATTTTTTCTAATCCAACTTATATTATACCCTATAAAATTTTAGTTCCCCTATATTAAAATTTTAGATATTTTTTTATTGTATATGCTTCTTAAGCTTTAATTAAGGAGTTGATCTACCCTTTTATTGGTTGTTCATCATTATTCTCTTGACAATGAGATTGGACATTTTAAAAAATATTTGTAGACCATTATGATTGAATGATACCAATACATATGCTATTAACTCTCAGAGGCATTGTTTATTTTTTTGTCTATTACTTTTAGTTATTTTATTTAATGTTGAATTGTAGAGAGTTAAAATTATGCTTATAATTAGAATTTAGGGTTAGTTTGGGATTATTATTAGAATTAAGGTTTACCTCATGTTGTTAGGATTATTGTTCTAGGATTATGGTTTAGGATATAGTCAGAGAGATATCATTTTAAAACAAAATTCTTTATACATTTTAGTTTTATACTTTTATACTGAATAGATATTATCAAAAATATTTTAAAATCAATTTCAATATCATATTAATAGTGATTAAAGCCAAATTCTTAACTAAATTTTAAAAATTAAATATTTTATATTGATATCTTAAATTATATTTTTTTAACTTTTCATATAATTACATAATATATTATATTAATTTAAAATTATTTTAATCAATTTTTATCCATCCCTTTTATCTATTAAATTATGGCCATCAAAAATTTTAGTTTTATGTAAGTATCATTGCTTTGAAATATCAAATATTAGAAAATCCAGACATAGCCAACTAAGTTATCATCAATTTACACATCAAGAAAGTGAATATGTCAACATTCATTTAGTTACAATTTCACTCAAAGGGATATAGCTATTTGCTAGCATGACTTAAAAGTTACCGAAAAGTTACCTACAATGCTTGTCATTATGGAAACCAAGGTGCCACAGTAATCGGTTCCTTCGCCTATCATTCGGGATAAACATTTAAATTCAAAAACTCTCAGTTGTCCCTTGAATCATTATTAAAAAAATAACATAAATAGCTGTGATATTTGGTAGTTCTAATATTAAAAGGAATCAAAATTAATATCTAATTAAAGACAGACAGAAAACCTGCTTCCCTATCGCTTTTGTACACGAATGGAATTGCCAAAGAGATGATTGAACCCTACGCATCAACAGGCAAAATGTGATATTATCTACAATATAAAGAATAAATTTTTAAAAAGCTCATAAACTGACATCCTTATGTCCTTGCCCAAAGATTCTACTAATTTATAGATTATAATATAAATTAAAATAATAATATTATATTTATAATTATTATACATTCTAAATATATTATATTATAATTATAATTTATGTAAAATATAATAATACAATATTATATATACAATAATATTAATCATATGTAATAGAAAAATATATATCAATAAAATAAAATTAGCACTATTGTTATATTTACAAATAAAATTAAAATAAAGATTTAAATTAATTATAATTTGCAATCAATAATTGTTTGTATAATTATAATTTTAAAAATTATTTATTACTACAATTATCATTATATAAAAAATTATAATTATATAATTAATTTAAATATCTTATATATTATAATAAATTTATTAAAATTAAGATTAAATTTATATTAAAAATTAAAATTAATTACTAAAGACAAATACTTGGCCATTATATGACACTTGTTATTAATTATTCTATTATGAAAAATAATAAAAAACAACATTGAATACTACATCTAACAAATGTATAGAAACTCTCTTTCAATATCGTGTATTGATTTTCACTTTAATTGACACTTTGTGGAGGAGAAATACGCGTCACACCCGTCTATTAATGGCAAATGTATTTTATTACATGTCATTATAATTCTGCAAATCTTTACACGGCAGCAGTGTACGTGTGTTTATTATGCTATAAATAATTTCATTCTGTAAGAAGTTGGTCGTGTGAGTTGGAGTAGATTTATGCAGGCTATCCGAGTGCTTTTTCCTCCTCAATTTTCTGATGATTTAATTGAAAACATCAAGGTATGTTTTTTCTTATCATAATTTTAGCATATTATGCAAATGTCATAAAGTGATGACTATTTATTTTTAGCATTGTAATAAATATCTGAAATAAGAGTTTAAAAAAACCAAAGAAATTAACCAATCGATTAGTTGTAGAATAATCATAAAGATATATAAAATGAGATACAATTTAATGAACACTTCATTTGAACATTTATAGACTATAACTTATTAAAAATAAAGAATAAGAAATACAACATCTTGTCTATAAATATTATATAAACTAATATATTTTTATATCACTTATTAATTGTTTATTATTAGACCATAAGAGTACATAAAAGATGAAACAATTTAATAAAATAGAACATTTAGGACTACATTTTATTTTAAAATTTGACATTCTATCTTGACTATTAAATAGATCAATATCATATAAATTAAATTTTTATTTAAGTATGATTATTTTTAGTTTAAAAATATTAATTAATATTTACATAATATTGTTTAGAATCATATATATAAAGAGATCGCCTAATTATGACCTCTTTAACCTATTTTGTCCTCACCAAAATAAAATTCTTAATTTGTTAATAAAATCAATTAAATATTTTGTTACATGTTTGATTTGTATTTGGCTAATTAATTTTTAAAGCTATTTAATTATAATGTTTTATCACTAAAAAGATTTATTACATCATCGACAATTTGGTTTTAATCATAATAGAGGTCGGAGGTGAAATATTAAACCTACCCTATTTGGCTCCACCAAACCAATAATATTAAAATAGAATTTTTAAAAATAAATATTTATTTTAATATAAATTATTTTTTATATATTTTTATTATAGATTATAAAATTTTACAAATTTATATTTAATAATTATATTTTTCATTTCTAGAATTATGACTATTGAAATAAAATTTTGAAAAAAATTATGATTTTTTTATTAATTAAAAAATAAAATAAAATAAAATAAATAAATTTTTTAAAACCAAATGACACTAAAATGCTAATTTTATTATAAATTATTTAATATATTACATATTACACTTATTAATAATATTATTATATAAATATAACTATTATAAAATCTTAATATTATACATCATATATATTTCATTATTATGTATTCAACATATAAAAATAAATTATGATTATTATTTTATTTTAAAAAATTTTTTAATGATAAATTATAATTATAATTAATTATAACATTAAAGGCAAGTACTTGGCCACTACGTGGCACTTGTTTATTAATGTTAGAACTACTTAGTTAGTAGTTTAAGGTCATGCATTTTGAATTTAGATAAGTAATAGATAAAAGTGGCTCATTTTAAGCAAGTCATTAGGGTTTGCCTCAGTGAGATAAACAAACTCTTGGTTAAATTACTTATTCATAGTAATACAATGTAGGAGCTGGCAAGAGATCCTATACATGTTTCCCTCACCTCTTCACATCTTAACCTCAAGAAAATGTGCATACAAAGAATTTGCAGTAATAAGTTGCTATATTATGAATCTGAGAAGAGCATCTGTGCTAGCAAGGATAATTGTATTGGATAAGGTTATAAAAATATGGCATTGAATTGTATAATTGCATCCAATTTATTGAATCACTTGTTTATGATATTTAATTCTATGATTCTTTTTGTTTTTATAGATTAAAATATATAAAATATTTTGCAGTATATTGTTAATAAAAAAAATTGATTTTTTTTTTTATTTTATGTATGTACATATATGTATGTAAAAATATCTAATTCTAAATTATTTAAGTGATATATCTTTATCCAACTTTCTTAAATAAGTTTTAAAATATTATTATTCAATTATAAAAATTTACCTTTAATAAACACTTTTATTTTGAATTTTTTATTTTTAAAAATTTATGGACAAGATTATATTAATTATTTATAATGTTGGAACTGCTTTACTTTATAAATATTAAATCTCTAATTTTAATGTTTTATTAAATTGTAATGGTTATTAATAAAAAAAATTAATGTTCATCTAAATAATTTAACTATTTCATAAATATCAATTATTTTTAACACTAAATAATTTTTCTCAAATTCCTTCATATGTTATAAAATAATTATTTTTCAACTTTTAGTACTTTGTAAAGAAGTACAAGCAATACATTTTTTCATTTTAACTATGATACCTTAGAGAAAGAGAGATTTTAATTTGTTATCTTTTTAAAAAATGATAAAATAATTTTGAAACAATGTAGAATATATTTCTATTTGATGGTTTATAACTATAGAACTAAACTAGTATGCATGAATTTGATTAATTGATTTCTTTCATATGCACCAAAATCATTTAGTACATATATTATTGTATTTTCTTTCAAAAAAAACCATAACAATTATTTTTCCAAAAAAAATCATCACAAATATTTTTATTTTGGCATTGTGAACTTCTAATCTTGCCAGAGTAATGCCGAAATTCCTACAGTGGGTGCATGTTTTTGTTATTTTATTTACCTCATTGCTTTTGGGTACATTGCAAGCTCAATCTGAACAGTCATATGAAAGTATTGAGTTATTAAGATATTGTGCATGCTTTGTTTTTGTTATTTTACTTTTCTCATTGCTCCTATTGTCTTCAATCTCGTCATTTTCTGCATCTCCTCATAAGATCATGCCTGCCCATGATGCATTCTGCACACTTCCTGATTGTCTTCTTGCTTTCATACTAACGAAATGCCAATAAAAGATGCTGTCCAATCTTCCATTCTTTCCAAGAGGTGGAGGTTTCTCTACATTCAATCAACTCACTTTCTCTCCCCATCATTTTGCCTTTCAAATGCCTAAACGCATTGGCTTTGAAATGCCTGAACTAGCTTCCGCAGATCCGCTGGTCATATCAAGGGTTGAGAATATAATTTCCAACATGCTGCTTGGGCACTCAGGAGATCTTGAGGGCTTTCACGTCCACAGCCTCTGGTTGCATTTCTCTCCTGAAAGTGTGTGTAAGTGGGTAGACTATGCATCTCAACACAATGTTCAGCATCTCACTCTGTCTGATTGCATTACTGATCCAGAAAATTTAGAAGAAATTCCTAGTCTATTTTCATGTTCGCGTCCTGTAATACTTTGTCTGCATGACTACATTCTTACTAGCTTCCCAATTGATTTTGTTGGATTCCCCCACCTCATTAGTTGTCACCTTTCTGGTGTTGAAATGACAGATGAATCTTTAGCCTCCTTCATGTCGCTCTGGCCCCTTATGCAGACACTTGAAATGATGGAATGTGACAGGCTAGGTCATGCCATCATCTTTTCATCCACTATCCAACATTTGCATATCAGTTTTTGGTGTGGAGTTAAGTCTGTAAAAGTTAACTGCCCCAAACTCAAAATTCTAAGGGGTTTCATGATTAAAGATTTGAGTGTGAATGGTGTTCAGTTCTATGAGCTTTCTTATGCAGTTGCTTCTCTTGAAATGCACAGTGGAGGTACTTTGAGGGAACTGGACCTGGAATTCGAACCTAAATGCAGTGAAATGTTTCCAGCAAGGAGATTTCTTGACATCCTAGGCAATTTCAAGTGCGTGACTATGCAATTTCAAGTGCCTGAAGAAACTTCTCATGGACCTGCGGCATCCTTTGGAAAGGGAAGCAAATATCGATTTTCCTCTGTTGAACCTATTTCACAGGCTTCCAAATCTTGAGATGTTAACTATGCTGGGCTTATGTGTTGACTAGGTATTTACAGACACTTGAGAAATTCTGGACCAATTGTATAAGTTGGTACTTTTAGTTCACGCGTGTTGAATTTAGAGAAATTTAATAAATAAAAGTTGTTCCTTTTAAGCAGGTTATTAGAGTTTGTCTTAAATTATTGATTCATGACATTGCAATGTAGGAGATGGCAAGAGTTTCTATACCTGATTGTCTCATCCCTCCACATCTTAATCTCAAGAAAATGTGCATAGAAATTCTTGAGTTTCGCCACAAAGAAGTTGAAATAATAAGTTGCTTGCTTTAGAATACGCCCTCTCTCGAAGCATTGGAAATTCACCCACCTGATGAAGATGGTGATGAATATGATAAGAGTCAATATTTTAAGTTCTTGAAAGATGTTAGGTATGAAGAGAGCATCCTTACTAGCAAAGATTATTATACTGGACTACTAGTAAGGATTATTATACAGACTACAAGTAAGGATTATTATACTGGACTAGCATCCTTACTAGGTAGGCTGAGAAAATATAGGCTTTGATTGTATCTTTTTGTGGCATTTAATTCCATATTCCTTTTTACTTGTATGCCAAAATTTGTTTAGGCTGGTTAAGCTCATCTGGTTAAGCTCATGCAAATTAAAACATTGTTGTTTGGACTCTGGAGTGCAAATATTTCACTTTCTCACTTTCTGGAAATTTTCAATCATCTAATTTGAAGTACTCGTGCCATTTTTGCAATGTTTTTATCCATTGGTATATCCCAATTTCTTACCGTGTTTGGTAGAAATTCATGCATCTTATTTGTAAAACTGCTGTATAAGGAAATGTAATTATACTTTCTTAGTATTTTCATATCATCTCTATTAATCTTGCTAGTTGTAAATTTTTCATTACTATTTCTTTATGTTAATACAGAAAATTGTTTGCAATTAGATTTAGGTATTAACTGAAAATTCTTGCAATTTCAAAATAATTTAGAATGAGATGTTGTCTACTTTTGCAACAAATCTTTACCATCATAAGATATCTCTATCTAAAGATTCTTCAGATTATAATCAGAACTCCTTCATTAAAATGAATTAGAAGCATGGCTTTTAACAACACTAATGCAGCCATCTAATGATATTATTAATCAGTAAATACTGATGAAAGCAATGGACTGTATGTTTTAATTATATCTGGTTGCTATGATATTAAGACCACTTAGTTTGTTATGTATGAGATGTAACATAAGAACCAATTAGTAATATCCTCTCTGACATTGTGCTGTCTGTTTGTTTTAGGAAATGTGGTAACATTCTTCCATGGTGTTCACATACTTGTATGGGCATACACAAAGGACATAATTGGGTCACTTCTCAAGTGATTTTAGAGTTTTCAAATTTTCAACACATTTAGGGTTATATGGCATTGTTATCTCTGCTTACATGGGTCACTCATCGTTTGAATTTTTTAAATGCCATGTACGTAAGGTTGAATTCTTAGGTATTGCACCTATTGCACTTAAACACCAAGAGTAATTCACCTACTTCTATTGAATCTAGCATAGTAATGTCTCTCAAATATTTCATGCATTGCAGCTAATCTCCAATGTTTACAACATTACACATTGCTGCTAGTGGCCCTTAAAGTATTACCCTCCACATCTAACATCAATGTATTCAACTTGTTTTTGTTCTAATCGAAGTAAAAAGAATTATTAGAAGTTGCTTTTAAACTTGCATGTCAACTTTATTAGTAATTACCAATTGAAAAAACCTGTGAGTAACATAGAACAATTTTTCTTCTTGTCATTGCAAATGGGATCTTAGCATTTTTTTAAAGATTGAATGATCACTTATCTATAGATTAACTGACTGACAGCTGAAATGTTTACAGCTGTCATGTTTACATATTTTCTAGACATGGAGCATTTCAAATTAGTGAATTTTTTTTTTTTTTATATCAAGGACTGAATAATTTGCATCTCTGAGAATTGTGCTATTAACCAGTAAGTTACTATGAAATTAAAATAATGGCTAAAACAAGTATTTGAATGACATGATGATTTATGGCTAAGAACTTTAGAGTTCATAAATTAAGGAAGTCAAGGTTATTGGTTGAAAAGAAGAGTAAATGATGGTTTTTTTTATCTTTTTACTGGTTGATTACGGTTATAGCGTCCTGGCCATTGCAAAAATAATGTCTTTCTTATATTGATTGCACATTTAAATTTCTTTCAAAAGAGACATATTATTAAACTTTAAGTTAGTCCAACTTCCACAAAAATCATGCTTTAACAAACACTAATGCAGCCACCATGTTAGCTTAAAATTTTTCACCCCTGCTTTTTTCATTGTTAATTCAGAAAATTGCCTGCAATCTTATGTAAATGAAATTTGCAAGAATTTTTCATTCATCAATAAACTCCTTTCTTGGAAGGGGAGGATCATAAACACACTTGAAACCTTTAGGTGCCTTTATTGTGTGTCTGGTGTCACTATAAGACTGTTAAAGATTTATAGATTTATGCATTTAAATGTTGAGATGTAAGGTTTATACATAAGAATATGTTCTAGATTTCTATTATATTTTTCTTTATAAATTTATGAAAGTTGTTGGTTATATGAAGTCTCACAATCATTTGATCTTCTTTTCTAATTGTCTCTCAGCTCTTCACAAAGTAGATGTAGTCTATTATGGTGAATACTATAAATACAATATAGGATACTCCGCTTGCTACCCAAACACACACAACACGACAGAAAAATAAATAGAAAATTGCATGAATGGAATAATTACAAGAACACGAAAATAATGCAACACAGAAATTGGTAAAGCTAATCTAGCTAATAGCAATTTTAAATTTCAATTTATTTTAACTATTTTTTTTTTATTGGTAAAGGCCGAGGCCAGTAGTATGTATATTTATCTGCTAAAGATTTAATATGTACATAGTAAATCAGTGCCTGAAACCAGTCAAAGATCTAAACAAGGGGTGCTGTAAATATAGAGCAACATAGCTCAGCCCCTAATAACATCCAGTTTCCAAAAAACCATCAACTGGGTATACTCTTTAAAGCCAAACCCATACGAAGAACATAAAATCAAAGGATGCAAAAAATTGGAACCCATCTCCCTGCAGTGAACAAATAACTAGTTTACAACAAGTGCTATGAGAGGGAAATATACCATTCTCCAAAGCCAGTAAGGATATCGCCAGAGATAAGAGCATCTCCAACTCATCTCAGCCATCCCCATACCACCATCAATACTTAGAGAGGGAAAATGTTTGAACCTCTAATGAGATCGAAGATCTCTCACCATCAATAACTTAGAGTAGTTATGAAGAATTACGCTGCAGATATGCTTTGGAGAACGAAAATTTAGGCAAAAAGGCAAATGATGACAACTTAGCTTTTCAAATTGCTAACACTTCGAAATCCTGCCAGAGATAAGTTGACCTCCAACTACTAACACTGACAATGTTGGGAGTAGAAAGTACGCCACCGTAGTTCCATTGTAGAAAACTTGCACAACATGGCTTGTTTCAAAAGTGCCCCAGAAGATGGTGAAGTGACCATCCCCTTTGTAACGAAAAGCTGGGAAGCGTAAACAAATCAATATAAAACCAAATTGCCATTCTTGGGATTACTGCTAATGCCAAAAAGATAACCGTTGCACTAGAATGTGTGCAATTCAATTTTGATTGGAGATGTGTCTTATTTCAGGAGAGATAGTTTTGATGCATATACCTCCTGCCATAGCATTTGCCAATTCATCCACTTTAACATTACCCTCATGGTATATGTGATTAGCTGTGATCGATTCAAAATTGGAAATCAGATTTAAGATGATTTCAAGGAATGCTTGTAATTTCCAGTTGGTGATCGACCTTGCTTTAATTAGATTTATCACAATCATTGAATCTCCCTCAATTTCCACTTTATTTAATCTTAATTCCTTAGCTAATACTAAACCATGAAGCAAAGCTTTAATTTCGGCCACATTGTTGGTATCAGGATCCAAGGGAATAGCTAATTGAGCAATAATATGTCCCTCTGAGGAATGGATGATGCAGCCTGTTCTCGATGGTCCTGGATTGCCTTTCGAGGCACCATCGAAGTTAAGTTTGAACTAGCCTGGGGAAGGGGCTTTCCAAACACATGATAGTCTTTGCTGAAGATTGTCTTTACACCCCCTGCCAATGGAAATCGGTGTTTTGAGACCATGCCAACCTTTAATCATCTTATCATCCCAACTGGTGTAAAATTTATGAATAGAAGTGTGGGTTTGGATCTGGGAATTCATGATTTCCACTATTGCCGCTTCAATTTTATTTAATGTACATTCTCAATTGCCATAGATTTCTCTTGGAAGAGCCTCCTATTTCTCTCTTTCCATATTGCCCATATTACAATGGAGGGAGAGATGGTCCAAAGATTACCACAAAGACTTTCTTTGAAGAGTGAAGGCCAGGCAAGAAGATGAGATTGAATGTCTTGAGAGTGAGCAGAATACCAATTCAATTTTGAACACAACTAGTCCCAGCATTTCGTGGCAAACGGACAGGAGAGTAACAAGTGATTGTATGTTTCTTCATGATTTAAACATAGAGAGCATCTTGATGGACCCAAGAAGCCCATTTAAAAAAATCTGTCTGCTGTTAAGATATGACCCTAAGATGCTGCCCATAGAAAGACTCCTGCCTTAGGGAGGCACAATTTATTCCAACATAAGTGAATTGGAATTGAAACATAATTCTGAAGATGACTTGATAAGAATTTATATCCCTCCTTCACTTTGTAAATGCCATTCTTGGAACCATTCCATATAATCTCATCACTCCCATTTTTGAGAAGAAAAGATCTATTTTGCAAAATTTCTTTTAAGAGATTTGATTCTTGGATATTTGCCCCCACACTTGAAAAGTCCTTCCAATGCCAAGAACCATCCACATCGGAAGAGGGAGATGGGAGAATGTAATCTTTGAGTAGAGGACCCCAAGCTGACTGGCAGAGTTGAATAATCTGATTAAGACCTGGAATAGATTGCATGATTGGGTACCCTCCCCAAGAGTCCTCCCAAAATCTGGCTAAGTTACCGTTTCTGACATTCCAAAAGAGATTTGAGTCCACAATGTGTCTAGACTTTGAAATAAAATTCCAAATCCTTGATCCTCTAGGAAAATGTTTTATGCGAAATACCTCATGACCCACTCCCGAGCCCAGATATTTGCCTTTGAGAATTCTGACCCATTTATAATCCTAATTTTTTTATCAATTTCCAATACAATTTCGATCCCAAAGCTAGATTCTACCACATTTGGTTTTTGATTCCCGTTCCTCCAGCTGATGTAGGTTTACAAATGTTCTCCCAAGAAATGAGCTTGAATTTCCTGTTCTAATCACATCCTTGCCAGAAGAAATCCCTAAGCTTCTTAACTATATCCATATAACCAACCGAGGACAAAAAGAGGCAAGACAAAAGGTAAATAGGTATCGCTGATAGTGTAGCTTTAATCATGACAATCCTGCCCGCCCATGATAACCATTTAGTTTTCCAACTAACCATTTTCCAATCCATCCTTTCATTGATTGGTTTCCAAACTCCTGTTGTTCTGAGATTTTTATCTATGGGAATCCCTAGATATGTGCAAGGAAGAAGTGCTACTTTAAATGCCAATAAGGACTCAATTTTTAGTTGCACTCTTTTTTTTGTGTGAAAGAAAAAGATGACCGATTTGTCTTTGTTTACTGCCTAACTTGAAGCTAGAGCATATTTATGCAAAATTGCCTTGAATTGACTAGCTTCCCTGACAGAACCATAACCAAAAAGAAGAGTATCATCTGCAAACTACTGGTGAGTGACTAGACAAATTGAAGAAGTGACTGCAATCCCTTTAATACCACCTTGAAGTTAAAGATTAACAATGTTGCGACCCAAAGCTTCTGCCATGATGATATACAGAAAGGGGGAAAGGGGATCCCCTTGTCTGATACTATTTGAACCTCCAAAAAAACCTTGAGGGAAACCATTTATCAAGATGGAATATTTTGGGGAAGATATACAATGGAAGATTAGATTTATCCAAGCCTTAGAAAAACCGAAACCTTCCATACATTTAGATAAGAATCTCCAATTAACTTTGTCATAGGCTTTCTTAATGTCCAGCTTAATGATCATACTGGATTTTTTCGAATGTTGTATAGAATGAATAGTCTCTTGTGCAATAATGATACCATCAAATATGGATCTACCCAGCACAAACCCAGTTTGCTCTTCTCCAATAATTTTGCCTAAGATTAACTTTAATCTATTTGCAAGAGATTTTGATAAGACCTTATAAATGGTGTTACATAATGCAATGGGTCTAAATTCATCTAAAGAATTAGCATTTTCTTTTTTAGGAATGAGAGTAATAAAAGTGTTATTGATTTCAGTTAGGAATCTACCTAAAAATCTGGCCGCTTCCAAGGCCACTGTGAATTCCTTCCCAAACACATTCCAGCAATGTAAGAAAAAATAAGGAGGAAAGCCATCCGGGCCTAGGGCTTTATCTGGGGCCATTTGTGATAAAGTTTGCCAGATTTCTTCCTCCGAGAATGCTTTCATTAGATTTTGGTTATCAATATCCGATAAGATTTTAGGAATGTTACATAGTAACTCTTGCTAACATTTAAGAGGGGAGCTATCAGAAATATTCAACAGTTTTGAAAAAAAAAGACAATTTCCTTCTGAATCTCTTTTTGATTTGACAAGATGGATCCCTCAGAGTTGGCAATTTGAAGGATCCTGTTTGTGTTTCTACGACACTTAGTGCTGGAGTGAAAGAATTTGGTGTTTTTATCTCCTGTTGCTAACCAATTTTCCCTTGATTTCTGTTTCCAAAAAATTTCCTCTTTGTTGAGAACATCTTCCAAATCCTTAAGTAAATCTTTCTCTGCCATGTATAATTCCTGATTCATCCCATTTTGCATAATACTATTATTTAAGTCTGAAAGCTTTAGTTCAATATCTTCCTTGGATGAAAATATATTCTTGAAGTGGGTTTTGTTTCAAAATAGAAGATTTTGCTTGATGAATTTAAGTTTTGTTACAAAATAGAAAAGTTTGGAACCTTCAACCTTAACCTCTGACCACCAATCTTTGATCATATCTGTGAAATTTTCTTCTTTGAGCCACATGTTCTCAAATTTGAAAGAGCATTTGTGGGGTTTGTCCTCTTCAACAATGTCCAGACAAATGGGAAAGCGATTGGACCCTAAAAAGGGAAAAATAGAAGCTTTTAAATCAAAAGGAAAGGAGGTGATATCTCCTTTAAAGAGGAACCTATCCAACTTTTCTGAAATATTATCGAAACCCAATCTTCTGTTGGACCATGTAAAAGCTCCATTAACTAAATCAATTTCCATGAGATCATCTCTTTGAAGCCAGTCCTGAAAGTCTTCTTGAGATTGAGAAGGTCTTTGAGATCCACCCTATTTTTCTAAGGCATATGTGATAGCATTGAAGTCTCCACCCACAATAAAATTCCCTCGTCCATTTTTGATACTAAAATCTTCTAGAATTATGAGTGTTTAGAAAATTTATTAGTATTAAAATGTTAGTTAGGAAAGGTAGACATAAAATAAATTTGAAAGATATGTAAAACATAGATATAAATTTTAGTGTTGTCATATCATCTTCAAGTCATGGATTTCTACATCAAATTCTATACTAAAGATTTTTATATTTAGAAGTTTAAATAATTAAGCCGATAGACTTTTTTATGGGCATAACCCATTAACGGAAAAGTGTCAGCTGACTGATTGGAAATAATATTCCAAAACAATCATACATATATGATACTGACGGAAAATGGGGCTATGCTGAGAAAAGCGGTAACCGTTACCTATGCCAAGAAAAGCAGTAACCGTTCGCATATGACAATTGGCCATTTTTTAAAGACAATATCAATAGAGGTGCGGATATCCAGATTGAAAAAATGGCCCATTCACAATCGCTATTAGTAGAAATGGATGGCATCTATTTATGTTACTGGTCTTGTTATTTTAATTTAATTTTGCGCTGGCCTAATGTTTTCCTAATATTAATTTCTGGCTACGGTAATATAAGAGATTGAAATAGCAAACGAAGGACAAGATAAACCAAGCTTGCAGGATAATCTCGGTAGGATATGATGTTAAAGTTTGAGATTTTCATTGATTTTTTTGCTTCAACAATCATGAATGGTTGTTTATCATTATTGTGCGCAGTAGGTAAGGGGAAATGGGAAATGGCCGCCATGAAAACCTATTTATATGGTAGCCATCGTTGTCACCCAGTACAATTCGCTCCTCTTTCACAAGCTCCATCCCTTATAGGTGTGATTGAAACCCTAAATCCCACATACTGTTTGAGTTCCTTTAGTTTTCCAGTTTGTCGCTCGTGAAAGTGTTTGTCTTGCTTCCTGCAGAGAACAGACGAGAGATTGCACCAATCTCCACCAAAGGCCCACACATAGCTGCTGGTTTCAGAATAAGGTGCATGAACTATTTGGAAAAATGCCTCAAAGCATTGTGATCCTCATGGAATGCTATGATAGCAGGATATTCTAGGATTCCTTGATCAAACTGCAAAACATCCTTAAAGTGTTTTGTTCGGTATTGCTCTCTTGTAATGTTGCCTTTTTGCAAATTTCAAAATTTAAGCCACTTTTGAATTTTGTTTTTCCTCAAAGAACTAAAGGTGGAGACTGGATAAAAAATTTGAGTTGCCATTTAAATAATCATGTTCGATCTTAATTGGATTGCAGTCTCAAGAAAAATGTTGATTGACAAATTAATAAACATGTTTAATTTTAATTTTGTTTTAGGATGATTAGTTGGGAAAAATGCAAAAAAGCGCAGTAAAATTGGCTTAACATTTTTCAAATGTAGTTAAATTGACACCCACACACAACTACTGGTTTCAGAATAAGGTGCGTGAGCTGTTTGACAAAATGCCTTGAAAAGCAATGTGATCCTCATTGAATGCCATGATAGCAGGTTATTCTGGGATTCCTTTATCAAACTACAAAACGTCCTCGAAGTGTTTTGTTCGATATTGCTCTCTTGTAATGTTGCTTTTTCACAAATTTCAAAATTTAAGACACCTTTTAATTTTGTTTTTCCTCAAAGGACTAAGGTGGAGACTGGATAAAATTTTTGAGTTTCCATTTAAATAATCATGTTCGATCTTAACTACAGTTGCAGTCTCGAGATTTCCATTCTAAAATGCTTTCTTTTTGCTTTAAATTCGGAAGCTGGTAAACACAACATTCCTTAAATAGCAAATTATCCTATATTTTTGGTATAAACTCCACGATACAAACTTTTTTTTTTTCTTCATAATGTCTTCATATAATCACAAGTGAATAATCATAAATATTCAAATAATCATATCAATTGTGGTTATCACTTAATTTTCCTGTGGATGCTTTAATGTGTGTATATTTCATTTAATGTTCCACTTTTATTTGTTGTTTTCTTCTATACCAGATGGCCTATTATTTATCATTTAACAGATTTGATAGAAATTGAAAATAACTGACTATTACACACTATTTCCAAAAGCAATGCACATGCCTTGGCTTTAGATGATTTCCAGCAACGAAAGTTTTCCTTGACTGTGGAGGGGTTGAAGAGAAGATACCTTCTTCTAAAGCTCTTCATTCAAGATCATAATATTTTGTTATTCTAAAGCTCTTCATTCAAGATCATAAATTTTCACATGCAATGTCAAAGCTTTTATAGCCCCTTTCAATGCATCTATTTTGTACAGGTTAACCATTAACTATTTTGCACTTAAACAAATCCCTTTAAGCTGACTTTTTGAAAGCTTCGACTTTCAAGGAGAAAGGAGAATGTTGATAATGGTTGTGGAATCGACTTTGCACTTGCTGAATTCATTTGCCTAAAATTTTTCTCCTTCAAATAATTTTTTTCATATACTTCCATTGTTGCAATGTTCACATGTTATTTGAGTGGATATTTTTGGAAGATAACATGGTAGTTATAATAAAAATTGATCGCATTGTTAGTTATAATAACTACCTCTTCGTTCAGTCAAAATCTCTGGATGAAGGCTATTTCGGTCATTTGAACATATTTTAAAAGAATATGAAACTTTCGTTACACATTTAGGGTGCCATGGAAGTTTGAAAAATATTTTCAACAAACCATCTTGAATGTCTTAACTTACTTTGGTAGTTATTAAAAACTACTTCCCATAGTTGGCTTTCAGCCTCTTCAAACACTTCACTTAGCGAAATGACTGATATAATATTTTTTTTAAATTTTGGAAGGCACATATGACTCCATCTAACAAATGACTTTATATGACTATTATTGAACAACATGGCATAATTTATTTTCATCATATCACAATTAGGAATGGTGGTTTGTTTAGTGCAGTCATATGAAATGGGTCACAAAAATTCAGGAATTGGACTTAATTTGAGGGTACACAACCAAATGTATAGTAGCATTAAAAAATGTTTAAAATTGATAGAGCATTGCCATCAAGGCTACCTTCAACCTTTTTACGGTTATTTGAGTGTTTAGGATTTGCAGGTTTAATCTTATCCACAGGCATCATGTGGTGTAAATAAAAATTAGCTAAATAACAATTCTTGCCCATTTTATTTTTACATTTTAACACAATGCACTAATTTTTTAAGGGTTTATAAGATCAAGAAACACTTATTTTTTACATCTAGAGGCATATATAGTCAATGAGTGGATTTAGATGCCTCACCATTTGGGGGCATGAGGATGGTCATAGAATTTATTTTCCATGGTCCTTTTAGTTTATTATCTTTTACATCATATTTATGCATTTTAGTTCATTTGGAGAAGGAGAAGGAGGAGGAAGAGGGAGGAGGAGGAGAAGTAGAAGAGGAGGAACAAGAGGATGAAGAAGAAGAACAAGAGGAAGAAGACGAAGAAGAAGAAGAAGAAGAAGAAGAAGAAGAAGAAGAAGAGGAGGAGGAGGAGGAGGAGGAGGAGGAGGAGGAGGAAGAAGAAGAAGAAGAAGAAGAGGAGGAGGAGGAGGAGGAGGAGGAGGAAGAAGAAGAAGAAGAAGAAGAAGAAGAAGGAGGAGGATGACGATGACGAGGAGGAGGACAATGAAGAGGAAGAATAAGATGAAGAAGAGGAAGATGAGGAAGAAGAAGAGGAAGAAGAAGGAAGAGGAGGAAGAAGACAAAGAGGAAGAAGAAATAAGAAGAGGAAGAAGAAGAAGAAGAAGAAGAAGAAGACGAAGAAGAAGGATGAAGAGGATGAAGAATAAGACAAAGAGGAAGAAGAAAGAAGATGAGGAAGAAGAAGACAGAAGAAGAAGGAAGAGGAAGAAGAAGAGGACAAAAGAAGAACAAAAGAGGAGGAAGAGGAGAAAAAAAAAAGACGAAGAGGAAGAGGAGGAAGAAGAAGATGATGATGAAGAAGAAGAAGAAGAAAAAGAAGAAGGGGAAGAAGAAGAGGAGGAAGGGGAGGAGGAAGAAGAAGAGGAAGAAGAAGATGTAGAAGTAGAAGACCCCCATTATATATTAACTATCGGCGTGACCATTGCACCTCTTCTAGGTGCAAGTGCTAGTTTTTAATTAAATGAGACAAGCTTAGATAGATTAATAGTAGCATCACCCTCTCCATTGTATCCCTACCTTAGTTGGAGTTAGGTCCACTCCAAATTGTAAGTAATAACTTTTTAATTTTTTTTTTCTTTAAATGACAATTAAAACTCATGTAACTAAAATTCTTTTTAGAAAATCTAATAGATGGCTAGACGTATGTGCCAAACATTCTATCAATTTCTTCCACGAGAATTTGTATATAAAGAGTAATATATAAATGACTAAATAATAACAAATCCCTTGTCTGTGATCTACCTCCACACAAGTCTATTTTTGAGTTCCTTTACCTTAATCAAATATATATGTATTACCTCACATGTAATTTTCTTTTCACTCCTATTTTCATGTTTGTGATGTAAGAGCTTCTCTTTATAACTATGAAAAATAAACTCATAATATTTCTCTCTAAGTATATCATACCATTCATAACTTTGTGAATAAGTTTTTCCTTCCACTTTATTGTCTTGCCAAATTTTCATAGAATCTTACATCATGAAGGTTTTTTGTAGTGAGAAACCCCCAGGCCTAGGCAATATCTATTTGTTTGTTGGGCTCCTTATCCTCCTCCCATCGTGGCCCCTATTATTCTATTATTGGAAAGCCCCCCTTGCCTTACTATTTGAAGGGTCCCTTTTAGATTATAGGTAAGGGGCCCCTTCAAATATTCTAAGTAAGAGATATAGTTTAACATGAGCAACATATGTGGAGTTAAGTCTATAAAAGTTAACTACCCCAAACTCAAAACTCTGAGGGGGTGCATGATTAAGGATTTGAGTGTGAAGGGTGTTATGTTCTATGAGCTTTCTTATGCAGTCACTTCTCTTGAAATGCACAGTGGAGGTACTTTGAGGGAACTGGACCTGGAATTCGAACCCGAATGCAGTGAAATGTTTCTAGCAAGGAAATTTCTTGACATCCTAGGCAATTTCAAGTGCTTGAAGAAACTTCTCATGGACCTGTGGCATCCCTTGGAAAGGGAAGCAAATATTGGTTTTCATCTATTGAACCTATTTCACAAGCTTCCAAATCTTGAGATGTTAACTATGCTGGGCTTATGTGTTGAGGTATTAACAGACACTTGAGAAATTCTGGACCAATTGTACAAGTTGGTACTTTTGGGTCATACATGTTGAATTTAGAGAAATAATAGATAAAAGATATTCCTTTTAAGCAAGTTATTAGAGTTTGTCTTAAATTATTGATTCATGACATTGCAATGCAGGAGATGGCAAGAGTTCCTATACCTAATTGTCTCACCCCTCCACATCTTAATCTCAAGAAAATATGCATAGAAATTCTTGAGTTTCACCACAAAGAAGTTGAAATAATAAGTTGCTTGCTTCAGAGTACGCCCTCTCTTGAAGCATTGGAAATTCACCCACCTAATGAAGATGATGAAGAATATGATAAGAGTCAATATTTTAAGTTCTTGAAAGATGTTAGGTATTTGAAGAGAGCATCCTTACTAGAAAGGATTATTATACTGGACTACTAGTTAGGATTATTATATAGGACTACAAGTAAGGATTATTATACTAGACCTACATCCTTACTAGGTAGGCTGAAAAAATATAGGCTTTGACTGTGTCTTTTTTGTGGCATTTAATTCCATATTCCTTTTGACTTGTATGCCAAAAGTTGTTTAGGCTGGTTAAGCTGATGCAAATTAAAACATTGTTGTTTGGACTCTGGAGTGCAATTTCACTTTCTAGGAATTTTTGAATCATCTAATGTGGAATACTCATGCCATTTTTGCTATGTTTTTATCATTGGTATATCCCAATTTCGTACTGTGCTTAATAATTAATGTAAAACTGTTGTATTATGAAATGTAATTATACTTTCTTAGTATTTTCATATCATCTCAGTTGAAAAAAGAGTGGACAAGGTTTGACACAGACTTACATCAATCAGTAACTTTGCTAGATATATATGCAACTTTAATCTTGTTAGTTGTAAATTTTTCATTACTGTTTTTTATGTCAATACACAAAATTGTTTGCAATTAGATTTAGGTAATAAATGTAAATTCTTGAATTTCAAAATAATTTAGATTTAGATGTTGTCTACTTTTGCAACAATTCCTTACCATCATAAGATATCTCTCTAAATATTCTTCAGATTACCATAACTCCATTAAAAAGAATTAGAAGCATGACTTTTACAAACACTAATACAGCCATCTAATGATACTATTTATTAATCAGTAAATACTGATGAAAGAAATGGACTGTATGTTTTAATTATATCTAGTTGCTATGATATTAAGATCACTTAGTTTTTTTATGTAACATAAGAACCAATTAGTAATATTCTCTCTGACATTGTCCTGTTTGTTTGTTTGACAATGTCACCTGTTTTAGGAAATGTGGTAACATTCTTCCATGGTGTTCACATACTTGTATGGGCATACACAAAGGACGTAATTGGGTCACTTTTCAAGTGATTTTAGAGTTTTCAAATTTTCAACACATTTAGGGTTATATGGCATTGTTATCTCTACTTATGTGGGTCACTCATCGTTTTAGTTTTTTAAATGCCATGTACACAGGGTTGAATTCTTAGGTAATGCAGCTATTGCACTTAAATACCAAGAGTAATTCACCTACTTCTATTGAATCTAGCATAGTAATGTCTATCAAATATTTCATGCATTGCAGCTAATCTCCAATGTTTACAACATTACACATTGCTACTAGTGGGCCTTAAAATGTTACCCTCCCACATCTAACATCAATGTATGCAACTTGTTTTTTCTCTAATCAAAGTAAAAAGAATTACCAGAAGTTGCTTTTGAACTTGCATGTCAACTTTTTTTAGTAATTACCAATTGAAAAAACTTGTGAGTACATAGAGGAATTTTTCTTCTTGCCATTGCAAATTGGATCTTAGCATTTTTTAAGATTGAATGATCACTTATCTACAGATTGACTGACAGCTGAAATGTTTACATCTTTTCTAGACATGGAGCATTTCAGATTAGTGGATTTGTTTTTGTATATCTAAGGACTGAATAATTTGCATCTCTGAGAATTGTGCTATTAACTTTAAAATAATGGCTAAAACAAGTATTTGAATGACATGATGATTTAGGGCTCAAAACATTAAAGTTCATAAATTAAGAAAGTCAAGGTTATTGGTTGAAATCAAGACTGCATGATGTTTTTTTTTCCCTTTTAATTGGAAGATTAGAGTTATAGCATCCTGGTCAGTGCAAAAATAATGTCTTTCTTATATTGATTGCACATTTAAATTAGTTAGTCTGATTTCCACAAAAAATCATGCTTTTACAAACACTAATGCAGACACCATGTGTTAGCTTTAATTTTTTCACTCCTAGTTTTTTCAATGTTAATTCAGAAAATTGTCTGCAATCTTATGTAAATGTAATTTGCATAATTTTTCATCCATCAATATATCCTTTTGGTTTTCTGTGTTAACTGGAAATTCTTGAAATTTTAAAATTTTAAAATTTAGGTTTTCTCTACTTATACACATTCTTTTTCTTTTCCTTTTTAAAATTAAGTGGTTGGGTTTTCTATTGGGGCTCAAACAATTATGAAGTCAATTGACCAAGAAGATTTCCTAGTGACTTTATCATCTCATTAAACTCCTTTCTCTCAAGGGGAGGAAAATAAACGCACTTGAAACCTTCAGGTGCCTTTATTGTGTGTCACTATAAGACTGTTAAAGATTTTTAGATTTATGCATTTAAATGTTGAGATGTAAGGTTTGTACGTAAGAATATGTTCTAGATTTCTATTACAGTTTTCTTTATAAATTTATGAAAGTTGTTGGTTATATGAAGTCTCACAGTCATTTGATCTTCTTTTCTAATTGTCTCTCAGCTCTTCATAAAGTAGATGTAGTCTATTATGGTGAATTATTATAAATACTATATAGGATGCTCCCCTTGCTACCTCAAACACACAACACAATAGAAAAATAAACAGAAAATTATAAGAAGAAAATAATTACAAGAACATAAGAATAATTTGCAACATAGAAATTGGTAAAGCTAATCTATCTAATAGCAATTATAAATTTCAATTTATTTTAACAGTTAGTGTAGTCCTTTGAGATACTAAAATCTTCTAGAATTATGAGTGTTTAAAAAATTTATTAGTATTAAAATTTTAGTTAGGAAAGGTAGACATAAAAGAAATTTGAAAGATATGTAAAGCATAAATATACATTTTAGTGTTGTCATATCATCTTCAGGTGATGGATTCCTACATCAAAATCTATACTAAATGTTTTTATATTTACAAGTTTAAATAATTTTTAATTGCATGGGACAAGATTAGATAGATTAATAATAGCATCACCCCTCTCCATGGTATCCCTACATTAGTTGGAGTCAGGTCCACTCCAAATTGAAAGTAATAATTTTTTAAATATTTTTTCTTTAAATGACAATTAAAACTCATGCAACTAACAATTCTTTTTAGAAAATCTAATAGATGGCTAGAGGTATGTGCCAAAAATTATATTAATTTCTTCCTCAAGATTTTGTATACAAAGAGTAAGTTATAAATATCTAAATAATAAAAAATCCCTTGTTTGTAATCCACCTCCACACAAGTCTATTTTTGAGTTCCTTTACCTTAATCAAATATATATGTATTACTTCCCATGTAATTTTCTCTCTTTACTCCTAATTTTCATGTTGGTGATGTAAGAGCTTCTCTTTATAGCTATGGAAAATACACTCATAATATTTCTTTCTAAGTGTATCATACGATTCCTAGCTTTGTGAATAAGTTTTTCCTTCCACTTTATTGTCTTGCCAACTATTCATAAAATCTCACATCATGAAGTTTTTTTACAAAGAAATGCACATAGTAAGAGATATAGCCTAACATGAGTAACATATGCAAAGGTTTGAAATCTAAACTTGGTATAGCTTAGTAAAGAATATTTTAAGTACTGCAAAGTGAAAATGGGGGAGGACATCAATTTTAGGAGGAAAAGGAGAACAAAGAAGAGGATTAGGATGCTATGTAAAATTCTTTGATGATTATTCAATGAATAAGATCTCTTATAAATAGGCATTACATGAACTATAAGCAGTTCAATAACTGCATAACCATAGAAACAAATGGTGACAGTTTTATTAATTAAAAAACTAAAGCTAAAACTATAAAAGTAATGCAATGCACCAACTTTCCCCCTTATTACATTAATCCGAACAAGAGTGAAATTTTAAAGAGTTATTAACCCAAACCTCTGGAGACTTTGATGAAACATCTAGTCATCCTCTCTCGCTCAAGAAACACCAAATTGACCACATCAGTGGATCTCTTGGTTGCAAAACTTGAAACCATCTACACAACATGAGTGTTTCCACCTCCGCTGCACAATGAGACACATTTCAACTAAAATTCCATATCTCCTCAGAGCGTTTCTAATGCCTCTTCTAGTGTTGCACATGAGACACCTTTCCTCCAAAAGTCCACATCTCCTTCAAGTGTGTCTAACGCCTCCTCAAGTGTTATGGATTATATCACCTTTGATATACCTCCACATGAGACACCTTTTCTCTCAAAGTCCACATCTCCTCTTAGTGTTTCTAACACCTCCTCAAGTACTCATAAATTCATATTCAAAGCCTTCCCCTTAGCTCCTTGAAGGGACAATCACGTTGCCAACCCCTCTCTTCCCTCCAGGGACATAAATAGGTTGATTCCCCTCTTCTCTTTAGGGATGAATCTACCAAGCCCCAACTTTTCAAGGACACAAATAGATTTCCTCTGATGCAATGAATCATCCCTAGGAAATAAGCTAGCTTGGGATAATGGAAAAACCTCCTAGACCTCTGTTGCCTCCATCCTCCTATTGTTTCCTTTCTATTCTCTAAAGCACAAATCTATCATGTATACCAATATTTGACACATGTGTAGTCATTTATAGAAGATGACAATTTTGAACATCAACCAATGATAGATCCATACCATAATCAATCTTATACCTCTGAAAAAATGCCTTTCTTATCATTTTAATGCATGCAATATAAGTCCAAAATGTAAAACCCTTCCTAGAATGAACACCTTATGAACTTTAGTTTTGAATCACTAATTGATTTTGACACTTCGATCTTTTCTAGTATCCCCTAAATATAGACCACCTCAAATATGGTTAAATGTGCTTAATTGTAAATATAGTTCATGTATTCCTATAATGTGTGTACTTTTTGTGCTCAACTAAAATTTGATGTTGCTCATAACACATTGACTCACCTTACTCCCTAGCTATGGTAGTCATACCTATATGGTAAGGTAACATTAAGGACCTAGCGCAATTGAGAGAAAATAGAAAAATAAACATAAACACAATGATACAAAATATTAATACCATTAAACATTAGTCACATCCACCACCACACTTATTGTTCCTTGTAGATTCCATGCAAGGCATTGTGGATGTTGTTAGAGCACTAGATTTTGATCTTGATAGTGTTTTCCGATAGGGGGAGGGGATGTGTAATTTTTATGCCAATGGCCTCTCTAATAAGAGGTCAATTATTTGAAAATTTCAAAACGTGGTCTATCTCACTATTTTCTAAACCTAAATAGTAAAGAATAAATACCTTCAAACAAGAAAATAATTTCTACCAAGTGGTCCAGATACCCACGAATTAGTGATCATTTTTGGGAGAAGTGGTATATGCTATTTGACCATCCACCACATGCTAATCATGAGGTGCTGATTTATTTTTTGAGAAAATTATTTTTGAATTTGGATTATGTTTGAAACCCAATTACTTTGACATGAGATTATTTTAGGGTTTTGGTGGTGGGATTCTACAAGATAGGCCAAGAGCACATGTTACTAGTGTAGCTCGACATTGTGAACATGATACTCCCCTTGTTGATCCTCCTACTCTACTTATTAAATCACCTATCTAGCATCAAACAATGCATTATGCACTTGGTTCATTAAGTTCCCTTTTGATAAATTTGAGTGATTAGTTGACAAAAATGAGGGCTTCCTCCACCACACCACATTATTGGATGATTTGCGGTGATATATGTTTGGGTGGGAATGATACTACTCCTACTGATGCAGCTGATGATGGAGATGATGCAACTGATGATGGAGATGATGTAGCTCATGATGGAGATGACATCATTTCATTTGTCAATTTTATCTGCATGGAGGATAATCATCCTTTAGAGGTATATTTATTTATAATTTGTGTAATATCTACAATTAAATTATACATACATATTAAATTCTATTACATGCAGATTTTTTGGTTGAAAAATGATGGTTGATCCTATGTTATCTACTATTATGGGCGTGAGGCATTATCATTCTTCATCTAGACCAAGAGACATCAGAACACCATTCACGATATCCACATTGATCTATATATTTAAGTACATTTATAATAAAAAAATTAAAACTCAAGTTTAATAAAGTGATCAATATTTTTTTTGAGTTGTAGGGTATCCTATTTTTTACGTTGGCTCATATTCATGTTCTCCGCCATTTAGTTAGAGTGGCTCAGCCTCACATACTTGTAGTATATTTTTCTTCGATAATTTTTAATTTTTAATTTACTTACTAATTTATATACAATTTAGATTCATGTTTTATCATGTAACATGTCAATAATTCACATTCTTACCATATATGTTTTTCAAGTAGACACTATAATTATGATTGGTATGGCTACTAGGTTGAGCTAATTACAACTGTCAACATTGTGATTTGAGGTCATTGAGTTAAATTAAATTTCCAATGTCTATTTTGTAAGTCTTTTATAGGGATTATCAAAATTGACCCATGTGATCATACTCAATGTTTTGTAATGTTTTTTGTATAGGAGTTGACTAAAAGTACTTCTAGTCTTGATGAGAGTGTACCTTCACATCCCTTAGAGGACATCACATACCATGCTTGTGTGATAAATTTTTTAACCTAGATCCATAATTTTAGATCCATATTTAGGATAAGAGATCCTAGCTTTTTGGCCTTCAAAATCATGTGTAGAAGAAACAATAGTATCACATGTATTACCTAGCTTGGTGGGGGCCCTAATCACATTATGCAAATAATTTTTAGGAGTGGGAGGTCCCTAGGTGGTGGAATTTGTCCCTTGATCCCATCAGGAACCATGCAACTCAAAAATTCAAAAAATCAACAAAGAAGAAAATTGGAGCTCAGAAAATCAATCATCCCTTCAATAATATTTTTAAATTCACATTCTTTGCATTTCTATATATATTCAATTCCTTATAAGAGAAAATATTTATTTAAAAAAATGATTTCCTCCTAAAATGCATGTCCTTCCTCATTTTCACGTTGAAGTACTTAAAAGATCCTTTGCTAATATATACCAAGTTTATAGTTCCAACCTCTACATATGTTAATCACTTCAAACTATATCTCTTACTATGCACATTTCTCTAGACAAAAAACTTCATGATGTAAGGTTTTATTGATAGTTGAAAAAACAATAAAGAGGAAGGAAAAACTTATTCAAAAATGTAGGAATCATATGATACATTGAGAAAGAAATGTTATGAGTGTATTGTTCTTAGTTATAAAGAGGAATCTTTTACATTGTGAACATGAAAATTAGGAGGAAAGGGAGAAAATGACATGTGAGGTAATATATGTATATATATATTTGATTAAGGTAAAGGAACACAAAACTAAACTTGTGTGGTGTGGATCATAAACATTTATAGCTTAATCTTTATATACAAAATATTGTGGAAGAAATGGATATAAATTTTTGACAAATACCTCTAGCCATTTATTAGGTTTTTTAAAAAAGAATTTGTTAGAAATAGGAAATACTGAGAGGGGGGGTGAATCAGTATTTAAAATACTTTTACTTTTGCACAATTATGGATATTTAAGAAATTAACTTGTAGCTTGCATAAGAAAATAAACTAAGTAAACTGAATAACAAGCATAACAATAAAATGAATGAAATCATAACACCATGTTTGTTCTCGAGGAAACCCTAGCCAAGGGAAACCCCTGGTGGGGATGATACCCACAACTGATCCAGTAATCAAAAGTATTTGGTTAAGGATGTTGACCCTGTTAGGAGTCTGTTACATACATATAGTGTCTTTGTCCTGGTTAAAGGACTCTAGGCCTCATTAGAAGCCTCAACCCTATTAGGAGTTGCTATTAAAAAACAAAATGTTTGCAAGATGAGCTTACTGTCCAAACATGCAATATACAATAATAGATTCAGATACAAAGCTAAGACACCAAAACCTTTTTATTGTTGCTGAATAGCTTTACTATTATGATCTAGCTTTATAGGCTCTTTGCTTTGATATACAATACTTACTTCCTTTCTTCTTACAACATACAATTTCTCATCATATATCAACTTATTACAATCTCTTTATATTTCTTGTTATATCTTTCACATTACACTGTACCTACATATATACAAGTTATTACAAAATAACTTCCTGTCGGCTTACAATACTTTATACTCTTCTCAAAATATAAATTTATTATATGTTGCCTTAGGGTTAACATCTAGGATATCATCCCTAATTAGTTATGTCATTATTTTTCTAAACAAAATAATCCCTTAAAACTCAATATAATCATATTATGTCTTCTTCTCTGTTCAGGTCAGCTCAACACTGTCTCTGTAAAACATTAATATCTTCTTCCATACATGCTATACATACTTGCGCTCTCATATGTGGCTTTGATATACATAGAATGATCCATGTTCAAGTGCACATGCACTGAAACTTCTTTTGTGAACATCGCTAATCAAAACTATCTGCTAAACATTGTTGTACTCAGACAATTTTCAAATGCGCTCATACAAAATTGCTTCCTCCAATCATGTTGTCTTCATACTAAGTATATGTTCCACAATGACAACATTCTGATATCCTACTTAGCCAAATTTCCAACAATCTCCCCCTTTGTCATTAGTGGCAACATATGGGAAAATTGGCTAAGTCCCAAAAAACTTTAATTACAAAAATGAAAAATGTAACATACGGCCATTACATGTCTATACATGTCTACTTATTTCTCCAAAAAATGACACTCCCCCTAAGAGTATACACATATTATTCCACATATTTATATCTTCTATATACATACAATTTTCATACTATATTATTCCCCCTTTGACAACAATGACAAAGGTGTCAATTCTATAAGTATGTCAAAATTGATTGACCTCTTGATCTCAATACTGCAAGGCTGGAAGGCTTGCAACACAATCTACAAAATTTTCTTTTAGATTTTCTATGTCCTTGTGTCATGTCTTCTTTACTGAGTTAGAAACACTAAGTAATGCACATAGGCGAAAGGATGCTATTTCAACTGCCTTCAGGTTAGAATATGTAAATTTTCCATAAGATGTCTTTGATAAAAGATATTCTTCCATCTGATTTTCCACAATAATGATCTTCAATGATAGATGCTCTCTGAGTAGAGAAAATCTCTTCAATTTTTTCTCTTTTTCATCGTCAATAAATCTCATGTCATCATAGATTTTTCTTGCTTTCTTCTCAATTTTTGTGATCTTTGCATTAGGACTCTGCAAATCGTTCACTGTCATTTGTAACTCTACTTCCTTGTCCTTCATTTTCTCTGAAATTTATGATGTGTGGCTATGGGATTGTGTACACTAAATGTAAAATTCTTTTCCTCTCTCTAAACATCTTCTTAATTCTTTCATGCATATATCCAAGTTATCTAAATCATTTCTGATATTTTGGAAAACAACTTGAAATAATTGTGCATCATGGGCTGCTTGAGCTTTGACTGGTTCAATATTTGATAAATTAGTGAATTCCATATTAAAATATTTTATTACTTCTTTAGCTTTGTGATGCAGGAGCATCCTGGGTGTAAGAGCAATCTTGCATCACCCAAAAATATTTCTATTTTTTGTTTTCAATAAGGGCTATTTTGTGTAGAGCTGCTATTTGTGGAAAGTTACTATTTTTGGTAATTTTTGAATGTGCTCAGAATGATCTGATTTCTTTCTTGGAGGTTCATTTTGGTCATATAAGTCTGCCAGTAAAGTTTCATTGCCAGATATGGTGTATATTGGAAGATATTGAAGATTTTCGGTATTGGCAGCAGGATACAGAAACTTTGAACTCAGTTTTGAAGGCTTTAGAGGCCCCGGATGAGGTCGAAAATTTGGGTGATGGGCGCTTGCGTTGGTCAAGCCTATAGAGCGCTTCGTGGCATTTCCGAAATGGGGTTATAATAGCCGAGCGGGTCAACTGGTGATGACTTATGGTCTTCGGAAGTTGGGCCACCTGAAATGGCGAAAAATAATTTTCTTCAAAATTTCTGTTCGGGTTTCAAAGGTTATCTTGAGCCGACTATGATGTAATGAAATGTAAAATAAAAATAATTCAAAGTTTGGTCGGCCTTATTGGCTAAAATTGTGGAACCTTCCCAGGCGGTGGAAAATTGCCTATATAAGGAAGGCTGTATTATTGTCTTAGGCAGTTCGGAATAATTCTGGGTAGTAGATCTGGGTATTGATTCGAGGCTTTGTCCTATAGAATATTGTAAGGGAATGCCCATGTGGCTTTGCATATTGTAATACTGAAAGTTTGTAATTCCACATTTGTGGAGATAATAAGAAGCCAATTTTCTGTTCTTTCTTATTGTTGTTGTTTCTCTATATCTGTTATGTGTTTGTGGTATTAAGGGGAGCACCCTTCATCAAGTGGTATCAGAGCAGGTTTTCTTGAGTGTGTAAACAGATCACCGACTGTGAGGCAATTTACACCAGGACCATGGCTAGGGTTTCAGCGTCCATCGCGAAAATGCCTCCACGACGAGAACGTGGCGGAAGAGTTGGTGCTGTGACACCTGAGGTTAGAGAGCTGCAGAGACAAGTGCGAGCATTGCAAGAAGAGATTCGTAGAATAATGAATATTAATGTCAGAGATGAAAGCGAGGATGAAGCCGAAGAAGAATATCAAGAAGGAGAAGCCGAAATTGTGAACCAGGAGGAAGAAAGACTTTTTCGGGCGATTTCCAAAATTGGGAAAAGACCTAAGATTGAGGTTCCTACATTTTCTGGAAATCTTAACCCAGAGGAATTGATTGACTGGATCAATGAATGTGAGGAATATTTTGAGTACGAAGATGTTGAGGATCCTGATAGGGTCAAATTTGCGAAGGCCAGATTGAAAGGTCATGCGAAGATATGGTGGCAAGAGATTCAGTTGGAGCGAAATAGAAGGGGAAAGGAGAAAATCACGAGATGGGATCGGATGGTGGATAAATTGAAGCGACAGTTCATTCCTGTTGATTATGAGCTTGACCTACTGAAGAAAATGCAGAGTTTGAAGCAAGCAGGAAGATCTGTTCAGGAGTATACAGAGGAGTTCTATCGACTTCTCATCAGAACAGGCCATGCAGAAGCTGATAAAGAGAAAGTTGCCCGATACCTTAATGGGTTAAGGCCAAGCATTCAGGAGGAGCTGAATCTGGTTCGAATGAATAGTATTGAAGAGGCATACCAGTTTGCCCTAAAAGTAGAGGAAAAGCTGAACAAGAAGTTTGAGAGCAGACAAAACGGAAGAGGTCGCGGTGGATGATCAGGTGGACGGTCATATGGTGGCCGAAATGAAGATCCGAAAAAGAAAGATGAGGCCAGTACCAGTCAGAATCAGCGAGGAAATAATTCCAATCGCTTCCAAGATCAGAATAATAGAGATCAGAGAGGAAGAGGAAGAGGACAAGGATCTGGAAGAGGTGGCTTCCGTGGAACATGTTTTCACTGTGGAGAAGAAAGTCATAGGGCATTTGAATGTCCTCAGCGCCAAGGAAGAACAGACAGGAGAAATGAAGGCCAGGCCAGAGTTGCACATGTAGATGAAGATGCCAGATCATCAAATTCTGAAGATGCTGAAAGAGGAGAAACATTGATTAACAGAAGAGTCCTGTTGAGTGGTGAGAATGAACCTGAGCAAAGAAGGAGCTTGTTTCGCACCAGGTGCAAGTGTGAAGGTAAATGTTGTGATGTGATTATTGATAGTGGAAGCACTGACAATTTGGTGTCAGAGGAGATGGTGACAAAGTTGAAGCTCAAGAGATAGAAACACCCACATCCATATCGGATTGCCTGGGTACAGGATGACCACAAGGTCATGGTCAATGAACAATGCCTGGTGAAGTTCAAGATTGGCGGATACCAAGATGAGGTATTGTGTGATATCATATCTATGGATGCATGTCATATGTTGTTGGGTAGACCATGGCAGTTTGATAGATGTGCTGTACATGATGGTCGTGCAAATATCTATTCCCTGACAAAGGATGGAGTGCGACCTAAGCTAAAACCATTGAAGGAGACTGAAGAAAAGGTATGTGGTAATGCAAGGATAACTTTTGTTGATGGAAGAAATTTCCTAGATGGTATGAGGCATGAGCATGTATGTTTTGCTTTAATTCCAAAAGCTGGTAAAGAGGAAGTAGAAGATGTTCCTGTAGAAGTTGCAGATTTGTTGAATGAGTTTCAGGATATTGTATCCGATAACGTGCCTGATGGATTGCCACCAGTCAGGAAGATCAGTCATCAGATGGACTTGATTCCAGGAGCGAGTTTGCCGAATAAGGCAGCACACAGAATGACACCTGCAGAAAGTGAGGAGTTGAACAGACAAGTACATGAACTGTTACAGAAAGGATTGATTCGTGAGAGTCTGAGTCCCTGTGCTGTACCAGCGGTATTAGCACCAAAGAAGAATGGAGAATGGAGGATGTGTACAGATTCTAGGGCAATAAACAAGATCACAATCAAGTACAGGTTTCCATTGCCATGAATGGATGATATTATGGACTGTTTGAGTGGAGCTGTGTATTTCTCAAAGATAGATCTGAAGAGTGGATATCATCAGATTCGGATCAGAGAAGGAGATGAATGGAAGACTACTTTCAAGACAAAGGAAGGACTATATGAGTGGTTAGTCATGCCTTTTGAGCTAACCACTGCACCGAGCACTTTCATGCGGCTCATGAACGAGGTTCTGAAAGAATTTCTGGGTAAGTTTGTCATTGTTTACCTAGATGATATTTTGATCTTTAGTAAGACATTGGATGAGCATATGATGCATATTCGTATGGTATTTAAGAAGTTGAGAGAAGAGAAATTGTTGATTAATTTGAAGAAGTGCAGTTTTGTGAAGAAAGAGTTAGTGTATTTGGGATTTGTAGTTTCAGCAGAAGGTCTAAAAATGGACCCAGAAAAGGTACAAGCTATCCTTGAATGGCCTACTCCAAGGAGTGCTACTGAGGTAAGATCTTTTCACGGTCTAGCTAGCTTTTACAGAAAGTTTATCAAAAATTTTAGCAGTATTTGTGGACCCTTGACTGAAACAATGAGAGGGGATAGGAAAGAGTTTAAGTAGACTAAAGGAGCAGAAAAGAGTTTTCAATTATTGAAACAAAAAGTTACAGAACAACCTGTTTTAGCACTTCCATATTTTAATAAGGTGTTTCAAGTAGATTGTGATGCTAGTGGTACTGCAATAGGAGCTGTTATGAGCCAAGAAGGTAAACCTGTTGCTTATTTCAGTGAGAAGTTAAATGATGTCAAGAGAAAATATTCTGTTTATGATCAGGAATTTTATGCTATAGTTCAGGCATTAAAAAAGTGGAGACATTATCTACTTCCTAAAGAGTTTGTTTTGTATACTGATCATCAAGCTTTGCAATATTTGAATAGTCAAGGAAAATTGAATCAAAGGCATTTGAAATGGGTTGAGTTTTTGCAGAGTTATACATTTGTTTGGAAATACAGGAGTGGAAAGTCTAATAAGGTTGCAGATGCTCTTAGCAGAAGGCAACTATTGCTGACAGAAATGCAGATTGAAGTGGTTGGGTTCAAGGAACTCAAGAATTTGTATCCAGAGGATCTTGATTTTGGTGAAGCTTGGAAAGCTTGTACAGAACCTGTTACTCTAGACAGGACAAAATGGTTGGATTTCATCATCCAGGATGATATGCTATTCAGAGGGAGTTAGTTGTGCATTCCACGAAGTTCTATGAGGGAGAATCTCGTCAAGGAGAAGCATAGCGGAGGATTGGCTGGACATTTTGGTCGTGACAAAATCCTTTCTTTGGTTAGTGAAAATTATTATTGGCCACAATTGCAGCAAGATGTGAAGAAGTTTGTACAGAGTTGCAGAGTATGTCAGATGGCGAAAGGAGTGAAGCAGAATACAGGATTGTATCAGCCATTACCTATACCAGAGAAGCCTTGGGAGGATATCAGCATGGACTTTGTTCTTGGTTTACCGAGGACACAGCGGGGACACGATTCAATTTTTGTGGTAGTTGATAGATTTTCAAAGATGGCACATTTTATTCCCTGCAAGAAGACTAATGATGCTGTTCATGTAGCAGAATTGTTTTTCAGAGAAGTAGTGAGACTTCATGGTTTGCCAAAGACCATAGTTTCAGATCGGGACACTAAGTTTGTTGGATATTTCTGGCGAACATTGTGGAAGAAGTTGAAGACAGATTTGAAGTTTAGTTCATCACATCATCCACAGACTGATGGACAGACAGAGGTGGTGAATAGGAGTTTGGGAAATCTGCTGAGATGTTTGGTTGGGGATAAGCCAATAGGATGGGATTTGATTTTACCACAGGCAGAATTCGCATACAATAATTCTGTCAACAAGAGCACTGGTAAATCACCATTCCAGATTGTATATGGAAGTAGTCCAAGAAATGCATCTGAATTGAGGAAGATAGATAAAGGAGAAATAAGTAGTGCTGAAGCTAAAGATTTTGCAGAACACTTGAAGAACATCCATGAGGAGGTGAGGAAGCATATTACCAAGATGAATGCACAGTATAAGGCTAAGGAAGATGAGAAAAGGAGGTATAAGAAATTTCAGATTGGTGATGAAGTCATGGTTCATTTGCGGAAGGAGTGGTTTCCAGTTGGTACATATAACAAGTTGAAAATGAAGAAGTTTGGACCATGCAGGATATTGAAGAAACATGATTCAGGAAATGCATATGAGGTAGAATTGCCTAGTGAGCTAAATATTTCACCAGTGTTTAACATTTCAGATCTGACAGAGTATCATGAAGGAGGTGTTGAAGATGAGATCACAGCAGCAGAGTGGAGTATTCCAGCAACTAGTTCAGACACTAAGGAGATCGAGGATATACTGGACAGTCGTGTTGGCAAAAGCACAAGGAACAGGGCATATGAAGAATATTTGGTCAAGTGGAAAGGATGACCTGTTGAAGATTCATCATGGCTAACAAAGGAGGAGGTTAACCGTCTTGGTTTTCCTCTGCACACCTGAGTCGTGACAGGGTCACTTCTCAAATTACCCTGGGTGTCTGATGCAGGAGCATCCTGGGTGTAAGAGCAATCTTGCATCACCCAAAAATATTTCTATTTTTTGTTTTCAATAAGGGCTATTTTGTGTAGAGCTGCTATTTGTGGAAAGTTACTATTTTTGGTAATTTTTGAATGTGCTCAGAATGATCTGATTTCTTTCTTGGAGGTTCATTTTGGTCATATAAGTCTGCCAGTAAAGTTTCATTGCCAGATAAGGTGTATATTGGAAGATATTGAAGATTTTCGGTATTGGCAGCAGGATACAGAAACTTTGAACTCAGTTTTGAAGGCTTTAGAGGCCCCGGATGAGGTTGAAAATTTGGGTGACGGGCACTTGCACGAGTCAAGCCTGTAGAACGCTTCGTGGCGTTTCAGAAATGGGGTTATAATAGCCGAGCGGGTCAACTGGTGATGACTTATGGTCTTCGGAAGTTGTGCCACCTGAAGTGGCGAAAAATAATTTTCTTCAAAATTTTTGTTCGGGTTTCAAAGGTTATCTTGAGCCGACTATGATGTAATGAAATGTAAAATAAAAATAATTCAAAGTTTGGTCGGCCTTATTGGCTAAAATTGTGGAACCTTCCCAGGCGGTGGAAAATTGCCTATATAAGGAAGGCTGTATTATTGTCTTAGGCAGTTCGGAATAATTCTGGGTAGTAGATCTGGGTATTGATTCGAGGCTTTGTCCTACAAAATATTGTAAGGGAATGCCCATGTGGCTTTGCATATTGTAATTCTGAAAGTTTGTAATTCCACATTTGTGGAGATAATAAGAAGCCAATTTTCTGTTCTTGCTTATTGTTGTTGTTTCTCTATATCTGTTATGTGTTTGTGGTATTAAGGGGAGCACCCTTCATCAAGTGGTATCAGAGCAGGTTTTCTTGAGTGTGTAAACAGATCGCCGACTATGAGGCAATTTGCACCAGGACCGTGGCTAGGGTTTCAGCGCCCATCGCGAAAATGCCTCCACGACGAGAACGTGGCGGAAGAGTTGGTGCTGTGACACCTGAGGTTAGAGAGCTGCAGAGAAAAGTGCGAGCATTGCAAGAAGAGATTCGCAGAGGAATGAATCTTAATGTCAGAGATGAAAGCGAGGATGAAGCCGAAGAAGAATATCAAGAAGGAGAAGCCGAAATTGTGAACCAGGAGGAAGAAAGACTTTTTCGGGCGATTTCCAAAATTGGGAAAAGACCTAAGATTGAGGTTCCTACATTTTCTGGAAATCTTAACCCAGAGGAATTGATTGACTGGATCAATGAATGTGAGGAATATTTTGAGTACGAAGATGTTGAGGATCCTGATAGGGTCAAATTTGCGAAGGCCAGATTGAAAGGTCATGCGAAGATATGGTGGCAAGAGATTCAGTTGGAGCGAAATAGAAGGGGAAAGGAGAAAATCACGAGATGGGATCGGATGGTGGATAAATTGAAGCGACAGTTCATTCCTGTTGATTATGAGCTTGACCTACTGAAGAAAATGCAGAGTTTGAAGCAAGCAGGAAGATCTGTTCAGGAGTATATAGAGGAGTTCTATCGACTTCTCATCAGAACAGGCCATGCAGAAGCTGATAAAGAGAAAGTTGCCCGATACCTTAATGGGTTAAGGCCAAGCATTCAGGAGGAGCTGAATCTGGTTCGAATGAGCAGTATTGAAGAGGCATACCAGTTTGCCCTAAAAGTAGAGGAAAAGCTGAACAAGAAGTTTGAGAGCAGACAAAACGGAAGAGGTCGCGGTGGATGATCTGGTGGACGGTCATATGGTGGCCGAAATGAAGATCCGAAAAAGAAGGATGAGGCCAGTAGCAGTCAGAATCAGCGAGGAAATAATTCCAATCGCTTCCAGGATCAGAATAATAGAGATCAGAGAGGAAGAGGAAGAGGACAAGGATCTGGAAGAGGTGGCTTCCGTGGAACATGTTTTCACTGTGGAGAAGAAGGTCATAGGGCATTTGAATGTCCTCAGCGCCAAGGAAGAACAGACAAGAGAAATGAAGGCCAGGCCAGAGTTGCACATGTAGATGAAGATGCCAGATCATCAAATTTTGAAGATGCTGAAAGAGGAGAAACGTTGATTAACAGAAGAGTCCTGTTGAGTGGTGAAAATGAACCTGAGCAAAGAAGGAGCCTGTTTCGCATGAGGTGCAAGTGTGAAGGTAAATGTTGTGATGTGATTATTGATAGTGGAAGCACTGACAATTTGGTGTCAGAAGAGATGGTGACAAAGTTGAAGCTCAAGAGATAGAAACACCCACATCCATATCGGATTGCCTGGGTACAGGATGACCACAAGGTCATGGTCAATGAACAATGCCTGGTGAAGTTCAAGATTGGCGGATACCAAGATGAGGTATTGTGTGATATCATATCTATGGATGCATGTCATATGTTGTTGGGTAGACCATGGCAGTTTGACAGATGTGCTGTACATGATGGTCGTGCAAATACCTATTCCCTGACAAAAGATGGAGTGCGACATAAGCTAAAACCATTGAAGGAGACTGAAGAAAAGGTATGTGGTAATGCAAGGATAACTTTTGTTGATGGAAGAAATTTCCTAGATGGTATGAGGCATGAGCATGTATGTTTTTCTTTAATTCCAAAAGTTGGTAAAGAGGAAGTAGAAGATGTTCCTGTAGAAGTTGCAGATTTGTTGAATGAGTTTCAGGATATTGTATCCGATAACGTGCCTGATGGATTACCACCAGTCAGGAAGATCAGTCATCAGATGGACTTGATTCTAGGAGCGAGTTTGCCGAATAAGGCAGCACACAGAATGACACCTGCAGAAAGTGAGGAGTTGAATAGACAAGTACATGAACTGTTACAGAAAGGATTGATCTGTGAGAGTCTGAGTCCCTGTGCTGTACCAGCGGTATTAGCATGAAAGAAGAATGGAGAATGGAAGATGTGTACAGATTCTAGGGCAATAAACAAGATCACAATCAAGTACAGGTTTCCATTGCCACGAATGGATGATATTATGGACTGTTTGAGAGGAGCTGTGTATTTCTCAAAGATAGATCTGAAGAGTGGATATCATCAGATTCGGATCAGAGAAGGAGATGAATGGAAGACTGCTTTCAAGACAAAGGAAGGACTATATGAGTGGTTAGTCATGCCTTTTGGGCTAACCAATGCACCGAGCACTTTCATGCGGCTCATGAACGAGGTTCTGAAAGAATTTCTGGGTAAGTTTGTCATTGTTTACCTAGATGATATTTTGATCTTTAGTAAGACATTGGATGAGCATATGATGCATATTCGTATGGTATTTGAGAAGTTGAGAGAAGAGAAATTGTTGATTAATTTGAAGAAGTGCAGTTTTGTGAAGAAAGAGTTAGTGTATTTGGGATTTGTAGTTTCAGCAGAAGGTCTAAAAATGGACCCAGAGAAGGTACAGGCTATCCTTGAATGGCCTACTCCAAAGAGTGCTACTGATGTAAGATCTTTTTACGGTCTAGCTAGCTTTTACAGAAAGTTTATTAGAAATTTTAGCAGTATTTGTGGACCCTTGACTGAAACAATGAGAGGGGATAGGAAAGAGTTTAAGTGGACTAAAGTAGCAGAAAAGAGTTTTCAATTATTGAAACAAAAAGTTACAGAACAACCTGTTTTAGCACTTCCAGATTTTAATAAGGTGTTTCAAGTAGATTGTGATGCTAGTGGTACTGCAATAGGAGCTGTTATGAGCCAAGAAGGTAAACCTGTTGCTTATTTCAGTGAGAAGTTAAATGATGCCAAGAGGAAATATTCTGTTTATGATCAAGAATTTTATGCTATAGTTCAGGCATTAAAGAAGTGGAGACATTATCTACTTCCTAAAGAGTTTGTTTTGTATACTGATCATCAAGCTTTGCAATATTTGAATAGTTAAGGAAAATTGAATCAAAGGCATTTGAAATGGGTTGAGTTTTTGCAGAGTTATACATTTGTTTTAAAACATAGGAGTGGAAAGTCTAATAGGGTTGCAGATGCTCTTAGCAGAAGGCAACTATTGCTAACAGAAATGCAGATTGAAGTGGTTGGGTTCAAGGAACTCAAGAATTTGTATCCAGAGGATCCTGATTTTGGTGAAGCTTGGAAAGCTTGTATAGAACCTGTTACTCTAGACAGGACAAAATGGTTGGATTTCATCATCCAGGATGATATGCTATTCAGAGGGAGTCAGTTGTGCATTCCACAAAGTTCTATGAGGGAGAATCTTGTCAAGGAGAAGCATAGCGGAGGATTGGCTGGACATTTTGGTCGTGACAAAATCCTTTCTTTGGTTAGTGAAAATTATTATTGGCCACAATTGCAGCAAGATGTGAAGAAGTTTGTATAGAGTTGCAGAGTATGTCAGATGGCGAAAGGAGTGAAGCAGAATACAGGATTGTATCAGCCATTACCTATACCAGAGAAGCCTTGGGAGGATATCAGCATGGACTTTGTTCTTGGTTTACCGAGGACACAGCGGGGACACGATTCAATTTTTGTGGTAGTTGATAGATTTTCAAAGATGGCACATTTTATTCCCTGCAAGAAGACTAATGATGCTGTTCATGTAGCAGAATTGTTTTTCAGAGAAGTAGTGAGACTTCATGGTTTGCCAAAGACCATAGTTTCAGATCGGGACACTAAGTTTGTTGGATATTTCTGGCGAACATTGTGGAAGAAGTTGAAGACAGATTTGAAGTTTAGTTCATCACATCATCCACAGACTGATGGACAGACAGAGGTGGTGAATAGGAGTTTGAGAAATCTGCTGAGATGTTTGGTTGGGGATAAGCCAACAGGATGGGATTTGATTTTACCACAGGTAGAATTTGCATATAATAATTCTATCAACAGGAGCACTGGTAAATCACCATTCCAGATTGTATATGGAAGTAGTCCAAGAAATGCATCTGAATTGAGGAAGATAGATAAAGGAGAAATAAGTAGTGCTGAAGCTGAAGATTTTGCAGAACACTTGAAGAACATCCATGAGGAGGTGAGGAAGCATATTACCAAGATGAATGCATAGTATAAGGCTAAAGCAGATGAGAAAAGGAGGTATAAGGAATTTCAGGTTGGTGATGAAGTCATGGTTCATTTGCGGAAGGAGCGGTTTCCAGTTGGTACATATAACAAGTTGAAAATGAAGAAGTTTAGACCATGCAGGATATTGAAGAAACATGATTCAGGAAATGCATATGAGGTAGAATTGCCTAGTGAGCTAAATATTTCACCAGTGTTTAACATTTCAGATCTGACAGAGTATCATGAAGGAGGTGTTGAAGATGAGATCACAGCAGCAGAGTGGAGTATTCCAGCAATTAGTTCAGACACTAAGGAGATCGAGGATATACTGGACAGTCGTGTTGGCAGAAGCACAAGGAACAGGGCATATGAAGAATATTTGGTCAAGTGGAAAGGATGACCTGTTGAAGATTCATCATGGCTAACAAAGGAGGAGGTTAACCGTCTTGGTTTTCCTCTGCACACCTGAGTCGTGACAGGGTCACTTCTCAAATTACCCTGGGTGTCTGATGCAGGAGCATCCTGGGTGTAAGAGCAATCTTGCATCACCCAAAAATATTTCTATTTTTTGTTTTCAATAAGGGCTATTTTGTGTAGAGCTGCTATTTGTGGAAAGTTACTATTTTTGGTAATTTTTGAATGTGCTCAGAATGATCTGATTTCTTTCTTGGAGGTTCATTTTGGTCATATAAGTCTGCCAGTAAAGTTTCATTGCCAGATATGGTGTATATTGGAAGATATTGAAGATTTTCGGTATTGGCAGCAGGATACAGAAACTTTGAACTCAGTTTTGAAGGCTTTAGAGGCTCCGGATGAGGTTGAAAATTTGGGTGACGAGCGCTTGCGTGGGTCAGGCCTGTAGAGCGCTTCGTGGCGTTTCTGAAATGGGGTTATAATAGCCGAGCGGGTCAACTGGTGATGACTTATGGTCTTCGGAAGTTGGGCCACCTGAAATGGCGAAAAATAATTTTCTTCAAAATTTCTGTTCGGGTTTCAAAGGTTATCTTGAGCCGACTATGATGTAATGAAATGTAAAATAAAAATAATTCAAAGTTTCGTCGGCCTTATTGGCTAAAATTGTGGAACCTTCCCAGGCGGTGGAAAATTGCCTATATAAGGAAGGCTGTATTATTGTCTTAGGCAGTTCGGAATAATTCTGGGTAGTAGATCTGGGTATTGATTCGAGGCTTTGTCCTACAGAATATTGTAAGGGAATGCCCATGTGGCTTTGCATATTGTAATTCTGAAAGTTTGTAATTCCACATTTGTGGAGATAATAAGAAGCCAATTTTCTGTTCTTGCTTATTGTTGTTGTTTCTCTATATCTGTTATGTGTTTGTGGTATTAAGGGGAGCACCCTTCATCACTTTGGCTTGGGGATCAACCTCACTGACTTGAGTTGATATCACTCCTTGAAGTTTACTGGTTACCTCAAGTAATGCTCCTTCCAAGATTTTTACCTTCTTGTTCTTTCTGATTATCTTATTCAGAGATGAGATCAACTCTATTTGATCATCATCGTCAACTTCTTGCCCTAAGCTTGCAAAAATTGATTCAATAGGTGGTTTATGTGGTATTTATGTTGTGTCCTTTGATGTTGAAATAATTTCTATCTGCTCTTGTTGCATCGCACATGCTCCCCTTCTACTATTTTAATATGATTTTCTTCCTTCTCTTCTTTTCTTGTCTCTACCATTTCTTCCTTGTTTTCTACGTCATCCTTTTTCTCATCAACTTCTGTCAAATTGCCAACATTAGCTCCTTGGTCATTGAATGGGTTTTCTTTTTTGTATATGGTGATATTCATGCATTCAATGTTCATAGATTCATCAATAATGTTGATGGAGGGTGGCAGATTTGGTGATGATTCAGTCTGATGTTCTGCTTCTACCTCTTGATCAGATTCATTGATTAATTCTCCTCGTCCAAAGGTCATTACCTTTACAACTACTTCCTCAGTTTCTCTATTTATCTCTTCATAATTTCCTCCCATTATCAATACTATCATTCTCTTCCTTCTCAGATGAGTACTTAAGCTCTTCATGATTTCTCCGAAGTGATCTTCATCCTTAATCTCAAAAAGCTTTCTTACATACCTTTCTCTTATGGCTTTGTCTTCTTCTATAGCTCTCTTCTTCCTATTTATCAATTTCTCATATAAGTTATCAGGGATCTTGCCTTTGATATCTTCAAACTTCTTATCAGCAAGGATCATATGTTTGACAACTGCATTTTCAAGATTTAACTTCTCAAAATTGTTAGACATCTCATAATATTTGTTCATCTTGGTGAAATCCCCTTCATTTACGATCAATGGGTTCACTTTGTCTATCTTAGGCTTCCATTGTTTCTTTTTGCTGCTACCTGCCTCTTCATCTAGTTGTGGATTCTCTACTGGTGTCTTTATTCTTTTCACTAGTGTAAAGATAGTTTTCTATCTCTTGCATGGTCCACTTGCCATCTCTTTAGCTGTCTTAGTCGGTGTGGTGGAGGTGGATCTTGTGGATTTCCTTACTTTTGGTACATCCAATTCTTAAATCTCTACATCAATATCCTGAATTTCTTTAGTAGGGACTACATGGGTTGTCAAGGGTGGAACTAACAACACTTCTTTCTATCCAATATCCTTAATTTTTGTTGTTGTCTGCTTTACAATAAAAAATTCATGCTCCATCATGCCTATATCCTTCAATATTTTCTTAATTGTATTATCAAGTCTCTTCTTTGCCATTTTTTACACTTGTGACTTTTGTGTTGTATCGAAGTTCTCTTCATATGTTCTAGGTCTAGGACTCTTTGCATCCAAATTACTTTTAAGTAACCTATTCACATATCCTTCAATTTCTACTTCTGATACCTCATACTCAAGAGGATCTACAAATTCTATTCTTGGCTCAATTGCTTCAGTGTAGGTAAAGTTTGTGTCCACTAAGAAGCATATCTCATCTTTATACTTCTCCACAATAGATGGTGGAATCCTTGATCTTTTTATCATTTCATTATGAAAAGTCTTTATTACTAGAGTAGCACTCTCATTCACTTTATCAATAAGATGTCTCAAATATATTGTGTTCATCCTGTCCATTGAATTCCTGTTATCATTCCAATCAACTCCTATGGTGTATGGAAATATTCTTAACAGATGGAAAAACATGTAAGTGATCAGGGATGAGAATCTAAACTGTGAATTCTTAGTCTTTATGATCTTCTCAAGATCTTCAGTCAACTGTATCCTTAGAATCTCACACATATCTACTTCCACTTTGTCTACTCACATAAGATAAGCTGCATGTACCATGCCAGTTGCCATGTCATCTTCTCTTGAACTCACAAAATTTTGAAGTCAATATTTTGCATACATATCTTACATCATCTTGCTCAATTTTACTTATAACAATTCATCTTACATTATATGAAGACTTGGTGTTGTCTAATACTATTTTCTTAATAGTCTTTTCATTCAAAGGAATTACTCCTTACTTAGATAGTCATGTTACCTCATGAATAAGATCTGCAGTGATGTCTATAACTCTATCATCCAACCAAAACTTTCCATTGTGAATTCTTCTCAAGATTATCTTGGTCCATTCATCATTCTTAAACTCACAGTGAAGTGTGCACTTGATAATATCTATTTGATTTAAATGCTCAAAACCTTCTTTGTAGGACATGTCTTGTTTGTAAATCTTATTGTACTCCATGGTTAGACTACCATCTCCTATAGTCTCAAACTTACATTTTAGATATCCTTTCACATCTTCCAAATGCAAAACTCCATCTGGAATGGTTGACAAAGCCAAACTAGGGTCTTCCTCTAAGGGTTCTATAGTTTCCTTCTTCACCTTAGGTCTAGCTGAGTCTCTGATGTTGTGAAATAGTGATGTATCCATGATTCTATTAAAATATGACTGCTTTGATAGTGAATACTTAGTAAAATACCTCAGAATCACAATTTAGGGCTTTGCGTAGATCTGGCAAGGAATCTGTCTCCAAATCCTACAAAATTCTCTCAATCTCCAATGGATAGCTCTCTATATCACTTGTAAACACTTGAATGATCAAATAATATCAATCATCTACTTTTATCCTTCAAATCTTTCAAGATACTAACATCGCATGAAATTTATTAAGTGCTTCATGCCAAATCATTGTTCCTGGTTACCTGTAAAATTTCATTCTTTTCGTGTACTCACATACATGTTCGTAAATTCATGCGCTCTTAACCATAGCTTCATTATATCATATACTAGCTCATATTAACTTCGCAAGACTTAATTCATTTTACTCTAAATTCTACACTATTTTGATACCTTACTCTAATACATAGTTCATTCTACACTATTCTGATACCTTACTCTAATACATAGTTCATGAAATAAATGCTTAATTGCTTTGAGATGAATTAGGAAGTGACTCACACTTAATCTCAAGTACTCCACCAATCTGATTTCCTGGTATACTGAGTGTGCTTTCTTGATCTGTGGATTTAACAAACTCAACTTCTTCCAAGTTACTGCAACATTCTCTCTAACTGTTGTTAGTGTTCACATTTCTCCTGGTGTAGTTTCTAGGATTAAGGTTTCTCGTGTTGTTAATTCTGCAAAATCTCATTGTGTGACTAAATTTGTTACATATCTAACAAACTACTCCATTGTTTCCATGTCTCGGTCCTGACTGATTGATTTGTGATATGCAATTTATGGAAATATGTCCAGTTTTGTTGCACCTATAACACACAACTCCATTCCTTTTGTTCATGTCTCCAATAGGTCTCTTATTTGTAGGGTTAGTATCTCTAAATATTCTACTATTATTATTATCATTAGATCCAAGTTTCTTACAATCAATAGCTCTATGTCCAAAACCATGATAGTTATATCAATAACTAGAGATAGTTTTGAATTACTTACCTGTACAATCTTTTTTCATGTGTCCAAAAGAATTGCATGAAAAAAATCTACCTTTGAATTCTCTTCACATCTCTTTAGGTGGTTCATCTTGCTTAGGTGGATTAGGTATATCTTTAGATTTGTTAGCTTCATCAGGCTTCTTTTCATCTTTATTCTCAGGGTGTTTCAGATCTGGTTCATTGCACTCCTCAATCTTCTTTGGGAACTTATCTTCAAGATATCCAAGACCGGTTTTATCATAAGATCGTTTCTCACAAGATATTTGTTCATCAATCTTTTCACTACTAGAATACAATTTCTCAAGATGTTGTTTAGACTGAGTTAGTTCTCCTTTCACAATTGTATTGTACTTCTCAAGTTCAACACACTACAATTTTGTTTTCTCATGTTCAGATGTCACTTTGGTAAGTTTAGATCTCAGATCTACATTCTCAGATTTCAGATTTGATTCATCTTTTCTATTGTCATCTTTCAAGCTTAACTTCAGATCTTCAAATCTTTAACTCATGTTTAAGGATCTCATTTTCTTTCTTTACTTTTAAAACTTCATCACAGTCCTTGAATTGAATTGTAGATTCTTTCTTTGATTTTAGATCTTCTATCTTTTCTTTTAGTTTCTCAATGTAGTTTTTTGCATCATCATATTTCTCCTTCAGAGTATCTCTTTCTTCAGTAAGAATATCAATCTATTCAAGAGCTTCATCAAGATTCTTTTGCAACTGATTCATATCCATAGAGATCTTACTCAAGTTGTTAGGCTTTCTCTGAATAACTTTGTTCTGAGTAACTAATCTCTGATACCAATTGTTGGAAATAGGAAATACTGAGAGGGGGGAATCAATATTTCACAAAATTTACTTTTTCCCAATTATGGATATAAGAAATTAACTTGTAGCTTGTATAAGAAACTAAACTAAGTAAACAAAATAACAAGCATAACAATAAAATGAATGAACTCATAACACCATGTTTGTTTTCAAGGAAACCCTAGCCAAGGGAAAGCCCTGGTGGGGATGATACCCATAACTGATCCACTAATCAAAAGTATCCAGTTAAGGATGTTGATCTTGTTAGGAGTATGTTACATACATATAGTGTCTCTGTCCTGGTTAAAGGACTCTAGGCCTTGTTAGAAGCCTTAACCCTGTTAGGAGTTTCTATTACAAAACAAAATATTTTCAAGATGAGCTCATTGCCCAAACATGAAATATACAATAATAGCTTTAGATACAAAGGTAAGATATAAAAACCTTTTTACTGTTGTTGAATAGCTTTACTATTCTGATCTAGCTTTGTAGGCTCTTCGCTTTGATATATAGTACTTGCTTCCTTTATTATTACAATATACAATTTCGCATCATATATCAACTTATTACAATCGCTATATCTTTCTTGATATATCTTTCACATTACATTGTACTTACATATATACAAGTTATTACAAAATAAATTCCTGCCAGCTTACAATACTTTATACTCTTCTCAAAATATAAATTCATTATATGTTGCCTTAAGGTTAGCATCTAGGATGTCGTCCCTAATTAGTTATGTCATTATTTTGATAAACCAAATAATCCCTTAACTCAATATAATCATATTTTGTCTTCTTCTCTGTTTAAGTCAGCTCAGCACTGTCTCTGTAAAACATTAATATCTTCTTCCATACATGCCGTACAAACTTGCACTCTCATATGTGGCTTTGATATATATAGAATGATCCATGTTCAAGTGCGCGTTCATTGAACCTTCTTCTATGAACATCGCCAATCAAAATAGTCTCTGATTAGACCGGTAAACACTATTGTACTTAGACAATTTTCAAATGTGCTCATAAAAAACTGCTTCCTCCAATCATGTTGTCTTCATGCTGAGTATATGTTGCCATAATGACAACATTCTGATATCCTTCTTAGCCAAATTGCCAACAAAATTATTAGTTGCATGAGTTTTCATTGTCATTTAAAGAAAAAATAAATAAATAATTATCACTTACAATTTGGAGTTGGGCCACCATGGAGAGGAGTGATGCTACTGTTAATATGTCTTAGCTTGTCCCATGCAATTAAAAAACATTTAAACTTATAAATATAAAAATGTTTACTATAAAATTTGGTGTAGAAATCCATGACCTTAAGGTAATATGACAACACTAAAATGGAAACTTATGTTTTACGTGTCTTTAAAATTTCTTTTATGATCTACCTTTCCTAACTAAAATTTACACTCAAAATTCTAGAATATTTTATTATCTGAAATTAAAATAAATTGAAATTTAAATATGTTATTAGATAGATTAGTGGTGTCTTTTTCTCTGTTGCATTGTTCTTCTTATAAACTCATTGTTTCTTATATACATAAAAAAAAAAGTTAAAACATTGTAGCCCTAATCCTTATGGTTAAGCACCCAACCCAAAATTTCTACATTCCCTAGTTGTGGGCTTTCTATCTTGAGAAATTGAAAGGTTTGCATGTTCCTTTCTAAGGAGGCATTGTTGATGTTATTTAAGTAATAATGTTTGTCTATTGTTTTTCTCTCTCTCTATTTGAATTCTATGGTAGTGGTGGCCACATGAAGGTTTGAGAACCGGGAATGGTGCAGAGGCTATCACCCCCTCTCCATTTTTCCTTTTCCTGAGACAAGGCAACAATTATATATTAGTGATTGCATGTTTCAACTAGGAACTAGATCATGGTGAAAATAGAAGTCTTAACCAAATCTATCAGTGTTAAAAGAAAACTAGCTAGTACTGATTTGTCAAAAGAAAAAATATCAAAATTTAGTCACAATTTAATAGTATTTATCATCTTTCCTCATTCCAAAAAGAGATGTCCCTCCCCATATTATTTAAAACAAATTGTCAAACTATAGTATGAAAATAGATAGAATCTAACCAACATAAGTAACTTTTAGACTAAAAGCAAAAAGGAGCATGAAATTAAATACCATAAATAAGGTATTGCAGACTACACTGTTATGAAGTTCAAAGGCCATAATTTTTTAGCATATTAATTGGATCACTTATAAGCTATTTAAAAAGTTTCAAACATTGACCCTCATCATATTTAGGTAGCTGAATTTCCAATGCCTCAATAGAGGGCATACTTTTAAGCAAGCAACTTATTATTGCAGTTTCTGGTAATCAAATTAATAATTTGTAGGCATATTTTCTTGAGGTTAGTATGTGCAAAAGTGAGGCAAATAGGTGTAGGATCTCTTGCCACCTCCCCACACAAGCTGTCACATCATACATGTTTTCTTATTTCTTCACTGCTAAAACACACATTCTAAAATTAAAATAACCACCAAAATAGAGCTCACATGAAACAACAGTCTAAAATATCTGTGAATCCATTTAAATAGAGTGAAATTAAACTCAGTTATTCCTGCCAAATAAACATGCTAAATGTGACTCAAAATATTGTACAGCTAAATGTAAAAGAGTTAATAACCAGCAAATTCTTTTCAATTTTAAAAAAGTTATAAATTAAGTTGAAATTTGTACAAGCTGTTTTTATTAAATATAAAGTAAGAATACCATCCAAATTTAAATACATAATATTATATTTATAATAGTTCATCATAATAGAGTACATCTACTTTGTGAAGAGCTAAAAATTAATTTAAAAAAAAAGATAAATACATGTTAAACATATTCTTATGTTCAAACCTTACATCACAACATTTAAATGCACCCCTCATCAGAAAATACAAAACCATTATATTCAGAATTCTACAAACCTTTTATAGAAATCGTTAAGTCATTCAAGGCAGTTACAAATACATATAAAAAATTTCATATATCCTCTATGCTTGATGGATGTACGCACCTCCCAGCTCTGTAGAAAACAGTAGTACTCATATTCCACTTGTATTATTATACCTGGTAACCTTATATTCTACTTCATTCCATGGCCACCAAACGCAGAATTAACGTTTTTCTTGTATGCTTTAGCAGAGTTCTTAACCAGAGTTGCGTTAATGGAATTGTTCTACAGTTGAAACTACAGTTGAATTCTATTTCTCTATTATTGGGTTACTTCATGAGCTCTCTACTGGTCTCCCTCACTATAGAATGTTATCTAATTTCAAATAAACCACCTAATTATATCAGAAAGGATAGCTTGTTATCTAAGCTTATCTGAAGATGACAAAATAGGACATCTATAAGTTATAATGACAGAGAACAGCAGAATGATAATGTACATGCACTTCAATCTTTCTTGAATGAATATGCACCTCATATATTTGTCTAGTTATTTGGGCTGGCTTGAGCTATACGATTTAAAGACAATCTTGTTCACTTTCCATGGTCCTAACCTTTCACTTTCCAATCTTGTTCTCTGTCAATAAAACCACGTTTTTTCATGATAAAGTTTGATTCAGAGAATAAAATCCCTTTTCACATTAATCAAGGCTAATCCGAAAAGGAGAAATCATTTGATCTAAAATAAGTGTGACTTGGATTGAAATGGTTGGAATATTGAGTTTAGTCAGAACATTCCACTAACCAAGCAAGTACAGTCAGATAATTAAAGTTATCTTATTAAAATTGCAGTATCACATCTCAATTTCAATAATTTTCAACAAATCCATATTCTGCATATCCTGCAACCATTGCAGCAATAAGAAAGGTAGCTAAGAAGACTTGAAAAGTATTTCTTCTCGCATTATTTGTTAGTAGACATCCTTTTTCCAAAATTGGCATGTGGGGGGGGATTCATGTGGGAATTATATCTAATGTCTGCAAAGGAGTTGCGTGTTCTAATGATGCTGTGTTGGTATGTTCCCAGCAATGTGTTCATATGATGTTTTCCCTGCAACAAGGAAATGCTTATGGGCTACATTCAACTATCATGAGATGGTTGCATTAGTATTTGTAAAACTCATGCTAATTCTAATTCATTTTAGAGTGTGGGTCTTTACATTCCTGTGAGAGATGAGATTGAAAGAATTTTGATAATGTCAAAAATCTTTAGATAGAGAGACCTTATGATGGTAAAGAATTGTTGCAATAGTAGACAACACCTAAATCTAAATTATTTAAAAATTGCAAGAATTTTCAGTAAACACAGAAAGAAAAAAGGGTATATTGATGGAATTTTCTGCAAATTTTTATTTGCATAAAATTTCAGACAATTTTCTGTATTAACATAGAAAAATAGTAGTGAAAAATTTACAGTTGCATACATATCTAGCAAAGCAACTGATTGCTGTTAGTTTGTGTCAAACCATGTCCACTATTTTTTCGGTTAAGATGATATGTTTCATAATCCAGCAGTTTTAGATTAATTATTTATAATATACATGAATTTCTACTAAACACGGTAAGAAATTGGGATATACCAATGGATAAAAATGCTGCAAAAATGGCACAAATATTTCAACTTAGATGAGTGAAAATTCCAAGAAAGTGAAATTGCACTCCATATATAGTCCAAACAACAACGTTTTATGTAAATCATTTTTAATTTGCATGAACTTAACCAAAAGAGCTAATAACTTTTGGCATACAAGTAAAAATGAATATGGAATTAACTGTTAAAAAAAGATAGTCAATAGGCTTGGAGTAGGCATACAGCCTACTACTTGGATAGGCTTGAAGTAGGCATACAGCCTAGTACATGGAAAGGTGTGGATAGGCAGTCCCTATGCAGTACAATAATCCTTGCAAATAAGGATGCTCTCCTCAGAAATCTAATATCTTCCAAGAATTTCAAAAATTGACTCTCATTATATTCATCATCATAATCATTAGGTGCCAGAATTTCCAATTCTTCAAGAGAGGGCATACTCTGAAGCAAGCAACTTATTATTTCAACTTCTTGGTGGCCAAACTCAAAAGTTTCTATGCTCATTTTCTTGAGATTAAAATGTGGAGGGGTGAAAAAAACAGGTATAGCCATTTCCTGCATTGAAATCAATAATTTAAGATAAACTCTAATAACTTGCTTAAAATGAACCGCTTTTATCTATTATTTATCTACATTCAACACGTATGACCTAAAACTACCAACTTACACAATTGATCCAGAATTTCTGAAGTTTCTGTACAGACCTGAATAGATAAGCCCAGCACAGAGAACATCTGAAGATCTGGAAGCATGTGAAATAGTTTGAATAGAGGAAAATCCACTTTTTTTTCCCTTTCCAAGGCTATGATAAGTTTCTTCAGGTACTGAAAATTGCCTAGGATGTCAAGAAACCTCCTTGCAGCCGGAAATTGCTGAGGAGGTGTATGATAAGTGTCGTCAGGTTCAGATTCCAGTTCCAGTTCCCTCAAAGTATCTCCACAGTGCATTTTAAGAGAAGAGACTGCATAAGAAAGCTCATAGAACAGAGCACCGTTCACACTCAAATCCTCAATCATGAACGCCTTCAGAGTTTTGAGTTTGGGGCAGTCAACTAATACAGTCTCTACTCCATACAGAAAATTTATATTCAAATGTTTAATAGCAGATGAAAAGATTACGGCATGACCTAGCCCAAAACATTGTGTCATTTCAAGTATCTGCAGAAGGGGACAGAGCGATACCAAGGAGGCTAAAGATTCATCTGTCATTTGAACATCAGAAAGGTAACAAGTAATGAGGTGGGGGAATCCAGCAAAATCAGTTGGGAAGCTGGTGAGAATGTAGCGACGCAGATCAAGTGTTAGAAGATGCGAACATGAAAAGAGAGCATGGATTTCTTGAAAATGTCTTGGATCAGTAGTGAAATCAGACAGAGTGAGATGCTGGACATTGCGTTAAGATGCATATTCTACCCATTTACACACATTTTCAGGAGAGTAATGCAACCATAATTAGCTGTCGAGGTGAAAGCCCTCAAGATCTCCTGAGTGCTGAAGCAACATGTTGGAAATTATATTCTCATCGCTGGAAGTGAGTTTAGGGAATGTGTGTCCATGGAAAATGAGTTCAGGCATTTTAGTGTAGAGAAACCTCCACCTCTTGGAAAGAACAGAAGATCTGACAGCATCTTTCATTGGCTTTTTGATAGTATGAAAGAAAGAAGAGAATCAGGAAGTGTGTTGAATGCATCGTGGCCAGATCTCGCAGCGTCTTTCATTCGCATTGTTGATAATATGAAAGAAAAAACAGAATCAGAAGATGCATTGTAGCCAGACATGATCTTATGAGGAGATGGAGAGAGTGATGAAATTGGAGATAATAAGAGCAATGAGAAAAGTAAAATAATAAAAACAAAGCATGCACAGTAAATGAGGCAAATAAAAGAATAAAAACATGCACCCACTATAGGAATTTCTTCATAACTTTGACAAGATTAAAAGATCACAATTGCAACTAAAATGTGACATTTTCCATTAGTTGGTTCATAAAGAAACAGGTTTAAAATTATTTGAATCATCAAATTTTTGTATATAGGGTAAAAGTACGATCAAGTGTCACCCTTTTGGCTAACCCGGGTGCACCCTTTTGGCTAACCCGGGTGACTCGGCCGAATCTGACGCAACGCCGAATGGCACCTACGTGGCGAGGAAGACTCAGCCGAGTCCTACTCCGCCGAGTCTACTGGGGATTTTAAATACCCCAACAAAAGCCCAAAGACCCTCATTTGCACTTTGAGGGGCTAAGGATTGGCGATCGGCGAGGAATAGTGGTGAGGAATAGTGTCCACTCGGCCGAGTACCAAGCAGATGTTTTTTTTATAAAAAAAAAATTGGTTTGTGTTTTTTAATTATTTTTTTTATATTTATATGAAAAAAAATGTCATTTTTTTAATTAGCATTGTAATTTAAATGTTGATAAGTAAGAGATATTGTCCACAATAATTGTAATTTAATGTCATTTTTTACTTAGCATTTTAATTTAATGTCATTTTTTTACTTAGCATTTTAAATGTTGTAATTTAATTTTTTTTTTTTTTCCATTTATGAAATCTATATTATTGATGAACTAAGTGTAAATGTAAAATTAAAACTTAGAAACTTATTTACCTAAAAATGTACAAAATCAAAACATAAACTCAAAAGTTTGAAACTTAAACGTACAAACCTAAATCCTAGAAAAACATATATAATTTACGCAAAACATAAACTGAAACCACAAACATGTTTACATAGTACACAATTTACATAATTAATTTAAAGAATTTTTCAATAAAATTAATTTAAAATGATTACTTGAAATATAACTTATATATATATCCCACTAAGTTATTTTCCAAAATAAATATATATATTAAGATTTTGAATATAAATCTAAAATCCTTAACATTTTTTTTTTAATAGACAATTATACTTTTAAGACCTAATAATACCTAATCTTAAGACATAATAGGACCAATTATAAGACCCTTAAGACCCGATACCTGACCTAATAGTACCAATTAAAACATAATGGACTAGACTCTTACTGAACTAATAGGACCATTTAAATTAAGTCTTAAGACCACTTAAGACTTAATTTAGTCTACCAAATAGGACCTATTAGGACCCTTAAGACCTAGAATAAGACAGGCCTAAGGCCTAATATAACTTAATAGGACCAAATAGTCCACCCTTAAGATCCAATAGGAACCAATATGACCCTTAAGACCCAATATGACCCAATAAGACCTAATAGTACCCTTAAGACCCAATAGGACCTAATTAAGACCCTTAAGACGAACATAAGACCCTTAAGACCTAATTAAGACCCTTAAGGGCAATAAGACCCTTAAGACCCATGAACCCCTTTCCAAATTATTATATTTTCACCATTTCTTTTAGTATAATTTAAATATAATGTTTTTCCCTCCCTAGTTATGGAAATTTACATTCAAACTCTAGTAAACTGATTCAAAATTTATCGAGCAAAATTATTGTCACTTGATTTAGATTTTGGAAATTTACATATTAAATTCATTTTTTTCATGTGTGCTAAATTAAATGTGTGTACATAAATATTCATTCAAATTAGTAAATTTATGCATGCATGAATTAGTTCTAGTACCATGATTGGATACACATGTGTAAATGCATGAATTTAAATTTTGTTTAAATATTTAAAAATATTACATGTACTGTATGCATTTAAATGTTTTAAAATATTTAATTTATATATGTAAATGAATTTGAAAATTAGTTCATGTGTGTTTGAGGTTTTAAATGTTTTCATGTTTACTTGTAGCGAACATTTTTTTATCTATCTAGATCTCTAGATATATATATTACCTTTGTGTGTGCACATCATTCATGGCTTCTAGTGGTTTAGATCATAGTTTCCATAATACTTAGGGATCATGAGCTCCATTAGACCATCATGGTACCTAGACCCCACAGAGTAGAGCTAGTTGTAGAGATGAGACTATCTCTAGGATGCAGGCCGCTCTAACTGCATTAGAGCGGACACTACAAAATAGTACTACTCTCCCTAATAGGAAGACATTGACATTTATACGCATTGAGCTCATGAGTATGATTCAAAAGGCTGAATCATAAAATCCATATGATGATGTATCGATTGATACCTTTTATTATAGCCTCTCTAGCACTGTTAGAGGGACAGTGGATTAGAGGACAGTTGATTTAGATGTTTCAGTCACTCAGGTTAAGAACATGTTTGGCACCCATTACATTGATTAGAGGGTGGTTTGAGCATATAGAGTCACAAAATGTACAGGTGACTTAGTGGCCCCTTTTATATATCCTAGATGGTTAGAAGCTCATCATATGTGGCCCCAAAAGGATGAGGTGCCACTATATTTCTGCAAATAATTATTTGCAGAGTTTCATTTGGGCTACGATGTTGATTACACTGATTTACCTCCATGTGTTGGTTAGGGTCGGGGGAGATATCGGGATAAGTTTAGACGACTCGATATACCACAACCCCCTAGTAAGAGGACATTGGTGGGTCAAAACCTTTTGGGTCTTCCAAAAGGTTTGGAGACCTACACTGGAGTTAGGCAGGTTGCAGCTGAGGACACACATTTAGATATGTATTCTAGCATTCCCACCATCACGACTCAGGTCCAGGATTTGTCATCTAATCATGTGGGTAGGTACATGCTTTGATCACGGACGAGTGCATGTGTATCACCTTATAGTCCATTTTATGATCCGTACATCAGATTTGATCTTCCTACTCCAGATGAGATAGGATGACTATCTAAGGATCGCATGCGCAAGATTAGCTCTATGTTAGTGAGTGATCTCGCAGTTTCTTACCAGAGGATTTCTACGTTGCATGGGATTGAGTCACGTGATATGCTTACTTTCATTGGAGGAGGACAGTGTCGTAGATCCTCCACAGGCAGCAGTCGAGGATAGGGCTCAAATGCAGCGGCAAGTACCTTAGATAGACAAAGTGTGGATGATCTTACACCACCTCCATAGCATACACAGGCTCCCGCACAACAAACACAGGTTACGACCTCACAATTTTACCATGGACTCTTAGATTTGCCTATGGATGAGGCCATTAATCCTAGTGTAGTTTCCTTTCACTCTTTTGAGTAATCCAACCTTGGACGTGCATTACAACAGGTAAGAAATTGGATTTAATTTTAATTTATATAGATATTTGTACATATAGTTCTATATTTAAATTTATTTAAACCTAGTACAGGACATTGTGATGGGTGCTGCATATGGAGATTTAGAGGAGCCTGTTGATCCAATTCATCAGGATACATAGGTACAAAATAATTTAAAAATTAAAAAGCTCAAGTCATTATATATATGTATAAATTTATTATAGATATGTTTTACATTGATCTAGATTTACATTGATACATGTTTGGATTTTGTGATATCTAGACATTTACATTGATAGATCTACATGTTTGGATTTTACATAATATAGACATTTACATTGATATATGTATGTGCATGTTTTGTACATTGATCTAGACTTGTACATTGATACATGTTTGAATTTTGTGATACACACACACACACACACACACACACACACACACTGATATTCATACGTGCATGTTTTGTACGTTGATCTATTTTTACATTGATACATCTTTGGATTTTGTGATATAGACATTTAAATTGATGTACACGTTTGATTTTTGTGATATATATATAGACATTTACATTGAATCAATCTAAATTCAATTTAAATTCAATTTACCTAGAATCAATCTAATCAATTTAATATATCTAGAGAGGAATTAAATTCTTCATCTACAATCTTGATCTATTCTAATCAATTGAAAAAAGTATTGAAAGTTCTAATTGAAATTAAAATTCAAGTAGAAAGTAAATTGAAAGTTCTAGAGTCAATTAAAATTCAATTTACCTATCTAATCAATCTAATCATTAAATTGAAATTTATAGACTAGAAAAGGTATTCAATTCAAGTGATCAATCTATTCTAATCAATTGAAAAAAGAATCAATCTAATTTCAATATAAATTCAATTTAAATATAGACCTATCTAATCAATATATATATATATATATATATATATATATATATATATATATATATATATATATATATATATATATATATATATATATATATATATATATATATATATATAGAGAGAGAGAGAGAGAGAGAGAGAGAGAGAGAGAGAGGTGATCAATCTATTCTAATCAATTGAGAAAAGAATCAATCTAATAAATCAATTTAAATTCAATTTACCTAGAATCAATCTAATTAGAGAAAGCACTATTGAACTAGCTTGGTCTAATCAATTAAAATTCAATTCAGGTTTAATATTGATATAAATTCAATCTAATCATAAATTTCAAATCAAATTTATAGTCTGTAAGTTTCGAATAGGATTTGTAAGTATGCAAAAATTAAAATCCTTCAACCTAAAGCTCCTAATACATGTAGTCTAGATCCTCTCTATCCTTTATTATCTCCAAAAGTTTTTCATGCTCTTCAATAGGCAACTTCCACTTTTGGTTTCCATGCGATCCTTTTTTTGGCATAGTTTCAAACTGCAATTTCATCGCTATAACCAAGTGACTATAATGTAGAACTCTCTGTCCAAGCATGTATTCAATAAATTGAATTCCTTGTTTGTCGATCTTAGCTTGTTGATAATAGGTGCCTTCAATAACAACTGAACCGGTCATATATTTTTGTCTATCACCATCGACAACTTCTTCAGGCAACTTGTGTTTTTCATTGGTGCATCTTAGTTGATAATAATCTACACCTTCTGCATTCTCAGGATCCGCAACCACAACAAAAATATCACCTGCACAATTTATATTTATGTACAAGTTTGTTATTTAAACCTTAAGAATATATATATATATATATATATATATATATATATATATATATATAATATATAATATATATATATATATATATATATATATATATATATATATATATATATATATATATATATATATATATATATATATATATATGTACAGAAACATGCACATTTAATGTAACTAGAAATTATAAATATGCACCTGTAACGACTAAATCAGAAACACGTTCATAGTCAGCTGAATCTATAGGATCATGGATGTCTATGACATTGTCATCATCTTCATAAGGAGGCATTCTAATTAACTCTTTTTGATCCCATTTTGAAACATATCCATTGGCAATATTAACACATTGACTCGTTGTGTTGTTGTTAAGACAATCTTTACAAAAGCATGATTTATCTCTTAGTTGACTCAGTGGAGGCTTGTGTTGTCCTATAGTCATCACTTGATGCAAACTTCTAATTCCAACAATTGATTAACAATTGTAAGGATTCGATTGAGTGATATCTAGATTGGATGGATTGATATATAGATCTTAGTTTGAAATTATGAAAAATGTGAAATGCAATATATACACATTCATACATTGTGTAGTTCACATGAGCTATAATATATACAGATCTACAATAAGTTAAAACACACATGTGACGGACCTATAATATGTATAGTTTTTTGAATTTGAGTTTGAAAAATAAAAGTAAATTAAATAAATACCTATCACTTCCCAAAAGTATTTTGAATTTGAGTTTGAAAAATAAAAGTAAATTGAATAAATACCTATCACTTCCCAAAAGTAATGTTTGTTGTATTTTGTGTCTCGAGTAGCGAAATGATTTTGACACCATTCAACAATTTTCTTTGAATTCTCTATCATGTTACCTAGAGATATATTTTTAACAATTTAGTATATATACATGTGTACATATAATGTAAATTTAAATAGTCCAGCAAGTAAACAAGTTGAATATCAAATGTATGTACATACATTGAAGTTCATGTTGTCGGAGTGCATGCTTCACACATGCTCTTGCTCCATCATACTCTCATTTTCCATGTCCACTTTCAAAGAAGTTCCAAACAAACTTAACGTTGTGTCTAGCATGTTGCATGACTAACCAATTAAAGGCTTTTGTAGACTTAAATTGACCTACAATTTAAATTTACAAAAATGTAAATGTGACACACACACACACACACATAGATATATATATATATATATATATATATATATTATATATATATATATATATATATATATATATATATATATATATATATATATATATATAGAATTGAGGAAATTTAAAGGAAAATTTATAATGCACACGTACTTACCTGCACACCCATTAGACCAGATCCAATGTTGTGAAGAATTTATCCCACGACTCACAAGATTCTTGAAAAACATGTTGAAACAATGAGCCACGTAGCTCCTATCACGAACCTTGCCATCACTAATATAGAAATGAACCTCCTTGATGATAATGCATTCATTTTGATCTATACCTTCTATCTCATCCAAATTGAATTGTGCATGTCTATAGGTCACATGCACAAATATTGCAACTTGATCAGAATGATAATATTGACTCTGGAGCTCCTTTTGAGAGGAAAATGTATAGTTCTCCACAAAATCTACAACTGAAAGAATACAACCAGGTGGGAAACAATTTTTGGAATCATGAAACTGTTTAGCTTGCCATCATGCACCATGACAATGTTGGATATGTGGATAAATCATAGATCAAAATCTGTCCATGAATGAAGGTACGGTAATTCACTCTCCTTCAATGTAATTCTTTTTTATTCACCTCCTGTCTTCATTTGGTATATCTCATATTCAAATCTCTTCCACTGGACTGCTGTTGTAACATCAATATTATCAAATTGTAAAGGAGATTTCTACTAAATTTCCACAATTATTGCATTCATTTTTTATACACTAGACATTGAATTCACCTAAATCTTTTGATTTATCACATAAAATGAACTTTACATTTTTCTGTTGTACTTCCAGTAACCATATCTAGATTAAGTATTGTCATAACCTTTTTATATAATTTCAAGTATAAGTGAAACTCAACATGATTTCGACAACAACATGTTTCACGAACCTTATTTATACGTATGAAGAAAGGGGGGCAACATCTCAAACATTCTTTGACCTATTTTCAAATCTGAAAATTCATGCTTGAATGCTTCAAACAATTTACTTTATGTAGTATCGACAAAATGTTTTGGATGTGAAATCTTCATATCAGTCTCTTCATTGTTCATTTGTATAGTGTCCCTTCTATTGGAAGAAACACGAGAGTGGTTGGTCCAAAAATCAATGACCCGTCTTCTTACATCTTCAGAAATTCTATCTTTACAAGGAACTCTACAAATCTGTACCCAATTCTTTTCAATGTCCATATCCAACATATTTCTCTTCCTAATATATCTCTGAAACAATTCTTCGAGATACCTTGAGTAAATCATAAATTTCTTGAACTTGATTTCTATGTGTCAATTTCTTACTAGTTATCATAGTCATCAAGGCTCTTCTAGCCGCATTTGAATCTGGTCCTCTATGATCTGCCATGTTAACAACATTCAATGCATCTTGTAAATTTTGAATTAATGTCTATTTAACTTTACCTCCTACAATTTTCCTATTATCAATACCCAACAACTCCAAAACCAGAGTCATTTCTTTTTTATTGAATAACTTTGCAAATAATTGTGCTTTTCCCACCAAAGATTTACTCTCAAAATATTCCATCCACATATTTTTGAGATGGAATTTAATAGTGCTTTCAGGTACTAGGTGTTGTGGTGCAATTTGACTAATAAGTGATTCCTCATTCATGTCCATCAAATTCTGCATTGTAGGAAATATATGTATACTTCAACTACTACCAATATCCTCCCCTAGTTGAGTTGCACCTTCTACAATGATAGGTTCTTCTTCAACATCGACCGGTTGCTCTTCGACAAGTTTCATATGACCTTTCATTTGGTCATCCCTTTTACGATCATACTTCCTTGTTCTAGTCCTTTTATTTCCCATTGCTCAAATATCTAAGCAAAATTTTTTTTATTGTTTTACTATTTGTCACTGAAAAAACTTGCCTTCACACTCCTTCAAAACCAAAATATCTTTGTAACTTCCTTGAAAAAATGACTCCCAGCTTCAAAAAATCTTTATATCCTAAAATAAGCATTTAAATTCACAATTGATATATATTTTTTTAAAAACATAACACACATATATAGCCTTCAAATTGAAAGGGTGGGTCACCCACGTGACCGCTTGCGGGGGCCCGACCTCTTAGGGAACTCGACCGAGTATGACTCGGCCGAGTCCTACTCGATCGAGTCATCCTAGGTGGCATGCCAACTTGGTAGCCAAAACTTTAAAAACACCCAAAATGCAGAATTTTGCACTTGTGATGTTTTTTTTCTCTTCTGCAAATAAAAAATTTCAAAAAACTAAAACTACCCTTTTGTAGATCTCGGAACTACAAATCTGGACATATAAATTTTATAGGATTTCAATTAGAAAATGTTAAACAAATTTGTAAAAAAACTACATGTAGGTATATAAAGCTTTGAGAAGTCGCTGATTCGATAAATAAAATGAATCCTAAATCAATTAAAAAAAATTAAAATCATATGCGGCACTAGAGAAGAGAATCTTCTTCAGAATATATAATTTATTTGGATTTTGGAATATTTTTGATAGGTGAAAAGTGGCAGGAGACAAAAACTGTTGATTTCAAGTAATTTGTACTTTGAATACTTATAACGGGCAAATTATAGATCAAAAACACTTCTTTCTTTTTTTTTGCACTAGGTATACATGTCATCTAAAACATATTTTGAAATTGGAGGGAAAAATAATGTTTTACTTATAATTATTTGACAGGAAGTAAACCCCCTAATTTGTTGTATTTTTCAAGACATGAAAAATAGACCTTAAAAATTATAAAAGTATATTAATTTATGTCCAAAATAATTTTTAAAAATTATAGGCATAAAATTCATTCTATTTCACACATTTCATTAGTTTACATCATCTTCAAATTCTAAATAGAAACGTGACTTTTGTGCCCTTGAAGTTTTTTAGTTTTGGTGTTGTTAGCCTCTTCCTTTGTAAAAGGGTGAAGCTTATTGTGCTTTTACCCTATAAAATTAATCTAATTGACATCCAACCCCATGGTCACCCCTTATGAGAATCCACATAAAAAATAATTGTTATGTTTTTTTTAAAACAATTGATATGATTTTTTTTGAAAAATAATTGTTTAATTTTTTTTTAAGAAAATACAATAATGTGTGTACTCAATGATTTTAAGTTGAATAGAGATATGTAGGCATGCATGCATGTATATATCACTTAAATGATATAGAATTATATATTTTTAAATACATATTTACTTACATACATTAAATTTAAAAGTCATCTATTTTATTTATATGATTTCGAAGATTTTTTATTTTTTTTAAGTAAGCGCTTTTAACTGGAGCATTCAACAGTGGGGTCACATTAAGGGGGACCCATCCTCGGTGACTTTATCACTCCACTGTTGACTGACACCTTATGCCTCCCTCCTCACACGTCACCGGGCCACCACCTTATTGCTCCAAGAAACGGCCACCAAATTCTAGCTCCTTATCTCTCCATGACTCCCAAGCTTACCGGATGCCATCGAGCATTGGAGAGCGCAACAAACGGGAGCCAGCGAATCATCCAATGTGAGCGTCGTGCATATCATGTGCATCATGCTGGGAATTGTCAAGGTAGTGGGGGCCGATCAAACACCAATCACCATAATTTATTCTCTACTAGCACAAACACCAACCACCAAACACTCCATGGGCTCAGCGTCTCTGAGGCAGGTCCTCCCCTATGTGCAAGTAGGATCCTCCTATGATTCAAACCGTGAACACCCCTATCATTAGTGGTTTGCAACCACCGTTGCGCTATGAGCTCATGCTCTATTTCGAAGATATTATAATGGTTATTATATTCATATATAAGGCACCAAATATTAATAGGGTGACCCCACAATAGTGGGTTACACTTTTGTAGACATGCTGATTTTTGCTGAAATAACAATTTTTAATAAAATATGATTATTTAAGCCTTGAGAGGTTCTATTTGAAGGAATTAATTACAAATAGTTAGCTCAAAGCCTCTTAGATAAAAAAAAACATTGATATAACATCTATACTCCTCATTCATACCTAAAATGGAGTCTCCTTTGCACCTATTAAAATGCTGACAAAAATCACTTCGGATTTATCTTTTGGTAGATCAAATGAGTCTATTTGAAAAACTTATCTATGTAATAAGGTAGTACTTAGAAACATCTTTCCAATGATTATAATGTTAATATATATTAAGTTTATTATGACTTTGTATTTTTAGTGTTACTAAACATAGATATTTCACCATATGTCTACCTCTATGTTTGACACTTATGGGAAAATAGTAAATGAGAGAAAAAAAATTTTAAAAAATATCTATGCCCTAGGTATTGAATTTATCTTTCTATCCAAAAAAATAAAATTGAAATTGGATAAATACACAACTAGTTATAAGCTACGTAGTCAAGGTATGTCAAAATTACAGTTTAGTCAACTTCAAACGTTAATAAAATATGAAATAATCATGATAATGTCATCAACCCAATTGCATGCCTTCCATATGGACGTTAAAAAACTAAATTTGAAAGAATCACATTGATATCTATTTTAGAAAAAAAAGTTCTGCTCTATGAAAACAATGTAACTCTTTGAAAATGACGTTTTTAACAACATACAAGTTTTCATGGGAGAAAGAAAAAAAAAAAAAATCAATTCAAAAATAAAAATAAAAAATATATTTAGAATCTAGACAGAAAATATTAAAAGACTCTAATTTACTTCATCTTTCGATTCCAAACGGTTTAACAAGAATATGCATTCGAATTTGAAAGTGTTTTTCAAAATGTAGAGTTCAGTGTCCATTGAGGCCAAAAAGTGTAACCCACTATTGTGGGTTCACCCATTATATATATATATATATATATATATATATATATATATATATATATATATATATATATATATATATATATATATATATATATATATATATATATATATATATATATATATATATATATAATTGATTTGATCTATTTATTTTATATTTTAATAATATTTTATGATTAAATGAAATCACTAATATTATGGTTACCATCAAATATTTTTAATGTAATTTTACACAAATACTTTTAGATCATTGCTATAATAACTAAAAAAATTAAAAATTTAAAACTAGTCTATAATTAAAAATAAAATTATATTAAAAATAAAATTATATTAAAAATAGAAATCAACTTAAAATTTTATTCTTAATTTTAGAAAAATTGAAATAGAAATTAATTTAAAAACAAAAAATAGAATATATAAATTAATGATTTCTCATCATGGGTTTACCACTTAGTGTGTTCATTAAATGGTGGTGGTGTTGTCAAGTCCACCAAGTTTGAAAACCCCATTGGGCCATTGTGATCACAAGCTTGTGCCTTCATTGATCCAATGTGCTGTAATTTGGGCTCAAAAGTGATTCGCATTAAAAAGTTTCCAACATAAAATTGAAAATTTTGGAATCCCCTCTCCTACTAAAAGGCTCATATTTCTCTTACTAAAAATTAAAATGGGAGATTTTACCCTTACATAATTATATTTTTGTTTATGGGAGACCTTATCCTTACATAAATTAATTTTTTGTTCATGCACATAAATGTAATTTTACAATTATAAGCAATTGGCCAAAACTATTATTGTTTTAAGGAATTGGTCAAAACTACAGGAAAGGAAGCAAAAAAGTGAAGTTTATTACTTTCTCTTAAGTTATATACATGGTCTAGCTTGAGTGATAATAGATTTGTTCAAGAGTGTGCCTCCACCGATCAAATTCTCCTTATGGGTATTGATTTGGATGGCCATAATATTTCACAAATGATTTCTTAAAGGATTGTAGTCACTTAGATGATGTTTACTGAGCTGGATCCATGGCATAAAATAAAGCAATAATCAATCTAGGAGTGTTCAACATTGTTGAGTGGCCTCCTTGAGACACCATGTTGAGTTCATATAGCCTTTAGAAAATAAGAATTTGTATGGTGTGTTAGTCTTAATTTCAATTTCCAATGCCAACCAAATTATTTCTCCCTTTTTGGTTGGTGGATTCCTAAAAGATGTAGTCTAACTTTTGATAGATACTTAGAAAGATGATCAACTATAGTATTTTTCAAGTACATTTTCACTTATAAATACATGATAAATCTCATCTCTTTGGACGGGAATAGTAGTTGTGAGAGGCTGAAATTCATCTTTTCTCATGATGAAATAATATCCTTTGATGAAAAAATCTCCTAGATTGTTGATTGAATCATATATCTTGCTGAAAGATTCCATCTTAGAGTTTCAACACAAGACACTCATTACCAATATAAAGAAAACATTGGATCTAACCCAATTTTTCTTATGTTAGAGTTCAATTGCATAGATCTTCAACTCCTCCTCTAGACATTACAAAATTGCAAAGGGCTTAGGCAGGATGTTATAAACTTATTTAAAACATGCAACTTTTCTAGGTCTCTAGATTAGGAAAGTGGTGTAAATAGAGCCAAGTTAAATTGTAACTACCACTACCATGATTCATCCCCTCTTCAATGCCATTACAGCTACTAGTTTTATAATAAGTATGAAATAAGTTTTGAAGAGACTAGAAACTCTTTACAAATCATTGCTAAAAAGATTGAACAACCAACCAACAACCTATATGCATCCAAAAGACTTATTACAATGAGGAAAAAATAAGGCATCACCAAAAAAAGACATCCAAAATGAAGACAAGAAAAAGTTTATAGATTTTTCATAGTTTCATCAACCTCCTCCTCAAATTGATTGATGTTGAGATTGAGGTTATTCATGTCCTATAGATCAGCTTTGTCCTCATCAATAGATCTTCTCACGTTTATCCATGCATGAATGCACATTGCTTTCATATTAGTCCCTTGTTTGTACGCTTAGTTAAATCCACATCCATAAAAGCCATGCCATAGGAGGTAAAAATATTGCATTTTTCCACTTCTCAACAAGATTGTTTATGCTATTTCCATTGTTATATTTTACATTGTATCACATTTAATCTTAAAATTGATGTCCTTCCTTATTTTCAGTTTGTAGTGGACCATACCAAGGTCAATGTTTACTACCTCTAGTGATGTTTTTGTTGAACACACCAAAATACAGAGAGGCAGGGGAAAAATATATATTTTCTTAAATTTAATCTATTTAATTAAAAAAATTAATTTAAAAATATTATTATATTTTCCTAAGATAAATTTAAAAAGATAGGATCACATACCATCATTGCACACAAAGATGTCGGGTTTATACAGAAAACCCAACAAGGAATAGAAACACATAATCTCATTACACACAAGGACACTAGATATACATTGAACATAGAATAAGGGAAAAAAACCATGCTGATGAAGTTTTTTGGATCTATCATCCAATTTTTTTCTCACAAGTAGAAACAAGAGTACATTATACTTTATGGGATACAACATAAAGGAATTGCAACTCCCTTAAGATAAAATGTCTTACAAAAATTCACAACTGAATTGTTATGAAAGAGGCATCACCTACATGTTGTATTTTTTTTATACACATTTATCATCATTGAAAAATTAATTTCATCTTCTATTTATATGGACTCTGCAACCTTTCAAAACATGAACTAGTTTGGCACCAATATAGCATATAGGTAATGTAATACTATATCATTTGACCTCAAAGACATATACCATGAAAAATAATAAGTTGTGAACCAACACAAAGTTTATCTAGACCACAAAAATTCTAATAAATCTTCCAATGATGGTGCAAATAATTAGGAGTATGTTGTAAAAAAGAGAGAATGTCATGTTAGTCCAATAACAACAAATCGCCATAGCAATTGACTTCGGTTGTCTTGTGCTACTGGAGAGAGGAAAATATCAAGATAAACATAAATATGTGAACATTTTTTCCTTTCTAATGTCCTTTCCAAGGCATGAGATTGTTATGAATAAAAGTCCACCAATACAACTGAGAGGGGAGGGGGTGACTCAGTTGTATGAAAGATTATTAAACTTTAAACTTTGAATAGCAGCAATACCGAATCATATGAACAAAATGAATGACAACACAATAACACAATATTTGTTGTCGAGGAAACCTTGTTAAAGGTAAAACCCCAGTTGTAATTAACACCCACTAATGATGTACTGAGAGTACAGTATCCTTGTTAGAAGACCTAGCCCTCTTAGGAGTTGATTAAAATATTATAGAACATAGTCCTTGTTAGAGGACATACCCTATTAGGAGTCAAGAAAAGAAGTGGGCTCACTACCCAAAGAAGGTTAAGACCACCTTCTGTATGTAACGAATTACATGATCCTTGAACTGTCCGATAACAACTATCTTTGCTTGATCATCTCCAATGAAGTATATAAGTTATCCTCTTCTCTACATCCAGTAGACATAAGCTCGTAGCTCCCACAATCTTCTTTTACATCGCATACATATTACCATATCTTTTCAAAAGAAAAGATCTTACATATATACCTTATTATAAAATAAATGATCAGGTCAGCCAATTAGGATTTCCTAATATATAAATAATTACATAACTCCTTGCTAAGATACACAAATACTTTTTTAATATCTAATTTCTGCAAAGGATTTGCGTGTTCTAATGATGTCGTGTTGGTGTGTTCCCAACAAGGTGTTCATATGATGTTTTCCCTACAACAAGGAAATGCTTATGGGCTACATTCAACTATCATGAGATGGCTGCATTAGTATTTGTAAAACTCATGCTAATTCTAATTCATTTTAGAGTGTAGGTCTTTACATTCCTATGAGAGGTGATATTGAAAGAGTTTTGATAATCTGAAGAATCTTTAGATATAGAGACCCTATGATGGTAAAGAATTGTTGCAATAGTAGACAACACCTAAATCTAAATTATTTAAAAATTGCAAGTAATCTCACTAAACACAAGAAAAAAAGGGTTTATTGATGGATGAAGATTTCAGAAAATGTTTATTTACCTAAAATTGCAGACAATTTTCTGTATTAACATAGAAAAAATAGTAGTGAAAATATTACAGTTCCATACATATCTAGCAAAGCAACTTGTTGCTATTAGTTTGTGTCAAACCATGTCCACTATTTTTTTAGCTAAGATGATATGTTTCATAATACAACAGTTTTACATTAATTATTTATAATATGCATGAATTTCTACTAAACACAGTAAGAAATTGGCATATACCAATGGATAAAAATGCTGCAAAAATGGCACAAATTTTTCAACTTAGATGATTGAAAATTCCAAGAAAGTGAAATTGCACTCCATATATAGTCCAAACAAGAAGGTTTTATGTAAATCATTTTTAAGTTCATGTTTTTATGTAAATCACTTTTAATTTGCATGAACTTAACAAGAAGAGCTTAACCAGCATAAACAACTTTTGGCATACAAGTAAAAAGGAATATGGAATTAACTGCTAAAAAAGATAGTCAATTTTTTAGCCTTGGATGGGCTTGGAGTAGGCATACAACTTAGTACATGGAAAGGCATGGATAGGGAGTCCCTATGCAGCACAATAATCCTTGCAAATAAGGACGCTCTCCTCAGAAACCTAATATCTTCCAAGAACTTCAAAAATTGACTCATTATATTCATCATCATAATCATCAAGTGCTAGAATTTCCAATTCTTCAAGAGAGGGTGTACTCTGAAGCAAGCAACTTATTATTTCAACTTCTTGGTGGCCAAACTCAAAAGTTTATATGCTCATTTTCTTGAGATTAAGATGTGGAGGGGTGAAGAAAATAGGTATAACCATCTCCTGCATTGCAAACAATAATTTGGGATAAACTCTAATAACTTTCTTAAAATGAACCGCTTTTATCTATTATTTATCTAAATTCAACATGTATGACCTAAAACTACCAACTTACACAATTGGTCCAGAATTTCTCAAGTTTCTATACATACCTAAATAGATAAGCCCAGTACAAAGAACATCTAAAGATTTGGAAGCATGTGAAAAAGTTTGAATAGAGGAAAATCCACATTTTTTTCCCTTTCCAAGGCTATGATAAGTTTCTTTAGAGATTGAAAATTGCCTATGATGTCAAGAAACCTCCTTACAGCTAGAAATTGCCGAGGAGGTGTATGATATGTGTCGTCAGGTTCGGAGTCCAGTTCCAGTTCCCTCAAAGTATCTCCACAGTGCATTTTAAGAGTAGAGACTGTGTTAGGCTATTTTTTGGTCATAGGAAAATCCTTTGAAAATGGCCTCTTCCCTGCAAATGTTTCATGGTTTGTGTCCTACCCTATGTTCCTTGTGTTGTCACCAAGCTCTGGTCCAATTTGCACGTGCTGAATCATAAAATCCAAAAAGTTATTCGAGTTTCAAGGTCTGTAGAAAATTGTCAAAATCTTCCACAATGTCGAAAACCCACAGTGTTTTCAAAAATCCATGATGTTTTCAACCTTTTTGGCCTGCATAAATACCCTTGATGTTTTCGGCTTCCTTGTTTACCTTTGGGTCATGTTGAAAATTCTGTGTGTTTTTGATCTTTCATCGAAAACCCTGTGTTTTTTCGACCTTGCATGTCTTCTTTTCTACCGACTCTCCTTGTTCATCTATCTTAACTACGCAAGTGCGATGATGTGGGGCCAGTTTCTTCCAAGTGGCAGAGGGAGGAGATCAACGGTCAACATGTGATCACATGGAATATTCTCACCCCATGCGATCATGTGCCTGCCGTTGATTTTGCTTTTTCCAGGCGTCTCTTCGATGAAGTGGGCCCGGTGTTAGAGGGGTGACAGATGGCATGTCCTTATTGGCTGTCGCATGGCCACATGTCAGACTTTTCTGACCTGCAATCATGCGACCTCTTGCCAGCTATCCACATGGGTCTTGGCTCTTCGCAGTTGGTGGTTGTTGTTCCTGTAAGGAAACTCAGGTGCAGAAACAGCTTCCTACGCTAATCTCTATAGGAGAGTATTGTGCAAATTCTTATAAATGCTTACAATTTCAGATTCGTTAACTACTTTAACAAAGATATTGCAACCACATACCATGCATATAGAAAAATAGAGAATGACACATTGATATACCCTGGGGAAAACCTTTCGATAAAAAACCCCAGCACTCCAAAACCTACACAATGTATTATCTTCAACACAAAGATTACAATACACTTGCAATGCAAGTTCTTTAAGGAAATGAGAGACAAAGCCAACAAGACTTAAATTTTGTTATATCTCTCCCATAGGAGCAGCATCATATATATAGACTCCTCTGGACCCAAAAATAGGCACAACCACCAAGACCCATGCACAAAGCCACATGTACACAGTTGTTACATGCAATCCCAAGAATAGGTGTCCATCCCTAGAATAGACCATGACAGCTTGTCATAGAATCCACCAAAAATAATGGTCACAAGAGAAGTGTAAGAGAATCTGTCATACCAACCTATTTTTGGCATATTCTCTTACACACACCAACCACTTCTTCTTGGGCGCCCAAATAGGCCCAAGTCATAAGATGCTCTTATACCTATCATAGCACATTCCTTAAATAGTTCTTATGCATCATAGGAATCCGTCATGACCATTTTAGTCATGATCTCCTTACACACAAGATGCTGACACATCAAATGGAGTGACACATCAACATGCCAACTAGACATGTACACTCACACTTAATTACATTATTTGCAAAAAATACATTTACAAAACTAATAATAAGAATAGGAATTATCCAAGGTTGAGACACCATATTCCTAACATTCTCCCACTTGTTGAACAACTTGTAAGAGCAACAGGAACATAATAGGAACTTTAACCTCTATAGGCCAAAAGGCCCATAGACTCCAAACACCATCTAAACTTCTCAGTGCCCACTAGTTTCGTTAATGCATCTACAACATTCATCACAGTATCTACCTTCTCTAAATTTACCTTTCCATCTTCCACCATATCTCTCACAAAGTGAAACTACACATCATGTGCTTTGTTCTGGCACGGAAAGTTGGATTCTTTGCAAGGAAAATAGCGCTCTGACTGTCACACTAAATAGTAATCTGTTCTACATCAACACCAACATCAGAACACAATCTTCTAAGCCAAATGGCTTCTTTACAAGCATGAGTAGCAGCCATGTACTCAGCTTTTGTAGTGGACAAAGCAACCATAGGTTGTCGCTTACTCAGCCAGCTGATGGCACCACCAAACATAGTGAACACATAAGCACTAGTGGATCTCCTGCTATCAATATCACCTACCAATCTGAATCCACAAACCCACGAATACAAACTGAATGTGAAGATCCAGAAGAGTTACCATGATAACATATGGAGTAATCTGATGTACCCCTGAAATATCTAAATACTCACTTAACTGCATCCCAATGTACCCATCCAGGATTAGCCATAAACCGACTTAGGATTCCCACTGCTTGGGCAATGTTTGGTCTAGTACAGACCATAGCATACATAAGACTGCCAACTACACTAGCATAAGGTACTCTACTCATGTCGTCCACCTCACTAGGAGATTTTGGACAATCATCTACAGATAACTTTGTTCCCATAGAGATAGGAACACATAGTGGTCTACAATTTGCCATGCTGAACCTGTCCAACACAGACTTCACATACTTACTCTAACTCAACCAAAGTTTTCTATTAGACCTGTCTCTACTGATTTCCATACCCAAGATGTACCTAGCTGCCCCAAGATCTTTCATCTCAAACTGTGCTGATAACTGAGATTTAAAATTAGAAATCATACCCTTACCCTTCCCAAATAGAAACATATCATCAACATATAATGCAACAATAAGAAGGCGATCATTTTCAACTCTGAAATAAACACAATGATCTAATTTTGATCTTACAAATCTAATTGACAACACAAAGGCATCAAACTTAAGGTACCACATCCTAGGAGATTGCTTCAAACCATATAGAGATTTCTTTAATCTACAAACTAAGGATTCTTTACCTTTAACAATGTAGTGCTTAGGCTATGACATATAAATCTCTTCCTCCAAATCACCATGAAGGAAAGTTGTCTTCACATCCATCTGTTCTATCTCTAAATCATATGATGCAGCGAGAGATAACATAAATCTAATGGATGTCAACTTTGCAACAGGAAAGAATATTTCACCATAATCTATTCCCTCTACCTATGAATACCCCTTTACAACCAATCTAGCTTTATACCTTTCAACACTACCATCTGCACAGAATTTCTTCTTGGACACCCATTTACAACCAACAGATTTTCTCCCTTTAGGAAAAGGTATAAGGTCCCAAGTTTTGTTTTTCTCCAATGAAGCCATCTCATCATCCATAGCCTCAATCCAGGAACTTGCATCTTCCATGCCCAAAGCCTCTTTCACAGATCTAGGCTCATCAGTGTTAGTAATCAAAGCAAAGGCACAACTGGAATCTAACATAGAATAACCAAACCTTTCTGGTTGCTTTCTTTCTCTCATGGATCTCCTCAAGGGCTGCAGTTGAGGTTGTTCTTCCTCTTCTTCTGAACTATCAGAGCTACTAGAGCTCTCCTCATCATTAGGCCCAACATGGTCTCTCTGTTCAGTCTTCTCAGGGGTAGGAGGCAACTGAACAACATCTTTTTCCTTTTTTTTTTAATTTGGTTGTAGCACAATAGGAGAAGATGTTAGCTCTCTGAAAATAACATTTCTACTATAAAACACCTTACTAGTCATGGGATCCCAAAGCTTGTATCCTTTCACACCAGCACTGTATCTGATGAAAATAAATTTAACAGCTTTGTTTTCCCACTTAGATCTTTTCTCCTTTGGAACATGTGCATAAGCTTCACAACCAAAAACATGAAGATGTCTAATTGAAGGCTTCTTACCAAACCACACCTTCATGGGTGTCTTACCAACAAGGGCTGATGTAGGAGATCTGTTAACCAAATAGCAAGCAGTGGCCACAGCTTCGGCCCAAAACCTTTGTTCTAAACCAGCTCCACTAAGCATACTCCTAGCCTTTTCCATCAGTGTCCTGTTCATTCTCTCTGCAACTCTATTTTACTATGGGGTATAAGGAGTTGTCTTATGCCTCTCGATACCTTGTTCTTTATAGAACTGTTCAAACTCTGCTGAGCAAAACTCACCACCATTGTCAGTTCTCACACACTTAATCTTCTTACTAGTCTGATTCTCTACAAGAGCTTTAAATTTCTTGAGCTGACTAAAGACTTGTGTCTTACTTTTAAGGAAATAAATCCACGTCCTTCTAATGTAATCATCTATGAAAGATACAAAAAATACAGACTTGGAGATTGAAGGAACTTTTATAGGACCAAATACATTAGAATGAATAAGATCCAAAACATCAGAAGATTTGTGAGAACTAGGTTAAAAATGAACATGATTTTGTTTACCATATACATAGTGTTCGCAGAAGTCAAACTCGAGATTGCAATCATTTAACCCCTCAATGAGATTTTTATTTTTCAGGGTTCTGAGACCCTTTTCACCAATGTGGCCAAATCTCATATGCCACAACATTGTCTTTTCTATAGGAAGCTTACCCTCCAAAGTATTTGCACTACCATCAGAACCAATAGCCACAAACTTCTTCACTGCTTGTTTAGATGGTGAGGATGAAGAACTATTACATAGAGGAATACATGCATCTAGCTGAAATAAAGTACCTCTCCTAGTACCCCTTGCAAGCACTATCGATCCTCTTATCATCTTGCATCCTTCTTTCAAAAAAACAATTTGCACACCTACATCATTCAGCATACTTACAGATAATAGGTTTCGTGCCAAACCTAGAATGTGCATAACTCTGTTGATTCCCTTTACTCGTCCATCAAGAAATTTGATAGTGACCCTTCTGTGTCCAACTATCTTTAGGTGAGAATCATCAACCAAGTACACCTTTCCACCATCGAACTCTTCATATTTTGAGAACTAGTTTCGATGAGAGGTCATGTGAAAAGATGCACCCGAGTCAACCAACCACACATCATCAAATGCATGGGCTGCCAAAGCTGTGATGAATGCATTGCCATCTTCTTGAGATCTTTCTGAAGCTGAATCTAAACCTTTCTTCTTCTTCTTCAGCTCTTTGCAGTCTTTACGGAAGTGCCCAGATTTATCACAGTTCCAACATTTTGCCTTGGACTTATTGGAAGTCTTTGACTTCCCATAGGATTTGGATCTACCCTTATTGTCAGACTTATTGTCATTTTTCTTCCCTCTTTCAGTGGATCTCCCACGAACAGCAAGGGCTTCTTTTTCTGAAATGGAAGCCTTTCTTCGCATCTCCTCTGATAGCAGTGAAGACACCACATCATCCATTTTCAAGGTGACTAAAGTGCTTCTAAGAGCCATCACAAGATGGTCCCATGAATCTGGTAAAGAACAGAAAAGTGTGTAACAACGATCCTCCTCCTCTAACTTGACACCAGCTGATGTCAATTGTGTAGCTAGTAGATTAAATGCATTTAAATGATCCGTTAAGGATCAACCTTCCTCCATTCATAGAGAGTACAACTTCTTCCTCAGGAACAACTTGTTCACCAGAGATTTGGCCTGATACACGGCCGCAAGTCTTTCCCACAAACTATTTGCGGTTTTCTCATTTAGAATATTTAGAAGGACTGCATCGGTTAAACAGAGTCTTATGAGACCCTTAGCTTTACGGTCTTTGATATCCCAATCTGCTTGAGCTATAGTTGCTAGTCTTGTAGCACTTGAAGTCGCTTCCCATAGGTCATGATCTTCCAACATGTCTTCCATCTTGAGTTTCCACAACTTGAAATTAGTGCCATTAAATTTCTCCACCTCCATTCTTCCATATGATGAACTTGCCATCTCAATCTGCAAATAAGATTTAGAATGCTCTACAAAAACTCCCACTCAACTTAAGATTAGCTCAAAAAACCCTACCCAACAACTAGGATCAAAAGTTGATCAAGTTCTTATACCACTTGTAAGGAAACTTAGGTGCGGAAACAACTTCCTACGCTAATCTCTATAGGAGAGTATTGTGCAAATTCTTATAAATCCTTACAATTTCAGATTCGTTAACTACTTTAACAAAGATATTGTAACCACATACCATGCATATAGAAAAATAGAGAATGACACAATGATATACCCTGGGGAAAACCTTTTGGTAAAAAACCCCAGCACTCCAAAACCTACACAATGTATTATCTTCAACACAAAGATTACAATACACTTGCAATGCAAGTTCTTTCAAGAAATGAGAGACAAAGCCAACAAGACTTAAATTTTGTTATATCTCTCCCATAGGAGTAGCATCATATATATAGACTCCTCTAGACCCAAAAATAGGCACAACCACCAAGACCCATGCACAAAGCCACATGTACACAGTTGTTACATGTAATCCCAAGAATAGGCATCCATCCCTAGAATAGACTATGACAGCTTGTCATAGAATCCACCAAAAATAATGGTCACAAGAGAAGTGTAAGAGAATCTATCATACCAACCTATTTTTGGCATATTCTCTTACACACACCAACCACTTCTTCTTGGGCACCCAAATAGGCCCAAGTCATAAGATGCTCTTACACCTATCATAGCACATTCCTTAAATAGTTCTTATGCGTCATAGGAATCCGTCATGACCATTTCAGTCATGATCTCCTTATGCACAAGATACCGACACATCAAGTGGAGTGACACATCAACATGCCAACTAGACATGTACACTCACACTTAATTACATTATTTGCAAAAACTACATTTACAAAACAAATAATAAGAATAGGAATTATCCAAGGTTGATAGACCTTATTCCTAACAGTTCCATGGTCCTGGAGGCGGACATGTGGCAGCCTGTTATTGGCTGTCGCATGGTTGCATAGCCCAGTTTTTGGCTATGCGATCATGTGACTACTTGCCACGTGTCCCTGGGGCCCACCGGTAGAGTGGTGCTGGTTGTAGTTTGGTGGCATGACATGTGGTGGTTTGCTGGTGGTTAGTCGCATGTTCGCATAGCCTTTTGCCAAGCTATGCAATCATGCGATTGACATTTTCTATTGTCTTCATGTGGTCACAGCAAGGTAGCGGTCTGCGGGTGGTCGCATGTTCACATAGCCCATCTCTGGGCTATGCGATCATGCGACAGGCTACCACGTGTGCTAGGGCCCGTTTGTGGTTGTTTGGTGGTCCCTTTAGTAGATGGTGTCGTGGTAGTCTCTGGTTGGTCTATGCTGGCAGGTTGATAGATTTGAACGTGAACCCGGTTATTTTTCTTGGTGTTTTTAGCGGTGTGGATAAATATTTGGTGGCCCGACAAAGTCTTCTTCCTGTCGCCGGTTCACGTGATGTTTTAGTGGTAGCGCTATTATTTCCATGAATTGGTGAAATGTCTTCAGTCGCCAGTTCGCCAAATGACTTAAGGTGTTATTTTGGCATGTGCAGTTGTGTGTTCATTGAATCTAACTGGGGTTTAGACTTTCATTCCATGACTGGGATTTTCCTTTGTCATGTGTTCATTGAAAGTAACTTGAGGTGCCTGGATGAGTTAAAGCCATGAACCCGGGAAGATAGGAGGATCTACGACGAGGACTTAATGTTGATCTCAGTTTGATCGCCGATGCGCTGTTAGTTTCTTGGTGGTGGCAGTTGCGGTAGGGCAAGGTGAAATGGTTGTCGCATGTTCACATAACCCATTTCCAGGTTATGCGATCATGCGACCAAGCATAAGTTGGAGCCCGAATTCCAATGGCAGTGAGAGTTGTGACTACGCAATTGCACATTTGAGGGCAAATGGTTAAAAAGCACAGGGTCGTGAATGCATGGTGACCGTTTATTTTCAAATTTGGATTTGTAGCGATAGGAGGTACCCAGAATTTATGGTTTTCTGGCCATTTCTTGACTTGGTTGGTGTAGGCTATGCCCTAGCTATCTGTAGCTTGTTGTAACCCATTTTGGGTTCCCATGGCAGCTAGTGGTATAAAGGGTCAAAATTTTGACTTGTTCAGGGTTCCATTATGTTTGGTTCTAGTGGGAAATAGAAGGCTCTGTCACATTGCATGTAAGCTAAATAAAATTCCTGGAAGTCTTTTGCAAGTTATTGAAGTGGTTTGATCTCTGTCTTACTTTGATCATGTACATGACTCATTATACTTAATGTAAGTTTTTCATGTTTCCAAGTCTCCCCTTGGTGTCATTCCTGTGAATCTTGGATTTTCTGATCCATTGCATAGTTTTCCCTTTGCATATGTTCTTGTCTTTAGTTCTTGGTCTAGGATCAGGTGAAATATACTTTAGAGGGGACATAGATTCAGTCTTGGTTGTCTACAAAATGATCTTATAAGTAGTGGATGGGCTGGAATATTTATATTTATGGTTGTGAGTCTTTGAAAACAATTGGTTCATGTTCTCATTGTTTGTATGTGAGGTCTACCCAATGGATAATGGCACTAATCAAGGGTTAGTATATTCAGTGGAGTCCAATGTTTGATGGATTTTTGGCTATTTCCTACATCTCTTTATATCAATACCATCACCAGTAATACCCTTCACAAGACCATTTTATCTTGCATAGTAGAGTTGATTCAATGAATGCCTGGTTAGCATTTAGCAATCCTTTACTATGATCTTCTTTATGAATCCAGAAGTATAGGGTGTGTAGTGAGTTTGAATTTTGTCTGGATTAGGTGCACCCACCTTGATTTTGCAGAGCTAGAAGTAGAAGAGGGCATATTAAGACCCTATAGTTGGTCCAGTTGCCTTGCAGAGCTTTCACATTTGGATTTAACCAGTCCTAATATCAGTCTCAAGGCATATTCGTAGCGATTTGTGCATAAGAGTTTTTGGACACCAACAAGATGGTGACTCTGCTTGGGACAAACAACAAATCTTGTTAAGGAAATCATAATCTCTGGTGGCCATTGGAAAGAGTCAGATATAAAAACAAAGTATTTGCAAAATTTTTCTCACCTAGTTGTGAGTGGCAGCTATGATTTGTCTCTGTTTTATTAGTGTTATTTCTGATAAACAGTGAGTTACTTGGAGTTTTCTATTGGTTGGGAGCAGCTCTACATTGTAAAATCTGATGGAGTTCCATGGTGAGCTCAAGATCTACCCTGCCTTCCAGTCAACAAAGTTTTCTACTGCAAAAATTCCAAGTATTTATGATTACAATGTTTCCCTATCAAGTATTGAGTGCAAGTATAAGGGAAGACTGAGATAAGATAAGTGGCTCTCATCTTGCTTTTAATCAAATGGAAAATCAGGGGAAAAGTCAATCTAGGCTGCTTGGTTTCCTCAGGTTGGATAGGCCTCTGAGCTATGTTCTTCCAAGGTCCCCACTCTTTTCCTAGTGAGCTTTTGGGTTTGATTCTTGCCTTTGATTGTAAGTTTGATTCAGTAGTCAGACATGTCTTAGCATTCTATATATTCATTATAGAATATCATATTTTGGATGAGGATGTTAGCATGATGTTTTTTGGGAGATCCCTCAAGGGAGTTGTATCTAATTGGTATCTAAATCTGCCCCCAAAATGTATTTCTTCTTTGATTGAGTTTAAGTGGTTGTTCTTGGAGAAGTTTGCTGATGATGATGAATGGAAAAGGTTGCAAAGAGACCGTCAGCAAAAGGGGAATGAATGTTGTATTCTAGAGCAATCCATTTCTAGTGCCGAGAGTACTTCTTCTGATGAGTCTTTGTCAGAGGAGTATTCAGATTGTGGCAGTGAGCAGGAATCAGGGTCAAGGTGTGCAGGATCCTCCATTTATTCAGAAATGTCTGAATATGATTTTAGTGGCTATTCAGGTGAGGATGATGAAGGAAGTGATGCTGATGTGTCCTCATGTGAAGCAGATGAGGCATGGGAGGAAGAGAGTAATGGTGGAAGTGAACACTCCTTTAGTGAGGAGTATGAAGACAAGGAAGTGGTGTTTGAATGTGATATCAGTGAGTCTTCATATGGTTTTGATTTTTCTTCATGTGCTGTGAGTTTCCATGAAGTTGAGATTGGTGCTGATTTTAAAGTGTTTTATAATGCTTTATATGATGAAGAATTTGACTATTAGCCCATTTTATGTCATGATGTTCTGCATGGTGCATTGCATAGAATAATCAATCCTCTGTTTGAAGAACATGTGGAGGTCTCAGATCCAGTTGAATTGGGATGCCCATTTTCCAACTGTGGGTATAAATCTGACTTTTCATTTGAGGTCCAGTTGGTTACACCTGTGGAAATGCAAAGACAGGATCTAGATGAGGTTTTTCAGTAGGCAAAGTATGAGTTCTTTATGTTTCCAATTGGTGGCATACATGAATTAGTGGAGAAGAATAAGCTCTTATCTGATGATGTTGTTCATGGGTATACTGATTTGTTTCTTCAGAGTGAGCAAGATGGAAAGAGTGCCAAAATTTTTTACATGCACTGTGAAGAAAGCTACTTTGTTCTTCCTGATATGCTGGTTGAACATGTTGATAGCCCTGTGGAGACAAATGAAAACAAAATGTCTGGTGTGCCTCATGAAGGAAGAAATGAAAATCAAACTTTTGACAGAGGCAGGAATTAACTCATGTTTGTTGCTGCAGGTTTTTGTAAAAAATGTACACTCTGTAAATATCTTTCCCTTTCCTATTGTGTGCTTTTCCTTCCTATTCCCTACATTTTTTGAGTTACTTATTTTTGTCCAGTGGTTGGTCTGCTCTCCTAGTGATTCTGAATTCTTGCCATGCCTGCAAGAGACATGCATCCCCAACTAGAGCCACTGTTAGGCCATTTTTTGGTCATAGCAAAATCCTTTGAAAATGGCCTCTTCCCTGCAAATGTTTCATGGTTTGTGTCCTGCCCTATGTTCCTTGTGTTGTCACCAAGCTCTGGTCCAATTTGCACGTGCTGAATCATAAAATCCAAAAAGTTATTCGAGTTTCAAGGTCTGCAGAAAATTGTCAAAATCTGCCATAGTGTCAAAAACCCACAATGTTTTAGAAAATCCATGATGTTTTCAACCTTTTTGGCCTGCATAAATACCCTCGATGTTTTCAGCTTCATTGTTTACCTTTGGGTCATGTTGAAAATTTTGTGTTTTCTATCTTTCACCGAAAACCCTGTGTGTTTTCGACCTTGCATGTCTTCTTTTTTGCCGGCTCTCCTTGTTCATCTGTCTTAATTGTGCAAGTGCGATGATGTGGGGCCAGTTTCTTCAAAGCGATAGAGGGAGGAGATCAATGGTTGGTGTGTGATCACATGGAATATTCTCACCCCATGTAATCATGTGCCAGTCGTTAATTTTGCTTTTTCCAGGCGTCTCTTTGGTGAAGTGGGCCCGGTGTCAGAGGGGTGATAGATGGCATGTCCTTATTGGCTGTCGCATGGCCACATGTCAGACTTTTCTGACATGAGATCATGCGACCTCTTGCCATCTATCCGCATGGGTCTCGACTCTTCGCAGTTGGTGGTTGTTGTTCCGTGGTCCTGGAGGCGGACATGTGGCAGCCTGTGATTGGCTGTCACATGGTCGCATAGCCTAGTTTTTGGCTATGCGATCATGCGACCGCTTGCCACATGTCCCTGGGGCCCATTGGCAGAGTGGTGCTGGTTGCAGTTTGGTGGCATGACATGTGGTGGTTTGCTGGCGGTTAGTTTCATGTTTGCATAGCCTTTTACCAGGCTATGCGATCATGCGACTAAAATTTTATGTTGTCTTCATGTAGTCATGGCAAGGTAGCAGTCTACGAGTGGTCGCATGTTCGCATAGCCCGTCTCTAGGCTATGTGATCATGCGATAGGGTCCCATGTGTGCTGGGGCCCATTTGTGGTTGTTTGGTGGTCCCGTTGGCAGATGGTGTTGTGGCAGTCTCCGGTTGGTCCGTGCTAGCAGGTTGATAGATTTGAACGTGGACCTGGTTATTTTTCTTGGTGTTTTTGGCGGTGTGGATAAATATTTGGGGGCCCGACAAAGTCTTCTTCCTGTCGCAGGTTCACGTGATGTTTTAGTGGTAGCACTATTATTTCTGTGAATTGGTGAAATGTCTTCAGTCGCCAGTTCGCCAAATGACTTAAGGTGTTATTTTGGCACGTGCAGTCTTGTGTTCGCTGAATCTAACTAGGGTTTAGACTTTCATTCCGCGACTGGGATTTTCCTTTGTTGTGTGTTCGCTAAAAGTAACCCGAGGTGCCTAGATGAGTTAAAGCCATGAACCTGGGAAGATAGGAGGATCTACGGTGGGGACTTAATGTTGATCTCAGTTTGATTGCTGATGCGCTGTTAGTTTCTCAACGGTGGTGCTTGTGGTAGGGCAAGGTGAAATGGTTGTCGCATGTTCACATAACCCATTTCTGGGTTATGCGATCATGTGACCAAGCATAATTGGAGCTCAAATTCCTATGAAAATGAGAGTTGTGACTGTGCAATTGTGCAACTGAGGGCAAATGGTTAAAAAGCATAGGCCCGCGAATGCATGGTGACCGTTTATTTTCAAATTTAGATTTGCAGCGATAGGAGGTACCTAGAATTTATGGTTTTCTGGATATTTCTTGACCTGGTTGGTGAAGGCTATGCCCTAGCTATTTGTAGCTTGTTGCAACCCATTTTGGGTTCCCATTGCAGTTAGTGGTATAAAGGGTCAAAATTTTGACTTGTTCAGGGTTCCATTCTGTTTGGTTCCAGTGGGAAATATAAGGCTCTATCACATTACATGTAAGCTAAATAGAATTCCTGGAAGTCTTTTGTAGGTTATTGAAGTGGTTTGATCTCTGTCTTACTTTGATCATGTACATGACTCATTATACTTAATGTAAGTTTTTCATGCTTCCAAGTCTCTCCTTTGTGTCATTCCTGTGAATCTTGGATTTTTTGATCCATTGCATAGTTTTCCCTTTGCATATGTTCTTGTCTTTAGTTCTTGGTCTAGGATCAGGTGAAATATACTTTAGAGGGGACATAGATTCAGTCTTGGTTGTCTACAAAAGGATCTTATAAGTAGTGGATGGGCTGGAATATTTATATTTATGGCTATGAGTCTTTGACAATAGTTGGTTCATGTTCTCATTATTTGTATGTGAGGTCTACCCAATGGATAATGGCACTGATCAAGGGTTAGTATATTCAGTGGAGTCCAATGTTTGATGGATTTTTGGCTATTTTTTGCATCTCTTTATATCAATACCATCACCAGTAATACCCTTCACAAGACCATTTTATCTTGCATAGTAGAGTTGATTCAATGAACGCCTGGTTAGCATTTAGCAATCCTTTACTATGATCTGCTTTATGAATCCAGAAGTATAGGGTGTGTAGTGAGTTTGAAGTTTGTGTGGATTAGGTGCACCTGCCTTGGTTTTGCAGAGCCAGAAGTAGAAGAGGGCATATTAAGACCCTATAGTTGGTCTAGTTGCCTTGCAGAGCTTTCACATTTGGATTTAACTAGTCCTAATATTAGTCTCAAGGCATATTGGCAGCCATTTGTGCATAAGATTTTTCAAACACCAACGGACTGCATAAGAAAGCTCATAGAACAAAGCACCATTCACACTCAAATCCTCAATCATGAATACCTTTAGAGTTTTGAGTTTGGGGTAGTCAACTAATACAGTCCCTAATTCATACAGAAAATTTATATTCAAATTTTCAATATCAGATTAAAAGATTACGACATGACCCAGTGTAAAACATTGTGTCATTTCAAGTATCTACAGAAGGGGACAGAGCGATACCAAGGAGGTTAAACATTCATCTGTCATTTGAACAAGTAATGAGGTGGGGAAATCCAACAAAATTAGTTGGGAAGTTGGTGAAAATGTGGTGACGCGGATGAAGTGTTACAAGATGCGAACATGAAAAGAGAGCAGGGATTTCTTGTAAATGTCTTGGATCAGTAGTGAAATTAGATAGACTAAGATGCTGGACATTCTGTTGAGATGCATATTCTACCCATTTACACACATTTTCAGGAGAGAAAGGTGACACCATGCTGTGTATGTGAAAGCCCTCAAGATCTCCTGAGTGCTGAAGCATCATGTTGTAAATTATATTCTCTGCCCTTGACATTATCAGCGGATCCCTAGAAGCGAGTTCAGGCATTTCCAAAACAATGAGTTGAGGCATTTACTTGTAGAGAAATCTCCACCTCTTGGAAAGAATGGAAGATCTGAAAGCATTTTTTATTGGCTTTTTTGATAGTATGAAAGCAACAAGACAATCAGGAAGTGTGCAGAATGCATCATGGGCAGACATGATCTTATGAGGAGATGCGAAAAATGATGAGATTGAAGACAATAGGAGCAATGAGAAAAAGTAAAATAATAAAAATAAAGCATGCAAATTATATTAATGACTCAATACTTTCATATGACTACTCAGATTGAGCTTGCAATGTACCCAAAAGCAATGAGGCAAATAATAAATCAAAAACATACACCCACTATAGGAATTTCAGTAGAACTTTGGCAAGATTAAAAGATCACAATGGCAAACTGACCCACAAGAGCATACAACAAGAAAGCTCATAGTGACAAATGAAGAACACATACAAAGGGTGTAGGTTTTGATTTATAGATTCCTGGTGAAGTGAAGACAGCTAAGATCTTACTATCAATCGCTTACCAAAAAAAGACAAGTGTAATTAGAGCTTTTATGAGATGGGGCAGTTATATAATAAGTCAATATGAGAAATACCTTACCAATCAATCCTTAGTTCCAATAAAGACTCCACATTAAGAGCGAAAAGATAAGTGATTCCAATCCCAAATATGCCATAGCCCCATCTGATTAGAGGCCCATTAAGCCAGATAGTCTATCACCTTGTTTCATTATGGGAAAAGAGCTACTCAATTTCAAAATTTGAATAATCACCATGGTTAATTGCCAATTTGTTCCCTCCACCTACCTATTATGAAGGAGGAATGATTTGATTGGCAAAAAAGTAAGATTTTCTTTTGGAGGAGTTGGAAATTTAAACATTGAACTTTATTGAAACGGTTAGATCAACATTGAATTTTATTGAAATAGGGTTGTCACCTTACACAAAGTCAAATTGAAATGCCACATGTGTCTTTAGTGTTTGAAAGATTAGATTATTGGAACAAGAGATTTTTATGAGATGTGATGGCTAAGTGACGGAGATTGTAGAATAAAGGATGAAGAATCTAGTTAGCTTTCTAAAAAAGGTAGGATTTACTTTTAGAGGCCTTGGAAATTTCAATATTGATTTTTATTGAAATAGGGAGGTGATTCTATACGAAGTCAAACTAAAATGTGACATATGTCATTAGTTGGTTTATGAAGAATGAGGTATAAGGTTATTTGAATCATCAAATTTGCATATTTGGCATTAGTCTAATTAATATTCAACCCCACGCTTAACACTTATAGAATCCATAGAAAAACAATTGTTATGTTTTTTTTTGAAAAATAATTGTTATGATTTTTTTTGAAAAATAATTGTTATGATTTTTTTTGAAAAATAATTGTTATGATTTTTTTTAAGAAAATACAATAATATGTGTTCTAAATGATCTTGGTGCATATCAAAGAAATCAATTAATCAAATTCATGTATACTAGTTTAATTTCATGAGTATAAAGCATCAAATAGAAACATATCCTACATTGGTTCTAGGTTATTTTATCATTTTTCAAAAATAACAAATTAAAAAATCTATCATTCTCTAAGATATCATAGTTAAAATTAAAAATGTATTGCTTTTTCTTCCCATTCTACTTAGTTACAGAGTATTAAAAGTAAAAAAATAGTTATTTTATAAAGTATGAAGTAATATGAGAAAAATTAATTAGTATTATAAATAATTGATATTTATGAAAAAAAAAATTAGATAGACATTAATTTTTTCTTAATTATGTTAAATTTAATAAAATATAAAAATTAGAGATTTAATATTTCTAAAGTAAAGTAGTTCTTGTTAGGATAGGTCATCCTATACCCTGGACCCAGTCTACAAACATCCTCCAGAACAGAGAGATAATCAACACAAGAATTGTATTGCAATGAAGTAATGAGATATTCAGGTATTGAGATGTGTTGAAATGAACAACAAGCTCTTGCTTAAATAGGGAAGAGTAGACATGAAGCTTGGACAAGGTTGAGACAAGTGTCTCAACCTAGAGGAAAGAGAGTTCTAATAGAACTCAACAATATCCTCTTGGAGGAAGTAGAGTCCATATATGGATGTACAATATCCATCTACCTCATAAATGTGTTGATCTAAGTAAACTTAAGTAATGAGTAAATAGTAATACTATTTACTCCAACACCCCCCCTTTAGTGTAACTTAGGGAGTACAACAATGCAATAGAAAAGATTTATGGGTCCTGGCAACTAGGCTATGTTAGGTACCCATGTACAACTACAATGCAATCTCTCATAACTAGAGAAAAAAGAGAAAGCCCAGTGGGAGAAAACTCCTCTCCAAAAGAGAGAACATGAAGGTTTGAGAAGCGTTAAAAAATATGTCCTAAAATCATGAACATGAATGTCACTAAAGCATAAAGAATCTGTAGACAACTATTGATGAGTGATCTGGTGCTATATCTAATGATATCCTCTGAAGAAGATGATGATCGGGAAGACAACAATCTGTATGAGTGCTCTAATTGGCACTTATCGAACATTGATCAGATGTCAACAATAGCAATAGCATATGTCGATCGAAGATACATACGACACATGAATTTGCATGAGTGATCTTCACTACACAACCGATGATCTTGTTTGAGTGATACTATTATCACTTCTCAGCTTTTTTGAAAATGCAAGTGCAATAGTCTTATAGGAATCCAAGAGTGTTTCAACACACTTCAAGTGAAACCAAAGAACTTACACTAAAAAGGAATGCAATAGTGTCTTAGTGCACTCAAAGAGAAACCAAGGAAGCATTAGCACGAACACAAACAGTAGGATACCCCCCATAATGTTGACTTGGGTGAGGATTGATAGATCCACGAGAATGATGTGTCACCATGCTATGGAGAAGGGACCGAAAGTATCTGCAACTAAGAAAAGGGTGTGTGTGGTCAAACTACACACTCACATGAGGCAAGAATATCAGTGATTTTTCTATTGTCGTGGAGGGACTCTCACTTTGACAAAGCTATGATTGGTAAAAAATGGCTCTACACAACCCCCCATGGCACTTTATAATTCAGTGCGAGTACAAATCATGTGTGAAAAATCCCCAAAAGACATGGATGGACACTGGATCTAATGTGTCTACAATATTACTTACATAGGATGCTCAACTAATCCAAAGGACAAATCAAGAAAAACCTTGAAAAGAAATTACACTAAGGAAGTGCATAAAATCACCTTTGCGACGATGTTCGCCTATTAGGGCCGAAAGGTGAAAAAATGAGCCACCCCTCTTAAGTACCTAAGGGCATGAGTTTGGTCCTCCATGGGACCATCAGTTCATCATTGCAGTAAAGAGTGCCCCTCCCAGATGGAGAGGGCCCAAGAAGAGTTGAGTAGGTGGCTGGGTTTGATGGTGGCTCTGCACGCCAACCCCTATAACCACCAAGAACCATTGAAGGCTTTACAGTCATTGACCACTTGAAATGGACAATAGGGACTGAAATACATGTTAGATAGTTTTGCAACTATTGGCAAGGATGAGGGTACCAAGAATGTGATGGTTTGGTGAATAGTGTGCCAAACAATAGGAGCACGATGAGGCAAATAAAGGGCCATTTGAAGCACTTTTGAAGCACAAGTAAAGCTCTCAGTTTTTTATGTGTCCACGAGCTATAAAATTCACTCATAACCTTCATTGAAGTCTCAAGCACAGAAAGGCCACCGACGGTCCGCACAACATTGAAAGTGTCGACCAGTCTCATTGCAAAAAGTGTGCCTCCATAAAGCAATCACCAGCTTTAATAAAATCACCAGCATAAAAGAAACGCATTGAAAGTGTCAACCAGAAGAAAAAATGTGATTATGGTCACTGAACCACCGCAGCAAAGAAGACACATTCACGCTCCAAAGAAAATGGTTGACTAGAATTAATAGAATTACGGGTGTGACCAATCAATGGACGGGCCCAATTTGATCTCATAGCAGTATGAAATCTGATCTCCACTAAAGGTGTCGATCAGAAGAAAGATCATGGAAAAGTTTATAAGGACCAACACTTAATGTGTATCAAAGATAAGGATCATCTCACTTATCTGGTGACCGTTGTGCCAGGCCATCGATCTCTGTCACTTGGAAGAAAACATGTGAGCTGTGGTGAAACATGTGGTGTTAGAAACAACAAGAAATACACGGACCAGTGGAGAAGATGGATCTCTGCTCCCCACGCACTTCTGTGAGAAGGAGCTCCTGCACGTGGTGGAACATCAACCCGTGTTCTCCTACATCAACGATACTGAGGGCCAGATTGCTGCGAGCCAGTGATGGGAGTGTGTTGGGAACCACTCACAAAGCACCAAAAAACTGAATGTCTGCTATATACAAGTGTCCACGCAAGCTAGTGAGATCCTTCACTAACTCATGGCGAAAAGATCGAACAACATAAAAATTGGATAAAACACCTTGCTATGAAATCACAGAGGACTGGCCCAAGACGCAAGCTATGCAGGGTGCCTAAGACGCCCACTGGATTGGTCATCTTGAACTATCTTCCCAATGTACCTTCTCCCACGAGCCCAAATTATGATGACTACGTGTACAACAAAGCTTTGGCTAGGAAATTTTTGTCTCTAAAAAGACACGAAGAGCTTCCCTCGCTTCAGTCCCACAGGCGGCTCATCCTTCTAAACATGGAAGCGACTTTGCCAGGCAACTGGCAAGACTGAACAATGGTGAACTTTCTCTCGAAAGTGGAATCTTGAGAGCAGTGCAGTGCCCAATCCCAATCCCAGTGGTGTGTCCTCCTGAGAGCACCACAAGGTCCTTCATGTCAATCCCCAGCTTGCTCAAAAACACTCATGAGTCCCGTGACATTTGATGTTGGAGCAGGTAAGTTGTCAAGAGTTGCTTGTCTAGTGTCAAAGTTTGGACCGTCTCTTCTTCCCAACGGTACAGATTAAAATGGTCCTCCAGCCTTGGTAACGAAGTCACGAGCAGCAAGAGCTAAGATGTCTGAGCAATCCAGCTGAATGATACATAGCGGCTTTTCTCCAGTATAGCTAGCCTCGATCATGACTAGAAGCAAGCAAATTGTGCTACCAATCAACAATCACCCATTGAAAAGCTATAGACCAAGACAAGGATTGGATACTAATCGATAGCTATATTTTAGGTTTATAAAGAATTGTCGATGCTCCTGATCTTTCTCATAATGCATTGTCTCCACCAATGAAGTAGTTGTGCACAATATTTGGGTTCCAAATCAAACTATTGAGGCAACAGACATGCCTGTGGCAATATTTTACAGGCCTAATGACAAAGACACATACTAATCCAACCCGGACAATAGATTTAGTGTTTTACAAATCTCAAATAGCATTTCACAGACCGATCCACGAAATACTCAAAGACATAAACCATCATTGCTTATCTAAGTGAAGACAAAATGCTCGATTATAACCTGACCAAGCAAGTGGACGGATCGGTGATAAAGCACCTCGGGCTTGAAAACATGAGCATGCTACTAAGCATAATCCACAATGATGACACTGGATACGTTGGACATGCACACAATAGACAATTTGAAAACTCATAAAAACAAATCTGCAAATACACTAGTTTAATACTGAGAGAAACTAGGGACCTCAAAAAAAATGTGAAAACTCTCAAAACTAGAAAGAGTTGTAAGACTACTGCTTTGATACCATGTTAGCATAGGTCATCTTATACCCTGGACCCAGTCTACAGACATCCTCCAGAACAGAGAGACAATCAACACAAGAGTTGTATTGCAATGAAGTAATGAGAGATTGAGGTATTGAGATGTGTTCAAATGAACAACAAGCTCCTGCTTAAATGGGAAAGAGCAGATATGAAGCTTGGACAAGGTTGAGACAAGTGTTTCAACCTGGAGGAAAGAGAGTTCTAATAGAACTCAGCAATATCCTCTTGGAGGAAGTAGAGTCCATTTATGGCTCTACAATATCCATCTACCTCATAAATGTGTTGATCTAAGTAAACTTAAGTAATGAGTAAACAGTAAGACTATTTACTCCAACAATTCTAACATTATAAATAATTAATATAACCTTAGATACATTTTTAAAATACATAATTGAGAATGAAAAAGTAAATTTTTAAAACTTATCCAACAAGGAAAGTTGGATAAAGATATGTATGTATCACTTATATGATATAGAATTGTATATGTTTACATACATACATACATAAAATTTAATAGATATGTCAATGGGCCCTTGGTTTGTTGGTGAAGTTGTTTTGTTCTCAACAAGAACACTAGGGAATGAGTCTTGACACCATAAGGGATCTGACATCTGGATCGTGCTCTAAATGAATTTAGGCTGAATGGATACCCCTTAGCCAAAGTTGAGCTTTCAACAAAATTTAACAGATATTTTTTTAATTTATACTATTTTGAAGATACATGGCTATATTATTTATATATAAGACACATAATATTAATTATACATGAAAATATTTATAGTATATATAAAATTAATTTGATCTATTTATTTAATATCTTAATAATATTTTATGATTAAATGAAGTTTAATTCTAGGCTATTTTATCATTTTTCAAAAACAGCAAATTAAAATATCTCTCTTTTTCTAGGGAATCATAGTTTTTAAAAAAGGGTACTACTTGTTCTTTTCATTCTACTTATTTACAAAGTATTGAAAGTTGAAAAATAATTATAAGTAACCCTAAATGCTATTCTTGACTAGAACTATAATAAGCATTATGTAAAACTCTAATTCTAACCCTAACCTTAACCCTAACTATAATACTAAGTATGATACTAATCCTAACTCTAAACCCTACATCCCATCATTGATCACAACCCTAATAAAACATTTATCTTGACCCTAAAATTAATCAAGATTAAAAAACTATAGAAAATTGTAACTCTAAACCCTTACCCCAACCATAACCCTAAATCTCATAGTACCTATGATATTAATGATAAATCTAAAACCTACATCCCATCACTAACCACGTCCTCAATCTTAACCTCACACTCGCCCTAATATTAACCCTAACACTAACCCCTTACCCCAATTGTAGCTCTAAATGTAACACTAACTATCATACTAATCCTAATTATAAATGTTACATCGTAACCCTAACTATGAGCTTAATCTTACCCTAACCCTGAACCCTAACACTAACCCTAACTCTAACCATAACTATTAACATAATACTACTTCTAATTGTAAATCATTTAAATCTTATCCCTAACTCTACTTAGACCATTGATCCTAATCATAATGAAAAGCTTAACTCTTATACAAACCCTAATACTAATCCTAAGCCTAATAGTAACCTTCACATCAACCATATTTAGACCATTGACTAGGTAATCATAATGCTCAGTTTGAAACTGATACTAAACCATTGACCCTATTCGTCATGCTAAGTGAGAGCCTTATTCTAAACCTAATAATATTCCTAACTCTAAGCCCTACATCCCATCACTAATGATGACCCTAATCTTACTCCAACCTTGACTCTACTATGAACCCCAACCCTTACTCTAAATGTAACACTACCTATAATACTAATCCTAACTCTAAATCCTACATCATAACCCTAGCCACACCCTAAATATTACCCTAACCATATCCCTACTCCTGACCCTAACCCTAACCCTAACCCTAACCCTTACCCTTACCATTACCCTAACCCTACTATATCTCTACCCTTAATAATTAACATAATACAATTCCTAACTCTAAACTGTACATCATAACACCAAACCTAATTAGACCATTGACCCTATTTGTCAAACTAACCTTAACCCTTATTCTCAATGTAATACTAATCCTAACTCTAAACCCTACAAACCATCGCTAATCACTACCCTAATTTTACTCTAACCCCGACCCTAAGACTAATCCCAAACCTAACCATAACTCTAATATTTAACCTTAACCCTAACTGTAGCCACAACCCTAACCCTAATAATAACCTTAACTCTAACTATAACTCTAATTGTAATTGTTAACATAATACTACCCTAACTAGAACTGGAACCCTACCATTGACCCTAGGTGTAATGCTAAGGTTAACTGTGATACTAACCCTTATACTAATCCTAACCCTAACACTAATCTTAATACTAACCCTAATTACACCATTGACCCTAATAATAATAATAACACTAAACTTAACCGTAACTCTAACTACACCATTGTTCCTAATCATAATACTAACTCTAACCCTAACACTAACCTTAACACTAACCTACTTACACCATTGACCCTAACATGAACCTTAATCGTAATAGTAATTAAAACATTAACCTTAATCCAAGTACTCACCCTAATATTAATTATAACAGTAACACTAACACTAAGTGTAACACTCGCCCTAACCCTTATATAATTATAGATTAAAATTCATTAAATATCTTTCATGTTGTGTTGCGACTGTTACTAGCTTATATATACTTATTATATATAAATTATATCGAGAGATAGCCTTCTTGAGGTTCCTATTTTCATCAAATTGCAAGGTTCAATAGGTGCCTTGCAAAGGATATCTCTCGATGTAATTTTTATATAATAAGTATATATAAGCTAGTAGCAGTTGCAATGGAACATGAAAGACATTTTATGAATATTAATCTATAATTATTTAAGGGTTGGGGTTAGTGTTATGATTACCAAAGAGATCATCCTTGTACCACTAAAACTGCTTAACAAATTCTTGTAGATGTACTCATCTCATTCTTGGCTCTAACCAGTCACATCTTTTATTAGGAAATAATGTTGAAAATGTCATGTGCAACAATCTTGATGTGACATATTCCTTGATAAGAGATGTAGCTATAGCAGGTCATTCAATTAATGAAGATGGAATTGTATTGGGGTTATTAACCCATGCATGGATTAATTCCATTTCTCTTTGAGCATTAGGTGGTCTTTAATCCATAGATGTCGTGTGCTCAATTATATTACCTTCATCTAGCTCCATGACTGGACCCACAAATATGACTTTATTTGCATCAGAATCAAATTCCATGTGCATTATCTTCAATCTGTTAAAAATATTCTCATCAAAATTTCTTTGTAGTTCATTGTTAGTGGTTTCATCAATTCTAACATCTGGAAAAAACTTGTTGTGCTCTACTTTGTATTTCAATGTTTTATACACATGATCCCTATTTATAGTAAAGTTATAATGTGTGCCACATTGATCTCTCCTGCAAACAATAATCATTGGAAATGCTCTGTTATATGTGGAAAAACTTTGGATACTTGTTCTACATGTTGTGGAAAACTTATCGTGTGTCCTTTGTATTCATATTGACTACTAATTGCATGTGTAACAAATCTAAACCTTGGATGTTTACCAAAGAGATGATCCCTATACTGCAAAAACTACATGACAAATTCATGTAGTTGCACTTGCCTCATTCTTTTCTCTAACCAATCACATCTTCCATTAGGAAGCAATGTTGGAAATGCCATATCTAACAATTCTAATGTGACATGTTCATTGATAGTAGATGCATCTATAGTTGGCCATTCAATTAATGTAGATGGAATTATACCAAAGTTATTAACCCATGCATGGATTAATTCTATTTTTATTTGAGCATTAGGTGGTCTTGAAGCCATAGATGTTGTGTTCTCAATTATATTACCTTCATCTATCTCTTTGACTAGACCCACAAATATGACTTCATTTGCATCAAATCAAAACTCCATGTCCATTTTCTTCAATCTATTAAAAATATTCTCATCAGAATTTCTTGGTAGATGATTGAGAGCAGTTTCATCAAATCTAACATTTCCATAAAACTTTTCATTATCTACTTTGTATTTTAATTCCTTTTACACACAATCCCTATTGATGTAAATTTATAATTTGTGCAACGTTGATCTCTCCTACGAAAAATAATGAATGGAAAATGCTCTATTGGATGTGGAAAAACTTTGGATACTTGTTCTACATGCTGTGGAAAACTTATTAATTATGTGTCCTTTGTTTTTATATTGACGACTAGTTGCATGTGTAACTTTCAGTATACGAATAAAATGTGCAATCAACATCTCTTCAACCTGAGACAAATTTGTAAGCTCTTCTAGTTGAGAGCCAAGATCCATATTGTTTGTAGATGAAAATCTATGATTTCATCTCTCTTGTCGACATTTGTTGCATAAAGGACATTTAGAGTTGTGATATACTTTCATTCCAAGATATGATTCTTGACAAACATAAAACATATTTGGAGTTTTCAAACTATCTAATTGAAGTGTATACTGCATTTAGAATCTCCTAAATTTAGTGTGAAGCATACCCTTTGGGTTTGGCATATTTCCTATAGTACCTTCCACATCTACATTCATTTGTAATTGACTTCCACGTTATGTTTCAGGCACACATTCCATGGATGTTGAGTTTTCATTTTCAACATTTAACTAAGTGTTTGTAAATTAGGTTGATGGTTATATCTCTCACTTGGTTGTGGATCACCTTGTTTACCTTCATGTCTTTCTTCACTTTCAAAAATAGAGAGCTGCTAAATGTTCATTGATGATTTATTCTTTCTAAATTTGTTTCATTTATATTTGAATTTATAATTGTTCCACTATTACTTATGACCTTCTTCTAGTAGACCTTTGTCTATCAACTTTATTGCATCTTATTCTCTATTTTTCTCTTTGACTTTCTATAATTTCTTCTTGTTGACATCTATGGTACTCTCATTGATATCATATTTGATATTGTCTTTGATATTGTATTTGATATTGTATTTGATATTGTATTCTTTACTCATCTGATTCAAAGCTCAATCTTGGTCACACCATAGCTATTATGAAAGAAAGGCAAAGTTAGAAACCTAAATAGAGTTTATACATTGAATATATAATAATATTCTATTATTTAGAAGGAATTATTGTAAGATATTATAGATAGGAAGTAATAAATATTGTAGTATCATGTATATTGTCATAATCATAAGATGCCATTTACAACAATATGGTGGCATTGCCTTTAACATAAGAAACTCAAAAAATATTTAAGTAAATATTAATTATTATAATTATATATATCCATTACAGATTGTGTATTCATTTGAAAAGCTTATATATTTATTTATAAAATCCTGTTTATATCTATATATACATGCATTTCTTTGGAGATAAGGATTAAAATATGTTAAAAATATATAAATTTTATTTGATATTAATATACATATTAATAATGCATGTGACTTTAGAGATTACATTATTTTATTATGTTTAAATACATATTATACAAAATCATGATATGTATAAAATGAGAGGGTATACATTTTAACAAGTAAAGACAACGAGAGCTAATAAATTCTAATAATTATACAAACATAGAGACAATGAGAGGAAAAATATTGTAACAAAATGAAAATGAATACTTTAATAAGATCAATTTATTGATATGAAATGGTCTAAAAGGCCATTTTTGTGAAAAAAAAAATCATAAAAAAGAACATTTGATCTCTTATTTCTATTGACGTGACTTTTTTATGGTCTCGCCAATAGAGTGAGAATTATCAGCGAATACCAAAGTATCGACCAACTTCACCTGAAAAGGTTTACTAGAGAGAAAAATCTCCTAGCCTCCAAGCACTTGGTAGTCAGGTCATAGTGGTGTGGGAGTGGTTTAGTTGGACATGTAAGTGTTTGTGATAAGGGGTCTACTGGTTTCAAGCTCACCAAGCATGAAAGACTTAGGAAAGGGGATAAGGTTTCCTACAAGTAACAATTAACTTCGACAAGGAAAATACAAAAGATTGATTAGAGATAGAGTAAACATCTACCTATAGTCATATTATAAACTTCCGAACATCAAAGATTCTTAAAATAAAGAACTGATAACCATACTAAACATATGCATGATCATCAACCACAACGTACATTATTAGTGAAAGTAAATCCTTTCATTTAACTACAAAAAAACTTGAGAAGAGGATATAGGAAAGCATACAACATGAAAGTCACTTGCTAAATTCAAAATCAAGGACAACAAAAAGTGCAACACCAAGAGTAATCCATGGTTCTAGAGGAGCATTAAGCTACTGGAACTAAGAACAACTAAATCCATGGCTCTAGAGGAGCATTAAGCTATTGGAACTAAGAACAACTAAATCCATCACTCTAGAGGAGCATTAAGCTACTAGAACTAAGAACAACTAAACTAAAAGCAAAGAGTGCAAGAGAGCTTGTATAATTTCTATGGACAAAAAAATCATCAATTCTCTCGACCCTTAGAATAGTGCCAGACTTCTTATTTATAGATGAGACCCACTACATTAGAATCTACAACCTATACAACCTACCTATTTACATTAAGTACAATATTACAGCCTGTACTACCTACATTGTCAGAACTACCTTACTATATTACAAAAAAAAAGGATACAACAGAGGAAGAGAGAAGAGAAAGGGAAATCCTACAGAATCAATCCTCAAGGAGACACCATCATAAGTTATAAATTAAGTTGAAATTTGTACAAATTATTTTTATTAAATATGAAATAAGAATACTCAAACAAAGACAAAAAAACAACACATTTTTTTCAATTGTAAAAAGTTATAAATTAAGTTGAAATTTGTACAAATTATTTTTATTAAATATGAAATTAGAACACTCAAACAAAGACACATAATATCACATTCATAGTAGTTCACCATAACATTTTTTATAAAGAAAAATATGATAATAATCTCTAACATATTCTTATATAGAAACGTTACATCTCAACATTTAAATCCATAAATCCTACACCCTCATCAGAAAATACAAAACCATTAGATTCTACAGACCTTTAATAGAAATCTTTAAGTCATCCAAGGCACTTAAAAATACACACAAAAAATTTTATATAACAAATTTCATATATCCTTTATGATCGATGGATGTACGCAGCCTATATCAAAGCTCTCACTTTTGTAGAGGTGGGAAGGACGTTGGAAGTTAGCTTTACACCTACCAATTCCATTGGCAAGAAGTTCAATAGGTAATTTTACTGTGACTTTTGTAGTAAACCCTAGTTCTACTTTGTTATATAATTAATTTCTTCCTTCAGGTATGTTTTATTGTTTCCCAATGGATCAATTTTTGAAGTTTCAGTGACTGCAAAAGCATGGTAGAAGCAGTGCAAAAGGAAGTACAGAGGAGGAAAATTTTACATGTTCAGAGGGACTATCATGTGAACCAGTGTGTCCTACAGAAAAGCATTTGTTGTGGGGAAGACAATACTTGCTAAGGAGTTGTTCAATAGAAAGAGTCAAGTTTTCTAATTGATGTGTGAAAAGCAGCTTAGGATCTTTGCAACTACAATATCTTCAATGAAGATTTGATGCTTTGCCATAGAACCTGTGATGTTGGAGCTAGTTGAGGAGCCTCTATCTTTTCAAGTTCTGGGCAGACACATTGGCAGCTAAGAAGACTTTTGGAGACAAATTAGTATTTAACTTTAAGCATTCAATTCAAGGAAATTGTCTACTGAAATTGTTAGCAAGGCTGATAGCAATAATGTCCATTTGGGGCCTACTTGTGCAATCCTTATTGACTTCACAGTTTGATATTTATTATATGGTTGTATATTTTTTATTTTGTAGTTGATAGTTGGAGATATTCAATATTCTAGTTGTATTGTTGGTGAATATGGTTGAATCCCATAATATCACCTACCTTTTGATTTCTATATAATGGCTACTCTGCCTCTCTTTTCTCAAGGCAATTTGGGGCTTTTGCATATTTATTTGTTTTGTGATCAGTAGATCACTAATTGATTGATTTAGTTGCCTTCATTGTGTTAGGCCATTTCTCTGTCATGAAAAAATCCTTTGAAAGTGGCCTCCTCCCTGCAAATGTTTCATGGTTTGTGTCTTGCCCTGTGTGCTTGATGTTGTCACTAAGCTCTAGTCTGATTTGTGCGTGCTAATTCGCAAAGTCCTAAAAGTTATTCAAATTCTAGGGTCTGTAGGAATTTATTTCAAAATCTACCACAATGTCGAAAACCCACAGTGTTTTAGAAAATCCATGATGTTTTCAACCTTTTTGGCCTGCATGAAAACCCTCGATGTTTTCAGCTTCCTTGTTTACCTTTATGTCATGTTGAAAATTTTGTGTGTTTTCGATCTTTTGCTGAAAACCCTTGTTGTTTTCAACCTTTGCCTTCTAGCTTTGTGCACTTGTCTTTTGGTGCCGAAAATTTTGTGTGTTTTCGACCTCGGTCTTAACTGTGCAAGTCCGACTGGATGGTGGGCTCGGGTCTTCAAAGTTGCAAAGTGATTGGTTGTCGTATGGCCGCATGTCAGACTTTTCTAACATGCGATCATGCGACTGCCTGCCACTTGTCCGTGTGGGTCCCGGTTCTTAGCAGTTGGTGGCTTCTTTGGCAGTGGTCCTGAAGGTGGTGATGTGGTAGCCTGTGATTGGCTGTCGCATGGTCGCATAGCCTAATTTTTTGGCTATGTGATCATGCGACTACTTGCCATGTGTCCTTGGGGCCCATTGGCATATGGTGACATGCTGAGTTCAGGTTGGTTGCCAGTGTACCGAGGTGGTAGGGGGTTTGCAGCTAGGTCCTATGGCAGGTGTGACTTGGCAATTGGGACAAGTGGTGGTGTGACATGTGGTGAATTCCTATGGTGATCTAATGGCCTTGTTGCATGATTGCAAGGGCCATTTCCATGGCTTGCGATCATGCAAAAAACCCCTTAGTGTTGATTTCATGTAGTGTGGCGGTTCCCGATTGGTTGGTGGGTGGCGACAGTTTTTCTGGTGGTTGAGGTTGGCGGGTTGTCACATGTTCGCATAGCCCATTTCTAGGTTATGCAATCATGCGACAGGGTGCCACATGTGCTGGGGCCTGTTTGTGGTTGTTTGGTGGTACCGTTGGCAGATGGTGTCATGGCGGTCTTCGGTTGGTCCGTGCTGGTAGGTTGATAGATTTAAACGTGGACCCGATTAATTTTCTTGGTGTTTTTGGCAGTGTGGATAAAATATTTGGCGGCCCAACAAAATCTTCTTCCTATCGTCGGTTCATGTGATGTTTTAGCGGTAGTGCTATTATTTTCGTGAACTGGCGAAATGTCTTCAGTCGCCAGTTCGCTAGATAACTTAAGGGGTTATTTTGGCACGTGCAGTCATGTGTTCCCTAAATCTAACTGGGGTTTAGACTTTCATTTCATAATTGGGATTTTCCTTTGTCGTGTGTTCGCTGAAAGTAACCCAAGGTTCTTGGATGAGTTTAAAGCCATGAACCCAAGAAGATAGGAGGATCTACAGTGGGGACTTAATGTTTATCTTAGTTTGATCGCCGATGCACTGTTAGTTTCTCGGCGGTGGCAGTTGCGGGAAGGTAGAGGATAGCGGGTTGTCGCATGTTTGCATAGCCCATCTCTAGGCTATGCGATCATGTGACAACGGTCTGAGCATCGCCGTTGTGGAGGTAGGGATTTGGGGGGTTGTCATTGTTGTAGGGGTGATATGGTCGGGGACTTTGCAAAGGTTTGTGACCGTTGACTGCAACTAAGAGTCTATGGTCACATGATCACAAGGGTGAGTTGGGTGCCTTGCGATCATGAGACCAAGCATAAAGTGAAGCCTAAATTTTTGTGGTGGTTAAGTTGATGATAGCGCAACTGTGCAACTAGAGGCAAATGGTTAAGGAATATGAAGCCCGTGAATGCATGGTGACCATTTATTTTCAAATTTGGATTTGCAGCGACAAGAGGTACCCAAAATTTATGGTTTTCTGGCCATTTCTTGACCTGGTTGGTGAAGGCTATACCCTAGCTTTCTGTAGCTTGTTGCAACCCATTTTGGGTTCCCATGGCAGCTAGTGGTATAAAGTGTCAAAATTTTGACTTATTTAGGGTTCCATTCTGTTTGGTTCCAGTGGGAAATAGAAGGCTCTGTCACATTGCATGTAAGCTAAATAGAATTCCTAGAAGTCTTTTGCAGGTTATTGAAGCTAGTTTGATTTCTGTCTTACTTTGATCATGTACATGACTCATTATACTTAATGTAAGTTTTTCATGCTTCCAAGTCTCTCCTTGATGTCATTCTTGTGAATCTTGGATTTTCTGATCCATTGCATAGGGTTCCCTTTGCATATGTTCTTGTCTTTAGTGCTTGGTCTAGGATCAGGTGAAATATACTTTAGAGGGGACATAGATTCAGTCTTGGTTGTCTACAGAAGGATCTTATAAGTAGTGGATGGGATGGAATGTTTACATTTATGGCTATGAGTCTTTGACAATAGTTGGTTCATGTTCTCATTGTTTGTATGTGAGGTCTGCCCAATGGACAATGGCATTGATCAAGGGCTAGTATATTCAGTGGAGTCTAATGTTTGATGGGTTTAGGCTATTTCCTGCATCTCTATATATCAATACCATCACCAGTAATACCCTTCACAAGACCATTTCACCCTGCATAGTAGAGTTGATTCAATGAATGCCTGGTTAGCATTTAGCAATCCTTTACTATGATCTGCTTTATGAATCCAGAAGTATAGGGTGTGTAGTGAGTTTGAATTTTGTGTGGATTAGGTGCACCTGCCTTGGTTTTGCAGAGCCAGAAGTAGAAGAGGGCATTTTAAGTCCCTATAGTTGGTCTAGTTACCCTAAGACCTCATAGCATTTTGGAGTTAACCATTCCTAAAATCCATTTGAGGGTATATTGGCAGCCATTTGTGCATAAGAGTTTTCAGACACCAACAAGATGGCGACTCCACTGGGGAGAACAATGAAAAAGAATAATAGCTGTTAGAATCTCTGGTTGCAGTCATATTGAAGTATTCAAAATCTTATTGACTAGATTTATTTGCCCATCCGAGTCACCAACAAGATGGCGACTCCGCTGGGGAGGCCATTGGAAAGAGTCAAATACAAAAACAAAGCATTTGCTGAAATTTTCTCACCTAGTTGTGAGTGGCGGCTCTGATTTGTCTCTGTTTGATCAGTGTTCCTTCTGATAAACAGTGAGTTACTTGGAGTTTTATATTGGTTGGGAGCAGCTCTACATTGCAAAATCTGATGGAGTTCCATGGTGAGCTCAAAATCTACCCCCGCCTTCCAGTCAAAAAAGTTTTCTACTGCAAAACTTTCAGGTATTTATGATTACAATGTTTCCCTATCAAGTATTTAGTGCAAGTATAAAGGGAGGACTGAAATAAGATGAGTGGCTCGCATCCTGTTTCAAATCAAATGGAAAATTAGGGGAAAAGTCAGTCTAGGAGGCTAGGTTTTCTTAGGTTGGATAGGCCTTTGGACTATGTTCTTCCAAGGTCCCCTCATTCTTTCCCTAGTGAGCTTTTGGGTTTGATTCCTGCCTTTGATTGTAAGTTTGATTCAGCAGTCAGATATGTCCTAGAGTTCTATAGATTCATTATAGAATATCAAATTTTGGATGAGGATGTTGGCATGATGTTTTTTGGGAGATCCCTTAAGGGAGTTGCATCTAATTGGTATCTAAATTTTCCCCCAAAATGCATTTCTCCTTTGACTGAATTCAAGTGGTTGTTCTTGGAGGAGTTTGCTGATGATAATGAATGGAATGAATTGCAAAAGGACCGTTAGCAAAAGGGGAATGAATGTTGTATTCCAGAGAAATCCATTTCTAGTGCTAAGGGTACCTCTTCTAATGAATCTTTGTCAGACGAGTATTCAGATTGTGGTAGTGAGCAGGAATTAGGGTCAAGGTGTGCAGGATCCTCCATTTATTCAGAAATGTCTGAATATGATTTTAGTGGCTATTCAGGTGAGGATGATGAATGCAGTGATGCTGATGTGTCCTCATGTGAATCAGATGAGGCATGGGAGGAAGAGAGTAATGGTGGAAGTAAACACTCCTTTAGTGAGGAGTATGAAGACAAGGAAGTGGTGTTTGAATGTGATATCAGTGAGTCTTCATATGGTTCTGATTTTGCTTCATGTGCTGTGAGTCTCCATGAGGTTGAGATGGGTACTGATTTTAAAGTGTTTTCTAATGCTTTATATGATGAAGAATTTGACTGTTAGCCCATTTTTTGTCATGATGTTCAGCATGGTGCATTGCATGGAGTTATCAATCCTCTATTTGAAGAACATGTGGAGGCCTCAGATCTAGTTGAATCAGGATGCCCATTTTCTAGCTGCGGGTATCAATCTGACTTTTCATTTGAGGTCCAGCTGGTTACACCTATGGAAATGCAAAGACATGATCTAGATGAGGCCTTTCAGTAGGCAGAGTATGAGTTCTTTGTCTTTCTAATTGGTGGCATACATGAATCAGTGGAGAAGAATAGGCTCTTATCTGATGGTGCTGATCATTGGCATGCTAAATCTTGTCTTCATAGTGAGCAAGGAGAAGAGAGTGCAAATATTTTTTACATGCACTATGAAGACAGTTACTTTGTTCTTCCTGATTTGATGATTGAACATGTTGACAAGCCTAAGGAGACAAATGAAAACAAAATGTTTGGTGTGCCTCATGAAGGAAGAAATGAAAATCAAACTTTTGACAGAGGTAGGAATTAACTTATGTTTGTTGCTGTAGGTCTTTGTAATAATGTACACTCTGTAAATATCTTTCCCTTTCCTGTTGTGTGCCTTTCCTTCCTATTCCCTACATTTTTTTGAGTTCCCTATTTCTGTCTAGTGGTTGGTCTGCTCTCCCAGTGATTTTGAATTCTTGCCATGCCTGCAAGAGACATGCATCCCCAACTAGAGCCACTATTAGGCCATTTCTCTATCATGCAAAAATCCTTTGAAAGTGGCCTCCTCCCTACAAATGTTTCATGGTTTTTGTCTTGCCCTATGTGCTTCATGTTGTCACTAAGCTCTAGTGTGATTTGCGCGTGCTAATTTGCAAAGTCCTGAAAGTTATTCAAATTCTAGGGTCTGCAGGAATTTATTTCAAAATCTGCCACAATGTCAAAAACTCACAGTGTTTTAGAAAATCCATGATGTTTTCGACCTTTTTGGCCTGCATGAAAACCCTTGATGTTTTTGACTTCCTTGTTTACCTTTGTGTCATGTTGAAAAATTCTATGTATTTTTGGTCTTTTGCCGAAAACCCTTGTTGTTTTCAACCTTTGCCTTCCAGCTTTGTGCACTTGTCTTTTGGTGCCAAAAAATTTGTGTGTTTTTGACCTCTGTCTTAACTGTGCAAGTTTGACTGGATGGTGGGCCCTGGTCTTCAAAGTTGCAAAGTGATTGGTTGTCACATGGCCACATGTCAGACTTTTTTGACATGTGATCATGCGATCACGTGCCACCTGTCCATGTGGGTCTCAGTTCTTAGCAGTTGGTGGCTTCTTTGGTAGTGGTCCCGGAGGTAGTGATGTGGTAGCCTGTGATTGGCTGTCACATGGTTGCATAGCCCAATTTTTGTCTATGCGATCATGCGACCGCTTGCCACGTGTCCTTGGGGCCCGTTGGCATATGGTGACGTGCTGAGTTCTGGTTGGTTGCTAGTGTACCAAGGTGGCAGGGGGTTTACAGCTGGGTCCTGTGGCAGGTGTGACTTGGCAGTTGGGGCAAGTGGTGGCGTGACATGTGGTGAATTCCTATGCTGATCTAATGGCCTTGTCACATGATCACAAGGGCCATTTCCATGGCTTGCAATCATGCGACAAACCCCTTAGTGTTAATTTCATGCGGTGTGGCGGTTCCCGATTGGTCAATGGGAAGCGGCAGTTTTGCTGGTGGTTGAGGTTGGTGGGTTGTCACATGTTCACATAGCCCATTTCTGGGTTATGCGATCATGTGATAGGGTGCCACATGTGCTAGGGCCCATTTGTGTTTATTTGATGGTCCTGTTGGTAGATGGTGTCATGGCGGTCTCCAATTGGTCCGTGCTGGTAGGTTGATAGATTTGAAAGTGGACCTGGTTAATTTTCTTGGTGTTTTTGGCGGTGTGGATAAAATATTTGGCGGCCTGACAAAATCTTCTTCTTATCGCTGGTTCGCATGATGTTTTAGTGGCAGTGATATTATTTCCGTGAACTGGCGAAATGTCTTCAGTCACCAGTTCGCCAGATAACTTAAGGGGTTATTTTGGCATGTGTAGTAGTGTGTTCACTGAAAGAAACCCGAGGTGCCTGGATGAGTTTAAAGCCATGAACCTGGGAAGATAGGAGGATCTACGATGGGGACTTAATGTTGATCTCAGTTTGATCGCCGATGCGTTGTTAGTTTCTTAGTGGTGGTAGTTGCGGTAAGGTAGAGGATAGCGGGTTGTTGCATGTTCGCATAGCCCATCTTCAAGCTATGCGATCATGCGACAATGGTCTGAGCATCACCGTTATAGAGGTAGGGGTTTGGGGGGTTGTCCCAGTTGCGGGGGTGATATGGCCGGGGACTTTGCAAAGGTTTGTGGCCATTGACTGCGGCTAAGAGTCTGCGATCACATGATCGCAAGGGTGAGTTGGGTGCCTTGTGATCATGCGACCAAGCATAAAGTGAAGCCCGAATTCCTATGGTGGTTAAGTTGATGACAGTGCAACTGTGCAACTAGGGGCAAATGGTTAAGGAATATGAAGCCCATGAATGCATGGTGACCATTTATTTTCAAATTTGGATTTGCAACGATAGGAGGTACCCAGAATTTATTGTTTTCTAGACATTTCTTGACCTAGTTGGTGAAGGCTATACCCTAGTTGTCTGTAGCTTGTTGCAACCCATTTTGGGTTCCCATGGTAGCTAGTGGTATAAAGTGTCAAAATTTTGACTTATTCAGGGTTCCATTCTGTTTGGTTCCAGTGGGAAATAGAAGGCTTTGTCACATTGCATGTAAGCTAAATAGAATTCCTGGAAGTCTTTTGTAGGTTATTGAAGTTGGTTTGATTTCTATCTTACTTTGATCATGTACACGACTCATTATACTTAATGTAAGTTTTTCATGCTTCCAAGTCTCTCCTTGGTGTCATTCTTGTGAATCTTGGATTTTTTGATCCATTACATAGGGTTCCCTTTGCATATGTTCTTGTCTTTAGTTCTTGGTCTAGGATTAGGTGAAATATACTTTAGAGGGGACATAGATTCAGTCTTGGTTGTCTACAAAAGGATCTTATAAGTAGTGGATGGGCTGGAATGTTTACATTTATGGCTATGAGTCTTTGACAATAGTTGGTTCATGTTCTCATTGTTTGTATGTGAGGTTTGCCCAATGGATAATGGCACTGATCAAGGGCTACTATATTTAGTGGAGTCCAATGTTTGATGGGTTTAGGCTATTTCCTGCATCTCTATATATCAATACCATCACCAGTAATACCCTTCACAAGACCATTTTACCCTGCATAGTAGAGTTGATTCAATGAATGCTTGGTTAGCATTTAGCAATCCTTTACTATGATCTGCTTTATGAATCCAAAAGTATAGGCTGTGTAGTGAGTTTGAATTTTGTGTGGATTAGGTGCACCCACCTTGGTTTTGTAGAGCCAGAAGTAGAAGAGGGCATTTTAAGTCCCTATAGTTGGTCTAGTTACCCTAAGACCTCATAACATTTTGGAGTTAACCATTCCTAAAATCCATCTGAGGGTATATTGGCAGCCATTTGTGCATAAGAGTTTTCAGACACCAACACATTGGTGGCTTTGGTTTGCTAGGTGTTTTGTGTGGGTGTTCACATGATGTTTGCATGCAATCAAGTTGACACATTGTTGTAAATCTCTTGAGCATTTAGGAAATGCTTATGGGCTACTTTCATCTATCATGAGATGGCTGCATTAGTGTTCACATGGAATTTTCTGTGGGTGTTCACATGATTTTTTCTTGGCTTCAAGATGATCTCTTGAGCTACTTTCAGCTATCATGAGATGGCCGCATTAGTGTTTGTAAAAGTCACGCTTCTAAAGAAGTGTTGAGTATGGATCTTTACATTCCTGTAGGCTGTGAGAGGTGATATTGAAAGAGTTTTGATAATGTGAAGAATATTTAGATAGAGAGACCCTATGATGGTAAAGAATTGTTGTTGGTTGACAAATTGTAGGGACATAGGAAAGTCTTCAACAATTTAATGGGTATAGGCAGCTCAAGGTTTAGGCATATAATAAGGACCTGGGAAAAGTCTTTAACAGTCTTATATCGACACCAGACACACAATAAAGGCACCTAAAGGTTTCTAAGTGTGTTTATGGTCCATGAGATCACAAATTCATTAGGAAATCTTCTTGTTGAATAGAAAACCCAACCACTTAATCGTAAAAAGAAAAAGAACATGCAAAAGTAGACAATTTTCAATTTAGAATTTTCAGTTCAGGCAGAAAAACAAAAGGGTATTTTGAAATTGCAAGAATTTTATTTGCACAAGATTGCAAACAATTTTCTGTATTACCAAAAAATTTACAGCTAACAACTAATTGATGTTTGTGTCAAACCATGTCCACTATTTTTTCAACTAAGATGATATAAAAATACTAAGAAAGTGTAATTACATTTCATAATACAACAGTTTTACATTAGTTATTTATAAGATGCATGAATTTCTACTGAACACGGTCAGAAATTGGGATATACCAATGGATAAAAATACTACAAAAATGGCACAAGTATTTTAACTTAGATGATTGAAAATTCCCAGAAAGTGAAATTGCATTCTAGAGTCCAAACAACATTTTATGTAAACAAGTTTTGGTATACAAGTAATAAGGAATATGGAATTAAAGGCCACAAAAAAGACAGAGTCAAAGGCCATAATTTTTCAGCCAAATACTTGGATAGGGTTGGGGTACCTATCCAGTAGAATAATCCTTGTTGATAAGGATGCTCTCCTCAAACACCTAACATCTTCCAAGAACTTCAGACATTGACCCTCATCATATTCATCTTCATAAGGTCGCTGAATTTTGAATGCTTCGATAGAGGGCATACTTTGAAGCAAGCAACTTATTATTTCAACTGCTTTGTGGTCAAACTCAATAATTTCTGTTTGTATCATCTTGAGATTAAGATGTGGAGGCATGAGACAATCAGGTCTAGGAACTCTTGCCATCTCCTACATTGAAATGCCATGAATCAATAATTTAAGACAAACTCTGATAGCTTGCTTAAAAAGAACTGCTTTTATATATTATTTCTCTAAATTCAACATGTATGACCTAAAAATGCCAACTTATACAATAGGTCCAAAATTTTTGAAGTTTCTGTAAATACCTGAACAAATAAGCCTAGCATAAAGACCATCTCAAGATTTGGAAGCCTGTGAAATAGTTTCAATAGAGGAAAATCCATATTTGCTTCCCTTTCCAAGGGATGCCTCAGGTTTATTATAAGTTTCTTCAGGGATTGGAAATTGCCTAGCATGTCAAGAAATCTCCTTGCTGGAAACATTTCATTGCATTCAGGTTTGAATTCCAGTTCCGGTTCCCTTAAAGTACCTCCACAGTGAATTTCAAGAGAAGAGACTGCATAAGAAAGCTCATAGAACAGAACACCATTCACACAAATTCTTAATCATGAACCCCCTTAGAATTTCAAGTTTGGGGTAGTTAACTAATACAGACTCTAATCCATACATAAATTCCATATGAAAATGTTCGATACTGGATGAAAGGATAACACCATGACCTAAAAGCCCATCACATTGTGCCATTTCAAGTATCTGTAGAAGGGGATAGAGTGATACCAATGAGGCTAAAGATTCATTTGTCATTTGAACACCCTAGAGGCAACAACTAATGAGGTGGGGGAATCCAATAAAATCAATTGGGAAGCTGGTGAGAATGTAGGCATGCAGACAAAGTGTTACAAGATGCAAACATGAAAAGAGAGCAAGGATTTCTTCTAAATGTCTTGGATCAGTAGTGAAATTAGACAAACTGAGATGCTGGACATTGTGTTGAGATGCATATTCTACCCATTTACACACATTTTTAGGAGAGAAAGGTGACCCCATTTTGTCAATGTGAATGCCCTCAAGATCTCCTAAGTGCCAAATCAACATGTTGGAAATTATATTCTCAGCCCTTGATATTATCAGCGGATCCCTGGAAGCGAGTTCAGGAAATAGTGTGATCAAAGGTAAAAACATAGGGAGAGAAAGTGTGTTGAAAGAAACAAGACAATCAAGAAGTGTCTTGAGAGGGAGAGAAACCTCCACCTCTTGGAAAGAATGGAAGATCTAATAGCATTTTTTATTGGCATTTTTGATAGTATGAAAGCAACAAGACAATAAGGAAGTGTGCATGATGCATCGTGGGCAGACATGATCTTATGAGGAGATGCAGAAAATGATGAGATTGAAGACAATTGGAGCAATGAGAAAAAGTAAAATAATAAAAACAAAGCATGCACAGTATCTTAATGACTCAATAATTTCATATGACTACTTAGATTGAGCTTGCAATGTACCCAAAAGCAATGAGGCAAATAAAAAAACTAAAAAATGCACCCACTATAGGAATTTCAATAGAACTTTGGGAAGATTAAAAGATCACAATGGAAAACTGACACACAAGAGCATACAACAAGAAAGCTCATAGTGACAAATGAAGAACACATACAAAGGGTGCGGGTCTTGATTTATAGATTCTTGGTGAAGTGAATGGACAATTGAGATCTTGCTATAAAATCAATTGCTTACCCAAAAAAGACAAGTGTAATTAGAGGGTTTTATGAGATGGGGTAGTTAAATAATCAGATTTGAGAATTAAGGAGGTAGGTTTTTTTAAGAAGAGGGTTAAAATTCATTAATCACATGAAAATATAATAAGTCAACATGAGAAATACCTAACCAATCAAGCTTTAGTACCAATAAAGACTTGCACATTAACCGTGAAAAGGTAAGTGATTCCAATACCGAATATGCCATAGCCCCATGTGATTAGAGGCCCATTAAAATAGATAGTCTGTCACCTTGTTGCATTCTCAGAAAAAGAGCTACTCAATTTCAAAATATGAATAATCACCATGGTCAATTGCCAACTCGTTCCCTCCATCTACCTATTATGAAGGAGTTAGAAATTTAAACATTGAAATTTATTGAAACGGTTAGATCAACATTGAATTTTATTGAAATAGAGTTGTCACCTTACACAAAGTCAAATTGAAAGCCGACATGTGTCTTTAGTGTTTGAAAGATTAGATTATTGGGACAAGAGAGTTTTATGAGATGTGATGACTAAGTGATGAAGATTGTAGAATAAAGGATGAAGGATCTTGTTATCTTTCCAAAAAAGGTAGGATTTACTTTTAGAGGCCTTGAAAATTTCAATATTGATTTTTATTGAAATATGGAGCTGATTCTAGACAAAGTCAAACTAAAATGTGACATATGTCATTAGTTGTCTTATGAAGAATGAGGTATAAGGTTATTTGAATCATCAATTTTGCATATTTGACATTAGTCTAATTAATATCCAACCCCACGCTTACCCCTTATAGAATCCATAGAAAAACATTAAGAAAATATAATAATATGTGTTCTAAATGATATTGGTGCATATCAAAGAAATCAATTAATCAAATTCATGCATAATAGTTTAATTTTGAGAATATAAAGCATCAAATAGAAACATATCCTACATTGTTTCGAGGTTATTTTATCATTTTAAAAAAATAACAAATTAAAATATCTATCATTCTCTAAGATATCATAGTTAAAATAAAAAAATGCATTGCTTTTTCTTCCCATTCTCCTTATTTATAAAGTATTAAAAATTGAAAAATAATTAATTTATAAAGTATGAAGTAATATGAGAATAATTAATTAGTGTTAAAAATAATTGATATTTATGAAAAAATATAGTTTAGATAGACATTAATTTTTTTCTTAATGAATGTTAAATTTAATAAAATATAAAAATTAGAGATTTAATATTTCAAAAGTAAATTAGTTCTAACATTATAAATAATTAACAAATAGATCTTGATTCTACAACTTCCCGCTCTGCAACTTCCCACCCAATTTTGATTTTCAAACTTCAGGCTCCCATGCCTGCCTCCCCTAGGGGAGATTCTGCTCCCCTGGCTGACCCCCCTCCTAGACCTGATGGACCCTAGGCTATTCCCATGTTTTCCTTTGTCATGTTCCCAGTGACTGAGTCAACGGGGGAATCTCAAAAAGTGTCCTCTTTTGCTGATACCCCGTTGTCCCCTCTGAAACCCAACTAGAAAGGGGCCCTTGTTGGAGAAGCTCATCAATCTCTAGAGGCTTTGCTGGTGGACTTTGTTCAGACTGATGAAGGTGTTGAATTATCTCTCTCAGACTCATTGGTGAATAGAACGATAGCAGATTTCTAGCTGGCCTTGGATGGTCAATTCTTTAACTTTTGACCCACCATCGAAATGGTTAGAAAATGGGTGTCTAACTAGTGGAAGATCAAGGGTTCTATCCTAGTTTCTGCTATGCCAGGGGGACTTTATCTATTTAAGTTTACCACTCTAGAGGACCTATCCTATGTTCTATCAGGATCATGGGTTTATGGAAAGCACTTCCTAGCCCTCACAAAATAGAAACCCAGATTCAATTCGATGACAGAACTGACAAGAATGGCCCTAGTTTGGGTCCGTCTTCTAGGCCTCCCACTAAAATATTGGGATGAGCAAGTCTTTTGATGGATAGGTGACTCCTTCGGCTCATTCATTACAATGGACCAGGTGACCTATTCTAAATCCAGGCTAGTTTTTGCTAGATTCTATGTGAATGTTACTCTGAATAAAACCCTACCCAACTTTGTCATTTTGAAATCTAAACTAGGTAGATGGACCCAAGAGCTGGTGTATGAGAATGCTATCCTATTCTACCTAAACTATGATAGCAGAGGCCACTCTAGTGACACTTGCATGACCTCCAAGTTGGGAACTAAAAAAGGGAACAAGGACAAAGGAATGGCTGAGGGTCCACCCCCCATAGATGAAGTGGAAAAGGTGGAGACTAGGCCACCCTTAGTGGCTAACGAAACAGAAACCCTAGCAATTGAAGATCTGGCTCTAGAGGAAGGAGAGATCATCCCCCCCTAAGAGATGGAGGTGGGGAGCCCTATTCTCAGCTCTCTTGATCTCCTGACTATAGAGGAACCAATTCTCTAGCTAGTGGTGGAGTTGGTAAAGAACCCCCTGACGCCCCCCCCAGTGAGGAGGATGACTAACCTTATTGAGTTAGAACAACCTACCATTGTGGTTTCTTTGGAGCTAAAATCCCCAAAGCCGGATGCTAAACCTCCCCCAAATCTTGTGAAGAAGAACTCTTCCAACTCCCTTGATGGTTTGGAGGAAGATGATGGGGAATGGAAAATGCAGAGAAAGAAAACCAAACCTAAGAAGGCTGATGTGGGAATGGAAACACCCAAGGGAAGGCCTTCAGACCATGCAAGGAGATCAAGAGGGACCACAAGGGATGTTGCAATAGGTAAGCAGCAAACCCTGGAATCTAGTTTTAAAAGTAAAAAATTATTTTCCTTTCTTGGAATGTGAGGGGCTTGAACAACTCCCTTAAACAAAATGTTGTTAAACACTACATTTTTTTTATCATAAGGTTGATGTTCTACTCCTACAAGAGGTTAAGATGTCTACTAGTAAGTTTGTTATCCTTGTGCCCAATTTTTGGCTGGGTGCTACATTCCTTTACTTTGAAGCTGCGGGGGTGTCTAGTAGCATTGCTATGCTCTGGAACCCCAATAGGATAACTAGTTAGCTGGCTGCTTCTTCCCTGAACTTCCTTGTTGTCACCTTCAAGAAGAATGGAACTAAATGAATCACTTTAAATATTTATGCTCCTAATACCTAGTCTAGTAGAGCTTCCCTATGGGTTGATCTTGGCCATCAGATGGATCAGGACTATTCTGCAAACTCCTTACTGGCTAGTGACTTTAACACCCCCCTTTATCCCTCAGAAAAGTGTGGTGGTCTAACAGACTACTCTGATAGCATGGGGGAGCTGGCTGATTGTATCTCTTCCACCAGTCTTCTTGACATCACTCTGAAAGGGAACCCCTTCACTTGGACCAACAATAGGAAGGGACTCCATCTCATCAAGGTGAGGTTGGATCAGGTCATTACCACCTCTTCATGGAACCTTTGTCTGAACTCTACCTTGTCTTCCCTCCCTATAACTATGTTAGATCATAACCCCCTCCTTCTCTATTGGCATGACATCCCTAAAGTTAGCTCGACCCCCTTCAAATTTGAAATCATGTGGTATTCTCACCCATCCTTTAGAGATCAAGAGAAATTCTGGTGGAAGACTAACATCAAGGGTACTGCCATGTTCAGAATCACCAAAAAGCTTGAAATTATTAGAAGGGAGGTTAAAGGTTGGAGCAAACATAATTTTAGAGACTTTCGTAAAGAGAAAAAGGAACTATCTAAAACCTTAGAATCCCTCCAGGCCCAATTGGCTTCTGGAAGTTACCCACCCTAGATTCAGGTGGAGGAGGAGTTGACTAGACACAAGTGGCAGGAAACCCTAAAAAAAGAAGAAATCTACTGGAACTAGAGATCCAAAATCTAGTGGTTTGCTAAAGGGGACAGGAACACGACCTTCTTCCATAGGTTTGCAAGCAACCATAAAAGAGGAAATACCATCACTACTATTAAGGATGAAGGAGGGAACGAGGTCAAGGAGAAGGATAAAATCAATTAGGTTGTGGTTAACTACTTTAAAGGGTTGTACTCTAATGAGGGTCCTATATGCCTGAACATCATCCAAAATGAGCTCCTAGACCACATCCAAAGTGCTATAACTATGAGGGATAATGAGATGCTTACAAAGTGGGTCTTTGATGAGGAGGTCAAGAATGCAGTCTTCGCTATGAAAGCTTACAAAGCCCTGGGGCTGGATGGATTTCCTATAACATTTTCTTAGGAATATTGGGACATTGTGGGGACTGATGTTACCCATGTTGCTAGAGACTTCTTTAGGACTGGGCACCTCCTCAAATAGCATAATAAAACCTACATTGTGCTTGTCCCAAAACATGACAATCCTACCTCTATGTTGGATTTTAGGCCCATCAGCCTTTGTAATACCTTCTACAAGATCCTTACCAAGATCCTAGTTGGCAGAATCATGACTCTTCTAGACAAGATTATTTGCACCACTCAAAAAGGTTTTGTTCTGGGAAGATAGATCCTGGATGTGGCCATAGCCACCCATGAAATCATCCACTCTATGGACAGAAGCAAGGTCCTAGGTATGGCCTTTAAACTAGATATTTCTAAAGCTTATGAAAAAGTTAATTGGTCATTTATGCTTAAAATTCTAGCTAAAATGGGCTTTAATGAGAAGGTTATTCACATTATACAAGAATGTACCCAAACTGTTAGCTTTTCTATGCTTGTCAATGGCACTCCTGGTGGCTTCTTCAAACCTGCGAAGGGTCTTAAACAGGGAGACCCTCTCTCCCCCTACCTCTTTATTATGGTGGTTGATGTTCTTAGCAAGAATCTAAATATGTTGTCCATTACAGGAAGAATAAAAGGCATCAAACTTTCTTCTACCCTCAGGTGGTGTTAGAATAGTTTGTGGATGACACCTTCCTTTTTGGGTATTCTTCAGTGATTGAGGCTAGATAGTGGAAAAAAATCCTTGAAAGTTATGCTTGGGCTTCTAAATAGTGTATTAACTATCAGAAGAGCCGATTTTTCTTCTTCAATACCCCCATGGAGTTACAGAAAAAGGTTCTTCAAATCCTAGGTTGTCTATCAGCTTCGCTCCCTTCTACCTACCTTGGCCTCCCCCTTACGGTTAAAGAGGTGTCCTAGGATTTCTAGAATTCCATCCTTGAGAGAACCTAGAGGAAACTCGCTGGTTGGAAGGGGAAGATTTTAAGCAATGCTGGTAAACTTCAGCTCATGGCCTCCACTCTCTAAGGGATCCTTGTTTACTTCCTATCCCTCTTTAAGATTAGAAGCAACATGGTAGAGAAAATTGAAAGAATTCAGAGAACCTTTCTATGGGTGGGGTATGAAGAAAAGAAGAGGACGTCTCTTGTCAATTGGGACACTATCTGCCTCCCAAAAAGAATGGGTGGTCTGGGACTAAGAAGAATTGGTTTGATGAATAAAGCCCTTTCCATGAAAGTGGCATGGAAACACATAGAAGGAAAGGCAGAGTGGTGTAGAGTAATGGAAGCCAAGTACCTCCAAGGACATCCCTACGAGAGGATGTACCATGATAGTGACCTCCCAAGTGGATCCAAACTCTAGATGAACATATGTAAATGTAAGACCCTTCTGTCTAAAGGAGCTTTTTGGAAAATTGGAAATGGGAGATCCATCAGATTCTGGGATGACCACTAGATCCTAAACCAACCTAACCTAGGCTATAGATTCAAACCTCTTATGGACTACCTCAGACCTGTCCTAGGTAATAGAGCCTCCAACAACATTACTGGTAGGGACTAGAAGGATATACCTACTTGGTTAAGGGATAGACTGAACCTTCAACAATTGGCCAATGAACTCATGGAAAACTTGACTAATATCAGAATATTAGGGTTTGATGACTCCATTATCTAGGCCCCCACCCAAGCTAGTACATTCTCAGCTAAATTGGCTTACAATCTACTTTTGAAGGAGGAGAGTAACCCAGGGGACTGGAAGAAGGTGTGGATCCCTCAGCTCATGCCAAAAATCATTTTTTTTTCTCATGGACTCTTATGCATAGTAAGGTCCTGACCCAGGATAATCTTATAAAGAGGGGATTCTCCATGACAAACAGATGTGTCCTATGTAAGAAGGAGGAGGAAACAGTGAATCACCTTTTCATCCACTATGATTGTGCCACTAGCATCTGGCAAGAGGTTATTGGCAAATTGGGTTTCTTGTGGGCCCTGGGAAGAGAAGTGCATCAATTTAATAATTGGAGATCTCCCTCCAATCACCCCCTCCTCCAACTCCTTTGGCATATGCTACCCTCTCACTTCTACTGGACCATTTGGAAGGAAAGGAACAACATGATTTTCAAGGAGGCTAGTAATCAGTCAGAGACTTGTCTCCATATTGGAACTAAGTTCCTATGTGAGAATGTCAAGGTGGCTAAGTGGAAGCTTCCCTCCTTTCCTCTTGCTACTTAGGAGGTTAGAATTGCTGACAGCTGGAATCTCCTAGCTGGCTTCTCCAGATTTGATGATGCTAAAAGGGTAGCTAGAAAAGCTACCAGATGGACCGCCCCTCTTAGAGGATGGACCAAATTAAACTTTGATGGGGCTGCAAATAATCTAAGCCAAGGTGGGGGTGGTGTTTTGAGAGATCATAAAGGCACTTGCCTGCTGGCTTATGCTGGGCCACTCAATAACTGTACTGTCACCTGAGCGGAGGGAATGGCCCTTCTTTGGGGGATTAAATTCGCAACCCAAATGAACATCAGGCTATTGGAAATCAAGGGGGATTCCAAAGTGGTTGTTGAGGCTATCAAAAGTGGAGCTAGTGTGGGGTGGCAGGTTAGCTCTATTATGCTGGAGATCTAGGAGCTGCTCAACAACTTCTAGTGCATGACTATTGGTCACACGTATAGAGAGGGGAATTCGATTGCTGACTTGATGGCAGCAATAGGCCTAAAGAAAATCAAACTTAATAGTTGGAGGGTGGTTAGCAATTTACCTACAGTGACTCAGCAACTCATCAGAGGAGAAATGAATATTACAATTTAAATGAGCCAAGATGCCATATTCATTATGAATCCTTCCTGGATCACATGTTGGCATGATCTAGCATTTTTTATGACTATGAAAAGGAGAACCCAAAACCCCATAAATAATCATCATTACCTTTCAAATGTGTGGAGAGAGAGTTGTCTAAATTAGAGGGCTTACTTTGCTAATAAGGATAGCAAGTGCGTCCTTGACATTATTGCTATTAATGGCACCTGTAGATCCATTAGATCTGGCTGTACGGAGCCCATCTCCCAAAATTTTACCCAAGGCTAGCATTTTAAGTATAATCTTTCCTCGAAAAGGCCATGCAAAAACAAGTGGTTTTTAATGATTTGCAAAAAAGCTTGGCTCTTAGGTTTTCAGGATATTCTGGTGTAGGAGGAGCAAAGCTTTGAAATGGGAGGCAATACTCTTTGCATCAAACCTGACAAGATCGACAAGGGTTTCACCTTTGATATGTTGGTGACTCATTATTGCAAAGAAATCAGCATATGGGGTTTTATGGAGTAAATGAAAGGTGGGCATGATGAGCAAATTTCCAAACAATTCATCTCATCTTGGAACAATAGGAGTGTCTCGGTTGGGGGCATCCACTTCCAGATTAACGAAGAGGTCATTGCAAAGGCATTGGGACTCTCTATGGAAGGGAGGAAATACAAAAAGACTAGTTGGACTCCCGACCCTATTAGCCTCAACTAGGTTTTCAAGAAAGGTGAGCATCCGATGAAGAAGAAAGGGGGTTATAACAGGGAAGAGCTGCCAGACTTATGGCCAAAATTTTTCCTCATTGTGATGAAATATTTTACACTGGAAGGTAAGTTCATTGTGTTTTACTACTACCACTTACCGTTCCTAAATCATATTAGAATTAAGGATTTAATTTCCATACCCTTCTATCTTTTTCATTCCATAGAGAGTAATATCTTGGATATTAAGCACAACCTTGATAAATCAATCCCTATCCTCCATTAGGGCCTCCTTCTCTATATTTACCACTTTCACAAAGCTATCTACTCAGCATCCCAACCCCTCCCGATTATCCAAGAGATGACCTAGGAGGAGTCCCCAACCAAAACTAAAAATCCCACCCATTCCATCTCCCAATCCATCCAGGTTATCTAGGAGTCTAAGTTGGGTGCTAAAGAGGGTAGAACCCACAAAAAATTTGTTAAAACCCCTTTCAATAGGAAGGAGGGTTAGGAGGAGTCTCATGTCTCTGAATTTGTGGAGAACAAAGATAAGAAGGAGTCTAATAGTACTTCTGAGACCAAATGAAGTCCCAAAAAATAGAGAATGATGGAGAGCCAGGTTAATCTAGAGGTGAACCTAAGTGGCTCAGGTCACCGGAGGTCTAATAGAATTGCCAAGGAATAGTGTAAAACTAGGATGATGGAAGTGGCCTCTAGAGAGTAGTCCCTATTTGAAAAAGAATCTCACACCACTACGTTCATGAAAGGTTCCTTGGATAATCATATGAGTCCTATTAGGATTGGTAACACTCCCCTACCCAACCTCCAGCAAACCATGGAAATCTCTAGTAACCCTACCCCACCCTTGAGTCCTTTTCAAGATCCCCAGGATAAGCCCCCCACCTCTGAATACAATACTAGGGTTCTGGCTGACAAAAATAAATTTAAAGGCACTCTCAAGATGAGGTTCTTTGATATGGACAAGGAAATTATGGACATCAAAAAGAATATAAAGGAACTGAAGCATCAATGCATGATGACCAACAAATTTTCCTTGAAGGTCATGCATGCTTCGACTACGACCCTTTGTAATGTGTCGGAAAAGCTAGCGGGCAACGGTCTAGAAGCGGATAAGGATAACATGGATCTTTTCTTATTCTTGTAGGAGGAGTGGGCTAAGACCTTGCTATCTAAGCATCTGGGTGGGAAGAACTAACTACTGGTGTTCATGTGCTAGTTATTTTTGACTGGGCATGGCCCTTGGATCCCCTGTTTTGCATTCAGGGTTAATGTTAGTTTTTATAGCTTTTGGTTCAGCTCTGCGTGGCTTATGACTATTATTTTAACTCCTACTCTTCATTTTAAGTACTCTGGTTTAATCCTTTTGATTAGTACTATCATTTATGTTTTTGATAGAGGCAGATTAGACTTGGTGATTCTGTTGTTAAACTATTTTATTTTCTTTGACTAGGGCCATTAATGTGCTTCTAGTCCCTTTGTTCCTTGGGCCAACACCCTCTTGCTTCTTTTTCTATTAAAAACATTATAAATAATTAATATTATCTTAGATACATTTTTAAAATAAATAATTGAGAATGAAAAAGTAAAATTTTAAAACTTATCTAACAAGGAAAGTTGAATAAAGATATGTATGTATCACTTATATGATCTAGAATTGTATATGTTTACATACATACATACATACATAAAATTTAATAGATATGTCAATGGGCCCTTGGTTTGTTGGTGAAGTTGTTTTGTTCTCAATGAGCACACTAGGGATCAAGCCTTACTGAGTGCAAAGGCTCTAACCCAATAAGGGATCTGACATTAGGATCATGCCCTAAATGAATTTAGGCTGAATGGATACCCCCCAGCTGAAGTTGAGCTTTCAACAAAATTTAATAGATACTTTTTTTATTTAAACTATTTTAAAGATACATGGAGCTATATTATTTATATATAAGACACAATATTAATTATATATGAAAATATAGATAGTATATATAAAATTAATTTGATCTATTTATTTTATATCTTAATAATATTTTATGATTAAATGAAGTTTATTTCTAGGCTATTTTATTACTTTTCAAAAATAAAAAATAATAATATCTCTCTTTTTCTAGGGAATCATAGTTAAAATTAAAAAAATGTACTACTTGTTCTTTTCATTCTACTTCTTCACAAAGCATTGAAAGTTGAAAAATAATTATAAGTAACCCTAAATGCTATTCTTGACCAAAACCATAATATGCATTATGTAAAACTCTAGTTCTAACCCTAACCTTAAACCCTAACTATAATAGTAAGTATGATACTAACCCTAACTCTAAACCATGTTGGAGATTTGCCAACAAGCCAGTGTTGACTGTATGTTTGTCACTAATGAAAACATATGGTAAGTGATGTGTGTGGAAGCCTGATGGATAGAGCCTTGAGTATATGTTTCCTAGATATGTTATCAGCATGATATCATAAGCACAGAGGTTGATTCTGAGTGAAGATAGTTATACAGTATCTTAATGACTCAATACTTTCATATGACTACGCAAAGGTTGATTATGAGTGAAGATAGTCATATAGTATCTTAATGACTCAATACTTTCATATGACTATGCAGAGGTTGATTATGAGTTGACATTATTAGCGGATCCCTGGAAGAGAGTTTAGGCATTTCCAAAATAGTGCATCCAAAGGTAAAAAGATAGGGAGAGAAAGTGAGTTGAGGCATTTGCATGTAGAGAAACCTCCACCTCTTGGAAAGAATGGAAGATATGACAACATTTTTTATTGGCATTTTTGATAGTATGAAAGAAAGAAGACAATCAGGAAGTGTGCAAAATGCATCATGGGTAGACACAATCTTATGAGATGCAAAAAATATGAGATTGAAGACAATAGGAGTAATGAGAAAAAGTAAAATAATAAAAATAAAGCATGCACACTATCTTAATGACTCAATACTTTCATATGAATGCTTAGATTGAGCTTGCAATGTACCCAAAAGCAATGAGGCAAATTAAAAAAAAAAAATATGCACCCACAATAGGAATTTCAACATAACTTTGGCAAGATTAAAAGATCACAATGGAAAATTGACACACAAGAGCATACAACAAGAAAGCTCATAGTGACAAATGAAGAACACATACAAAGGGTGTAGGTCTTGATTTATAGATTCTTGGTGAAGTGAATGGACAATTGAGATCTTGCTATAAAATCAATTGCTTACCAAAAAAAGACAAGTGTAATTAGAGGTTTTATGAGATGGGGCAGTTAAATAATCAGATTTGAGAATTAAGGAGGTAGGTTTTTTTAAGAAGAGGGTTAAAATTCATTAATCACCTAAAAATATAATAAGTCAACATGAGAAATACCTAACCAATCAAGCTTTAGTACCAATAAAGACTTGCACATTAACCATGAAAAGGTAAGTGATTCCAATCCCAAATATGCCATATCCCCATCTGATTAGAGGCCCATTAAGCCAGATAGTCTGTCAACTTGTTCCATTATGGGGAAAAGAGCTACTCAATTTAAAAATTTGAATAATCACCATGGCCAATTGTTAGTTCATTCCCTCCATCTATATATTATGAAGGAGGAATTATTTGATTGGCTTTCTAAAAAAAGTAAGATTTACTTTTGGAGGAGTTGGAAATTTAAACATTGAAATTTATTGAAATGGTTAGATCAACATTGAATTTTGGACATGAAATCTTGGAATTGCAAGATTTCAGACATGGCTTCCAAAAAATTCTCGAAGTCTAAGAAGGAAAAGTTAGATTTTGCGGAGGCCAAGACAAATGGCTACATCGATCTAGTCAGAATCAAGGAAATCTGGTGCTATGTCCTACAGGTGGTGGAGTATTTTACCCTTGAGGGTTGCTTTACTCATGCTCACTCTGACCACTTTATGTTCCTTAACCACTTCAAGTACAAAGATACTATTAACATACCCTATTACCTTCGTACTTCTCTGGTTAAAAGTATCAATGAGCATAAGAGCTCTCCTAAGAAAGATATTAAGCATGATGGTTTGATTCTTCTAATTTATGAGCATATTATGAGAACTATCCCTAAGCCTAGCTCTACCCCTTCATCTGAAAAGAACAAACAGAGTCCTATGACTCCTAAGTCTGGCTCTGTTAAGCAAAAGGTGGAGGATATTATGGGTAGTATCTCAAAGAAAATCTTCTCTGAAGAGACTGAAGCTGGGGACTACTCTAAGGGTTCCGAGACTGAGGATTCTAATGAGGATGAAACTGGATAGATTAAAGATATTCAAAATCCTGGTAAGGAGAGGGAGGATACTAAGGATTCTGATGCCATGTCTACCCCCAAAGATAATAAGGAGGAGGTTAACAGTAAGGACTCAGAGGAGGACAACAAGGAGATGACTGAGGTGAAGGATCAAGTGGATGATGAGGCTCACCAGAAGGGTATTGATGACTCTCAGGTGTGGGGAGCTAAGACTGATCATATGTGTACTGAGGAGAAGGATGTACCTAAAATAAAGGACCTTGAGAAAAATATTTAGGAAATTATGGCTGATCAGAAATGCAAATTTGTGGAAGAAGCCAATTCGGAAGGTACAATGGTGCATAATTCTCATAGTATTGAAGACCTTGTTGATACTGTGATTCAATATGCGGAGAAGAAAAAGATTGATAGGGATTTTAATAAAGAGGAGGTTCACATCTTGGATGTTTTTGTTGCTGGCATGAGGCATGATGTACCTGTCTCCCATGACCCTGAGGACAGTATTCAGGAGGGCAGCAGGGATTTTAGTGAATGCAAAGCTAGAGAGTCCTCTATTAAGCTAATTTTTGAAGACTTTAATGACAGGGAAGAAGTTACTACTAGTGTGTTGCAGATTGCCAAATCTGAGGCTCTCTACTCCTTCAGATTCAAAAAATAGTACTACCATGAGATAAAAAGGCTCCACTTGAAATGCAGGAAGTTTGAAGCTAATAATGCCATCCTCAATGAGAAAGTTGAGTCCTTTCTCAAAGAGGGCACTTCTAATTCCCCTACTATGGATATTAATGAAATAATGGATAAAGTTGATAAAACTCTTATTAATATCCTCCAGCATAGCATGGACAGTATGAAGGCTTCCAACACCAACCTCAAGGCTCTGGTCAATTTGCTGGAAAATGCTTCGGAGGAAGATAATGAGCTCAAGAATGTTCCTCTGGTGGATAGTGGTGGCCCTAGCTCCAGGACTCATGGGAGAAACAAGAAAAAATCCCCTCTAATGAAGAAGAATGTTGACAAGCTGAAAAGTGTCATTGGCCGGATGGACAACATTCAGGCCAAGATGGAGAAGATGTTGGATGAGAAAATAGGGGTTATGTATGTCACTTTTTAATCTGGTTGCTTTGCTATTGGTCTAGTTTTCTGTCCCTTTTGTCGCTATCTATGTAGTCCCTATTTTGGGCAGCTCAATGTTGTATGCCTCTTTTTTGGTATTATGATCTCTTCTTTCAATCTTTTAAAACTTGAATTGTAAAGGGTTTCAGGTCCCTTCAAAACCTATTTTTTCCAGTAATCAGAACATTGAATTTTATTGAAATAGGGTTTTCACCTTACACAAAGTGAAATTGAAATGTGACATGTGTCTTTCATGTTTGAAATATTGGATTATTGGAACAAGAGAGTTTTATGAGATGTGATGGCTAAGTGATGGAGACTGTAGAATAAAGGATGAAGGACCTAGTTACCTTTCCAAAAAAGGTAGTATTTACTTTTAGAGGCCTTGGAAATCTATACAAAGTCAAACTATAATGTGACATATGTCATTAGTTGGTTTATGAAGAATGAGGTATCAGGTTATTTGAATCATCAAATTTGCATATTTGAGATTAGTCTAATTAATATCCAACCCCACGCTTACCCCTTATAGAATCCATAGAAAAGTAATTGTTATGAATTTTTTTAAAGAAAATACAATAATATGTGTTCTAAATGATTTTGGTGCATATCAAAGAAATCAATTAATCAAATTCATGTATACTAGTTTAATTTCATGAGTATAAAGCATCAAATAGAAACTTATCCTACATTGGTTCTAGGTTATTTTATCATTTTTAAAAATAACAAATTAAAAAATCTATCATTCTCTAAGATATCATAGTTAAAATAAAAAATGTATTGCTTGTTCTTCCTATTCTACTTATTTACAAACTATTAAAAGTTAAAAAATAATTATTTTATAAAGTATGAAGTAATATGAGAAAAATTAATTAGTGTTAAAAATAATTGATATTTATGAAAAAAAATTTAGATAGACATTAATTTTTTCTTAATGAATGTTAAATTTAATAAAATATAAAATTCAGAGATTTAATATTTCTAAAGTAAAGTAGTTCTAACATTATAAATAATTAATATAATCTTAGATATATTTTTAAAATAAATAATTGAGAATGAAAAAGTAATTTTTTAAAACTTATCCAATAAGGAAAGTTGAATAAAGATATGTATGTATCACTTATATGATTGTATATGTTTACATACATAACATTTAATAGATATGCCAATGAGCCCTTGGTTTGTTGGTGAAGTTGTTTTGTTCTCAATGAGCACACTAGGGATCAAGCCTTGACACCATAAGGGATTTAACATTGGGATCGTGCTCTAAATGAATTTAGGTGGAATGGATACCCCTCAGCCGAAGGTGAGCTTTCAACAAAATTTAACAGAATTTTTTTTTGTATTTATACTATTTTGAAGATACATGGCTATATTATTTATATATAAGACACATAATATTAATTATATATGAAAATATTGATATTATATATAAAATTAATTTGATCTATTTATTTTATTTCTTAATAATATTTTATGATTAACCGAAGTTTAATTCTAGGCTATTTTATCATTTTTCAAAAATAACAAATTAAAATATCTCTCTTTTTCCAAGGAATCACAGTTAAAAAAAAAAAAGGTACTACTTGTTCTTTTCATTCTACTTCTTTACAAAGTATTGAAAGTTGAAAAATAATTATAAGCAACCCTAAATGCTATTCTTGACTAGAACTGTAATAAGCATTATGTAAAACTCTAATTCTAACACTAACCTTAACCCTAACTATAATATTAAGTATGATACTAATCCTAACTCTAAACCCTACATCCCATCGTTGATCACAACCCTAGATAAAATATTTATCTTGACCCTAACCTTAATCAAGATTAAAAAACTATAGAAAATTATAACCCTAAGCCCTTACCCCAACCATAACCCTAAATCTCATAATACCTATGATATTAATGATAAATTTGAAACCTACATCCCATCACTAACCACATCCTCGATCTTACAATCACACTCACCCTAATACTAACCCTAATCCTAACTGCTTACCCCAACTGTAACTCTAAATGTAATACTAACTATGAAACTAATCCTAATTGTAAACATTATATTGTAACCCTAACTACAACCTTAATCAAGTACCCTAACCTTGAACCCTACCATGAACCCTAACTCTAACCATACTATTAACATAATACTACTTCTAATTGTAAATCATTTATCTTATCCCTAACTCTACTTAGACCATTGATCTAAATCATAATGAAAACCTTAACTCTAATACTAACCCTAAACCTAACAGTAACCTTCACATTAACCATATTTAGACCAATGACTAGGTAATCATAATGCTAAGTTTAAGCTTGATACTAAACCATTGACCCTATTCATTATGGTAAGTGAGAGCCTTATTCTAAACCTAATACTATTCCTAACTCTAAGCCCTACATCCCATCACTAACGATGACCCTAATCTTAATTACTCTAACCTTGACTCCACTATGAACCCCAATCCTTACCCTAAATGTAACACTACCTATGATACTAATCCTAACTCTAATACCTACATCATAACCCTAACCACACCCTAAATATTACCATAACCATGTCCCTACTCCTGACCCTAACCCTAACCCTAACCCTAACCCTAACCCTAACCCTAACCCTTACCCTTACCCTTACCCTTACCCTTACCCTTACCATAACCCTACTATATCTATACCCTTAACCATTAACATAATACTATTCCTAACTCTAAAGTGTACATCGTAACACCAAACCTAATTAGACCATTGACCCTATTCGTCAAACTAACCTTAACCCTTACTCAAAATGTAATACTTACCTAACTTTAAACCCTACGTACCATCGCTAACCACTACCCTAATTTTAATCTAACCCTGACCCTAAGACTAACCTCAAACCTAACCAAAACTCTAATATTTAACCCTAAACCTAACTATAGCGATAATCCTAACCCTAATAATAACCTTAACCCTAACTATAACTCTAATTGTAACTGTTAACATATTAATACTACCCTGACTAGAACTGGAACCCTACCATTGACCCTAGGTGTAATGCTAAGGTTAACTATGATACTGACCCTTATACTAACCCTAACCCTAACACTAAACTTAATACTAACCCTAATTACACCATTGACCCTAATAATAATAGTAACACTAACCTTAAACATAACCTAACTACACCATTGTCCATAATCATAATACTAACTCTAACCCTAACACTAACCTAATTACACCATTGACCCTAACAGTAACCCTAACATGAACCTTAATCATAAAACTAATTAAAACATTAACCTTAATCATAATAGAAACCTTAATCCAAGTACTCACCCTAATATTGATTGGAACAGTAACACTAACACTAACTGTAACACTAGCCCCAACCCTTATATAATTATAGATTAAAATTCATAAAATGTCTTTCATGTTGTGTTGCGAATGTCACTAGCTTATATATCATTATTATATATAAATTACATCAAGATATGTCCTTCTTGAGGTGCCTATTTTCATCAAATTGCAAGGTTCAATAGGTTCCTTGAGAAGGATATCTCTCGGTGTAATTTGTATATAATAAGTATATATATGCTAGTAGTAGTTGCAACACAACATGAAAAACATTTTATGAATATTAATCTATAATTATATAAGGGTTGGGGTTAGTGTTATGGTTACCAAAGAGATCATCCCTATACCATAAAAAATGCTTGAAAAATTCATGTAGATGTTCTCACCTCATTCTTGGCTCTAACCAATCAAATCTTCCATTAGGAAATAATGTTGAAAATATCATATCCAACAATCTTGATATGACATATTCCTTGATAAGAGATGTAGCTATAGCAGGTCATTCAATTAATGAAGATGGAATTGTATTAGGTTTATTAACCCATGCATGGATTAATTCCATTTCTATTTGAGCATTAGGTGGTCTTGAATCCATAGATGTTGTGTGCTCAATTATATTACCTTCATCTATCTCCATGACTGGACCAACAAATATGAATTTATTTGCATTAGAATCAAATTCCATGTGCATTATCTTCAATCTGTTAAAAATATTCTCATTAGAATTTCTTGGTAGTTCATAGAGAGTGGTTTCATCAATTCTAACATTTGGAAAAAACTTGTCATGCTCTACTTTGTATTTCAATGTTTTATACACATATCCCTATTTATAGTAAAGTTATAATGTGTGCCACATTGATCTCTTCTGCAAACAATGATCATTGGAAAATGCTCTATTTTATGTGGAAAAACTTTGGATACTTGTTCTACATGTTATGGAAAATTTATTGCCCGTCCTTTGTATTTATATTGACTACTAATTCAATGTGTAAAAAATCTAAACCTTGGATGTTTACCAAAGCGATGATCCCTATATTGCAAAAACTGCTTGACAAATTCATGTAGTTGCACTCATCTCATTCTTTTCTCTAACCAATCACATCTTCCATTAGGAAGCAATGTTGTAAATGCCATTTCTAACAATCCCGATGTGACATATTTGTTGATAGTAGATGCACCTATAGTTGGCCATTCAATTAATGTAGATGGAATTATATTAGGGTTATTAACCCATGCATGTATTAATTCTATTTTTATTTGAGAATTAGGTGGTCTTGAAGCCATAGATGTTGTGTTCTCAATTATATTACCTTCATCTATCTCTTTGACCAGACCCACAAATATGAGTTCATTTGCATCAAAATGAAACTCCATGTCCACTGCCTTCAATCTGTTAAAAATATTCTCATCAGAATTTCTTAGTAGATCATTGAGAGCAGTTTCATCAAATCTAACATTTGCATAATACTTTTCATGATATACTTTGTATTTCAATTCTTTTTACTCATGATCCCTATTTATGTGAAGTTACAATTTGTGCAACGTTGATCTCTCCTGCGAAAAATAATGACTAGAAAATGCTCTATTTTATGTGGAAAAACATTGGATACTTGTTCTACATGTTGTGGAAAACTTATTAATTATGTGTCCTTTGTTTTTATATTGACCACCACTTGCATGTGTAACTTGCAGTTTAGGAATAACATGTGCAATCAACATCTCTTCAGTCAAAGATAAATTTGCAATCTCTTCTGGTTGAGAGCCAAGGTCCATATTGTTTGCAGATGAGAATCTATGATTTCATCTCTCTTGTTGACAAATGTTGCATAAAGGATCTTTAGAGTTGTGATATACTTCCATTCCAAGATAAGATGCTTGAAAAACATAAAACATATTTGGAGTCTTCAAACTATCTAATTGAAGACTATACTGCATTTGGAATCTCCTAAATTTAGAGTGAAGCATACCATTTGGGTTTGGCATATTTTCTATAGTACCTTTGACATCTACATTCATTTGTAATTGATTTCCATGTTATGTTTCTGGCACACATTGCATGGATGTTGAGTTTTCATTTTCAACATTTAACTAAGTGTTTGTATTAGGTTGATGGTTATATCTCTCACTTGGTTGGGGATCACCTTGTTTACCTTCATGTCTTTCTTCACTTTCAAAAATAGAGAGTTGCTAAGAAGTTCATTGACAATTGCTTCTTTCTAAATTTGTTTAATTTATATTTGAATTTATAATTATCCCACTATTACTTATGACCTTCTTCTACTAGACCTTTTTCTATAAACTTCATTGCATCTTATTCTCTATTGTTCTCTTTGACTTTCTATAATTTGTTCTTGTTGACATCTATGGTACTCTCTTTGATATCATCTTTGATATTATATTTGATATTGTCTTCTTTACTCACCTAATTCAAAGTTCAATCTTGGTCACACCATAGCTATTATGAAAGAAAGGTAAAGTTAGAAACCTAAATAGAGTTTATGCATTGAATATATATAACAATATTCTATTATTTAGAAGGAATTATTGTAAGATATTATAGATATGATACAAGAGAGGAAGAGAGAAGAGAGAAGAGAAAGAAGGGAAATCCTAGGGAATCAATCCTTAAGGAGACACCATCATGCATGTGGATGTGACTCTATTCTCTTCAGGTGTCTCAATCTACATGCTCCATAAATTTAGCAGTGGCTCCATATCTCTAAGTATCCACTGTAGACCAATTATTAAATATCTAATTGACACCTTGGGAGCTTTGATGATGTTTGTAGTCTCTTGCATTTCTCCTATCATTCTCAAGCCAAATTGTACCTACCCAATCTCTGGCATAATACCTCTAACAAGATCTTAGGAAGAAGGTCAATAGGCTTTGATAATATCATCAATGCAAACCACTATGAAAAATAAATAATGTAGTTTGAAACTACGGACTTTGGAAGCTAGCACTCAAAAGTAATGAATGAAAGAATATGGGTCCACAGGGAGAGAAATACTAGAACCTAGAGACTTTATTGCTCTTGAAATTTCTTGAAGTCCTCCAAAATATTTATTATATCCTCCTCTCCCACTTCCTTCAAATAGTGAATGCAGTCCCTCACCCCATTTAGGTAGTCTTATGCCTCTTTTTTCTTCATCTTCATCTCCAAGGAGGTCCTTGTAGTGTTATGAGCCTTCATCATAAGCTAGGAGAGCCTTCCCAAAATTAAATTATCAAAATCTCCTGGTAGGTAGAATTATGCTTCAACTAGGTCATCGAATCTAATCAATATTGAATCAATGGACATATATGTTCACGTGTCCATCTGATTTACCAATGCAACCTCTTGAAAAAATACAATATACTATTTCATTGGATTTCATATGGTAGTGGTGTGTGTGTCTAAGACCTTTACTAGTTGCTTTATTTTTTGATTCAAAAGGAAAGTAGTATACTAAGCCTTTGGGAACTCATAAGGAAAGCTCCCCAAAATTCTTGTTTCGACCAAACCTTCCTCCCTTAGGTCTAAAAGATTCCTAAGGTGATCCTTCCATTCTTCATATTTCTCAATTGCTGGGATGGTCTGGTTGAGTTGGCTTACAATCTTGTGAGCCCTAATTAAATCTGGAAGGGATTTAGAATTAAAGTTTCTTACTCCTAGATTCTCAAAAATCCATTCATCCACCACTAGTGCTTCATCTTCATCTCTTGAAGTGTATCTATGTTTCTCTTAGGGAGAAACATTCTTGAAGTAGAGGAATCTAACATTATAGAAGTTAGAGGGGATTCCAACTCCATTAAGAGATTTCTAAGATTTGACTCTAAGGCTTGAAGCTCTTTCTTCTTTCAGTACTCCTTTTTGTGCCTATCATGTATGGCTTGGCTTGCATCATCAAAGAGGTCCAATTCTCCTCTTTAGTTCTGTCAGCCCAGGGAAATATTTTTTATGGTATATTCTTTAGATGCTACTCCAAATTCTTCCCTATCTTTTGGTAGGATAGTCATGGTCACCACCATGCCTCCATCTGGACCCCTTTGGATGGTGTGGAGGGTGAAAGCACTACTACATTTGGGGCCAAATTTTGACAGACACTTCTGAAGAGTAATTTTTTAAAATATTTTTTAAAAAAAATAGGCCCCGATGGTGTCAGTATTCTGATGGGTTTTAAATTGACCATCAGAATTCTGACAGTTTCAGGGTATATAAAAAAAAGTGAAGCGTGAAATCATTTTTATTTGGATTGCCATAGAAAAGGAGTGGGAGAAAATGATCAAAAGCTGAGTGCGAGAGAAGGTATGTGATTTCTTCATTTTTTGAGCCTTTGGTATCATATTTGACTACAAATTTCAAATGCATTGCATTTTATTTGATCATGAATTCTCTCTGAAATGACCGCATTCTACTGGTGTCATGCCCTAGCCAGTCCTTTATCTCTATTATTTGATGTTATTGGTGCTTCTGCTCAAGGATATCGATTCACTATTTTGAAATGTTTGGATTCATGTTTGTTGATATTACTGGCACGTTTAATGATGCCATTGTATATTTTTGAGATTCTCACTAAAATGACCGCATTGTACTGGTGTTGTGCCCTAGCCCGTTATTTAACTCCATTATTTGATGTTATTGGTGCTTGTGCTCAAGGATATCCATTTTTAAAAAGTATTGATTGTGGTTATCAAATGGATAGCCTGTGAGCTTATAGCTAGGTGCCATTTGTATTGATAGCTTAGGGAATCAAATGTATTGTATCATTGATAGTTGAGACTTTGTTAAAAGGAAATAGGACAAAGAATAATTTTGATTTAGTTTCTCTATTTTGATCCCTAAGTGGCTTACAACCCTAGAGAAGTATATGCAAATTTATGGATGCAGTTGCAGGATACATAATAGCTGATAATTCACAAGAAATTAATACAAAGAAATAGGGTCCTCGAATGGCCCAGTCATCCCAACCTTGACTGTCCCCTCAACTAGTGACCCTTCAAAACTATGTTATCATGCAATTAGTGAGTGATCCTTCATTCTTGTGGTCTGCCCTACATCCAAACATATTGGAAATACACAATACAATGATAACAAGTATTTCACAATCCTCCTTCCCTCAAGGAACACTATCAACATCTAGACCTTGACTATCCCCTCAACCAGTGACCCTTCAAAACCAAGTTATCATGCAATTAGTGAGTGATCCTTGATTCTCCTAGTCTTCCCTACATCCATACATATTAGAAATACATAATACAATGATAACAAGTCTTTCACAATCCCCCTTCCCTCAAGGAACACTATCAACATATAGACCTTGACTATCCCCTCAACCAGTGACCCTTCAAAATTGGGTTATCATGCAATTAGTGAGTGATCCTTCATTCTCCTGGTCTTCCCTTCATCCAAACATGTTGTAAATACACAATATAATGAGAAAAAGTCTTTTACAATCCCCCTTCCCTCAAGGAACACTATCAACATCTAGACCTTGACTGTCCCCTCAACCAGTAACCCTTCAAAACTGGGTTATCATGCAATCAGTGAGTGATCCTTCATTCTCCTGTTCTACCCTACATCCAAACATATTGGAAATACACAATACAATGATGAAAAGTCTTTTACAATCTCCCTTCCCTTAACAAACACTATCAACGTCTGGACCTTGATTGTCCCCTCAAATAGTGACCCTTCAAAATTAGGTTATCATGCAATCGGTGAGTGATCCTTCATTCTCTTGGTCTACCCTGCATCCAAACATATTGGAAATACATAATACAATTATAACAAGTCTTTCACAATCCCCCTTCCCTCAAGGAACACTATCAACAAGTGATCCTTCTTCTTATTAGCCATATCCAATGTTTCCTTGATTAAGATCCCCCACATCCTCAACATGGTCTTCATCACCTATAGTCTTGATTTCATTAATAGGGGACATGTAAATATCTTTAAATACTTCTTCTACCACAATGTCCTCCTGCCCCATCTTCTTGATCTTCCTAGCTAAAGTGGATGAATCCAAACACAATAATCCAAAATTAAGGTTTTTGTATCATTTATTGAATCTCAATCACTGGTAATGCATGGATAGTCAAACTTGTAGTCTCCAAAGCATTCAATAAGTGAATATGAATGTTTGAAAACTTTCCTGTCAAGTTCCCCAACCACTCCTAATCAGTTAGAGGGATATTTCTAGAATCTCCACTATTCCCATCCTTACCAACAATTCTTAAATATACTTTATCTGATATGATAATAACATGCTAAACTGAACCAATGGCATGTTCTTTGTGTGGTAAAAGGAAGATTTGGCTATCAAATCTTCCTTCGTGCAAGCTGAGTGCGAGAAAAAGTATGTGATTTCTTCATATTTGATTGGTATCTTTTATAGACAACACCTTTCAAGCCTTTGGCATCGTATTCAACCGTAAATTTCAAATGCATTGCATTTTATTTGATCATGAATGCTCACTGAAATGACTGCATTCTACTGGTGTCATGCCCTAGCCCATAATTTATCTCCATTATTTGATGTTATTGGTGCTTGTGGTTAAGGATATTGATTCATTATTTTGAAATGTTTGGATTCAGGTTTGTTGATATTAAAATTCATCATATCAAATAAAGTATGTTTAAGAAGTTTTAGTGTCTAAACACTCAACTAATCCCTCTAACCAATTAGGAGGGGTTGGGGAAGTTGAGAGGAAAGTTTTCAAACATTCATATTCACTTATTGAATTCTTTGGAGACTACTAGTTTAACTGTCCATGCGTTAATATTTAGAAGAGATCAATAAAGTATTTAAAGAAATTCTTACATGTTTGGAGAGGTTTGAGAGGCACTTATCATGACTATACCCTCACAAATAGTAGCATAGACTAGTTTTACTAGGTTTCCTTTCTGTATTTTGAGGTTTCCTTTCTCTGCCGCAGGGGTACAGTTAGAGGGTTCATTGAAAAAATGATCCTTTGAATGGTTACTATAAATATGAATGATTTGATATAGAATATTTCTTATTTTACTTGAATTTTTTAATAACTTGTACAAGGGTGAAAGTACCTTTGATCATTTTGGTCATGACTGTTCCTCTACACAGTCAGGAAATGTAACTATCTAATGATTATATGTAATTATATCATCTTAAAATGGAAGCACTTCCATGATAAGAGTGTTTAGACCTCTGATTAAGTGGTTTGGGGTCATGTTAAGTGCCTTGATTGGGTCTTTGCATGTATTTTTCTTTCTCCCCCCATTCTACTTCTCTCTGCACTTGATTTCACTTTATGTCTACATTTCCTAGCATTATGGACTGAGGTCCTAAGGTTTTTGACCTCTAGGTCAAAGTTGACCTTGAGGGTCAAAGTCAACCTTGACCCTGACCTAGGTTTGGGATGACCTCAACCCTAACCTAGGGTGGGGTCTACCTCGTCCTTCACCCAGATTTCAAATTTTAGGATTTTATAATTTCTAGATATCAGGTTTTGGAATGATTCTTTTTCCGCCTCCAGGTTGGCCATTTTAGGTTTTTAGGATGGTAAATCCTTAATTTCATTTAATATAGGTATATTTCTAAAGGTTATGACCTAATTGGGATTTAATTCTCCAAGGTGGCCCCTCTAGAAGATTGTGCCCTAGTTCACTATAAAAGGAGGCCTTCCTCTCTCATTTTCACATCCACTCTCATCAAGCAATCTCTCAAGCTCTCAAGTGCAAGCAAGTGAATTCAAGTATTCAAGAAAGAATTCAATCAAGTCTTCAAGAATTCAAGTGTTCAAGCATTCATTCATCAAGGAGATCCATTGGTAGCCATTGAAAGATTCAATCTCTTTGGAGTTCCCTTGAAGATCCATTTTTCCACATTCATCCAAGTCAATTCCTATGCAAAGATTCATTCAATATTGGTGTTGAAGATGAAATAACATTGATTTGAGACATCCTACACTCATTCTACATCCATTGGAGCATCCCTACCAGGATTCGAATCCTCTACAAGGACTTCAACATAAGCAAGGTGAATTGTTTTATTTACTTTGTTGTTGCACATTACAATTTTAATTCAATTTCAAGGTTAATTCCTAAATTAAGGTTTGACCAAGGCAAACCCCTTGTTGGTGTTTGAAAATGCTTATGCCACTTAGGGCTGCCAATATGCCTTGAGACTAATGTTAGGAGTGGTTAATTCCAAGTATGAGACCTCTGCAAGACAACTAGACCAACTATAGGGTCTTAATATGCCCTCTTTTGCTTCTGGCTCTGCAAAACCAAGGCGGGTGCACCTAATCTAGAGAAAAATCCACTCACTACACACCTTATACTTCTGGATTCATAAAGCAGATCATAGTAAAGGATTACTAAATACTAACCAGGTATTCATTGAATCAACTCTACTATGCAGGGTAAAATGGTCTTGTGAAGGGTATTACTACTATCAACCAAATAATGAAAAAGACTTGAAATGGTGTTGATATTCAAAGATGCAAGAAATAGCCAAAACCCATCAAACATTGAACTCAACTGAATGTACTAATCCTTGATCAGTGCCATTATCCATTGGGCAGCACTCAAAAATAAATATAGAACATGAACCAACTACTATCAAAGACTCAAAGCCATAAATACAACTATTCTAGCCCATCCACTACTTATAAGATCCTTTTGTAGACAAGTCTAATGAATCTATGCCCTATCCAAAGTATTTTTCACTTGATCCTAGATCAAGAACTAAAGACTAGAACATATGCAAAGGTAACCCTATGCAATGGACTAGAAAATCCAAAACTCATAAAACTGACACCAAGGAGAGACTTGAAAGCTTGAAACAATTATATTAAGTATGATGAATCATGTACATGTCTATACCAGAAATGAGACTACCACTTCAATAACCTGCAAAAGATACAAAGAAGTTCTATTCAGCCTCCTACAATGTGACAAAGTTCACTATTTCCCACTGGAACCAATCAAAATTAGAACCCTTGGAACTGATCCAATTTTGAACCCTTACTCAGTCAAAAAATCAAAAATTTATAACACTAGCCACCTTGGGAATCTCAAAGAGATTGCATCAAGCTTAGGGTGACTAAGGTTAGGACTACAACTGCCATACCAATTGGAAATGGTCAAAAACTTATTGCAGGGGCAGGAAATGCAGGCAACCTAGTGGAAACAAATCTCAAGCAGATCTACAATCATGAAAATCTATGAGCTCATTACAAAACACCAGGGATAGCCATGAAAACCAGTGAAATTAGCCACCTGTAAACAACTTCTCAAGCTCAAAAACAAACTCCACTAGGTACAAAATCATCATGCAGCCAACCACATAGACCCTTAGGCTAGATTGCAACACCTACCACCATCAAACCAGCAACAAAATCCACTAGGAAAGCATTCAATTTTAGTCCTTTTGGTCATAGGAAACCCTCGACAAGTTTGAAATTAAAAAATCCAATGGCTAATCGACAAAATTTAAAATGCGACTGTCGATCTCTTTCTTTTCTCAGTAAATCAAGCAGTCACATTTAATTCATAACAGTCGTGGGCCCCTTGAAAAGTCATTAGTTGAGTCAGCAATCAACAACCAATCGAAAAAGAACACCTCGGTAACACCGGCACTATGGACCCGCCTTAACTCCACAACCGTGACGTCCAAACAGTGGTCGCATGATCACATAGCCTGGAAAAGGGCTATGCGAACATGCGACAAGCCTCCACATCACCCCATGTCATCACTCCCCATCAATGTGACACCCTTGTCGCATGATCGCATGTCCAAAAGATGGCCCATACAAACATGTGACAAGGCCATAAGACTACCACCTCATCACCCACATCATCGAAACACCGGCCCCACTTTATCTGGTGAACTGGCTACCGAAGAACTTTTTCCAATTCACGAAATACTTTATGCCATCACCAAATCATTATGCAAACCAGCGACAAGAAGGAAATTTATCAGGCCACCATACACTTATCGGGACCACCAAACTGCTCAGACCCCACAAATGGGCCTGCTTAAGATGAAATCTATGACTGTTGCAAAATCTCAAGGGATAAACATTGTGCAACTTTTCCATCTAAACTTATGCTGACCACTGATCTTGTTCAAACTTTAACCATGCTGGAAGCATGAAGAACCAAGTCCCACCGATGAACTGCCACCTCACCACCCCAGACACATGTCAACTAGTCACATGATTGCATAGCCAAAAATTGGGCTATGCGATCATGCAATAGCCAACCAAAGGCTGCCACATGACTGCCAGTAGGACCACACCCTTTCCACCAACTGGCCCCAAGGGCAAGAAGTAACCAGTCGCATGGTCACATATCAAAATAAATTGACATGTGATCATGTGACAATAAATCATTTTGAAACCTTTGAAGACTCAGGCCCACCATCCATCACACTTGCGCAGTTAGGGAATGCTAGCGAACAGGAAACTGTGAGGTCGAAAACACACAGGGTTTTTGGTGGAAAAGATTGAAAACACACAAAGTTTTTGACGCCAAAAGATAAGCACACAAAAGCTAGAAGGCACAAGGTTGAAAACAATGAGGGTTTTCACACAGACCAAAAACATCATGGATTTTCAAAAACATTGTGGGTTTTCGACACTATGGTAGATTCTAAAATTTGTTTCCTGTAGATGTTAGAACTTGAATAACTTTTTGGATTTTGCAATTTAGCACGTGTGTTTTGGACTGGAGTAAGGTGACATAATAAACTACCAAGGGCTAAGGGCACACACCATGAAAGATTATGGATTTTCAATGCAAGATGAAACTATGCAACAAGGTGGGATAACTTCAAAAATTGCAGAGAAAAGGCCATTTTCACAGGATTTTGCATTGACAGGAAAATGGACTAACAGTGGCTCCATCTAGGAATGCATGCCTTCTGCAGGCATGACATGGATCTAGATCTCTGGGGAGAACTAGACCACCCACTGGAAAAACATAGAGACCTCAAAAAATACAGGGAACCCACAAAAAATGGCAACTGAACTAGGAAACAGGAAAGGAAATACATAGCAGAGAGGGAAGAATATTTACAAAATTTACAAGATCAAAAGTTTACAAATTTACTTGATGGCCCTAGGCCACCAAAAGAAAATCATAGACCCTCCTGCATCAAAAATTTGGTTTTCATCCACATATGTGACCCCAAGCCTAAAAAATTCTTTACCATTCTACTGCAAACATATGTGAATAACCATGGGCTGAAGAATGAAACTATGCTAGTCACTACCCATGTTCTTCTAGTCATGACTATCTTCATACTCCAAGAAGTATGGGACATCATCTAATACTTCCTGATGACTGGAAAAAAAAATATGATCTAGTAATGCATCAGAAAATGAAACATACTGAGCATCATGCATTACATCAGAGAAAAGGACTTGAATCCTCTGGTTTACCTTCATGTATTGCTTCACCCACTGAGAAACCTAGTTCCTCCATGATGTCTTCACTGACTGCATCATGAACCAAGTGAAGGTCTTCTTCACTATCATATTTAGCAGAAGAAGGAACATAAAATGAACAAGAAACTTGCTCATCACAATAATCCTCATAACAGGAAAACACATTGTTATGGTCTTCAACCTCTTCTTCTACAAAGTCACTACTAGAGGGGGAATTTTGTATACATGGGTCATCAAGATCACTCTGAACATTAGCCTCATTATCAGTGTCAAAGACTATATCACAGGGGAGCTACAAATTAAAGTCCACACAAGGTGCATACCTTTGGAATTCATCAACCAAGAGTGCTGATATCTTTTTACTACTTAATGGACTTTGGGCTTTGATATCATCTCCCTCACCCTCACCCTCAATGCTGCAAATATCATCCCTATTAGGAACAAGGATACACATTTCTGGCCTTAGATCATTTTGTGTGAAGCAATCTATGGAGGAATCATAATCTGCATCATATCCAATATTCTCCTCTTCACACAGAACATCATCAAACTAGGACAAGAAGCAAGAATCCTGACATTGGATAGAAGAACAATCTGTAGACAAAAAGGAAACATTGCCATCTTTAGATTCAACTTCAGCATCCTCATATGCACTGATCTCATAATCAGCTTCATAATCAACACTTTTAGCATAATGAGACTCAACATCAAAAACACTGGCCTCCTCATGAACACCATCAGGAACCACTAGTCTGAGCAATCTATTGTCCTCCTCTAACTTCTAGATCTCAGCATTTCTCTCTGTAATCTTCTTTTTAAGAGTAGCAATCTTGACAAGAAGATTCTCATAGTAAGTATCACTCATAATGGGATCAACAGAGACACTAGTTTCTTGTGTCTGATCTTCATTATTTTCCTCATACCCATCCTTAGTAGAAAACTCATTAGGGGCACCTTCTATGCCATCAAAACAAAAGGGCCTATATTCCTCCATGAGGAACTACCCACAAACACTCATCCCTTTATGCAGTGCTTAACACTTGATAGGGATACATTTCAACTCTTGAGAAATACCTAGATGTATTGGAGCAGCTACAAGAAATGTGTGATTTAGAGTCACCTTCAAATCACCCTTAATACTTTATAGAGCTGCCACCCCCTTATAGAGGAAAGAAAAGAAAGGCAAGACCTTCTTCAAATCAACAACTCACAATACATCCCACATAGAGTCCTCTTATGATTCCTCTCTTGACTTAACACTATAAGTCACAGGAGCCCAAATGTTTGCTGCCTCTGTCACTGCAAGTCCACCTCTTTCTTTGTAGCCTTCCTTCAAATATGCACACTGGTGCAAATTAGAAAAATCAAAATTGCCACTCACCAAATGTGAGAAATTACTGAAAAATAATTCAGGAACTAGGACTTTCAGACTTAACAATGACAGACAAAATAGACTTGACTCACTTTACAAAATATGAGAAATGTCTTCTTTACCAAACATGACTCTATACCATGGCTCCCCAACAGAGTCACCATCTTGTTGGTGTTTGAAAATGCTTACGCCACTTAGGGCTGCCAATATGCCTTGAGACTAATGTTAGGAGTGGTTAATTCCAAGTATGAGAGCTCGGCAAGACAACTGGACCAACTATAGGGTCTTAATATGCCCTCTTCTACTTCTGGCTCTACAAAACCAAGGCGGGTGCACCTAATCCAGAGAAAACTTCACTCACTACACACCTTATACTTCTGGATTCATAAAGTAGATCATAGTAAAGGATTACTAAATACTAACCAAGTATTCATTGAATCAACTCTACTATGCAGGGTAAAATGGTCTTGTGAAGGGTATTACTACTATCAACCAAATAATGAAAAAGACTTGAAATGGTGTTGATATTCAAAGATGTAGGAAATAGCCAAAACTCATCAAACACTGAACTCAACTAAATGTACTAATCCTTGATTAGTGCCATTATCCATTGGGCAACACTCAAAAATAAATATAGAACATGAACCAACTACTGTCAAAGACTCAAAACCATAAATACAATTGTTCCAACCCATCCACTACTTATAAGATCCTTCTGTAGACAAGTCTAATGAATCTATGCCCTATCCAAAGTATTTTTCAATTGATCCTAGATCAAGAACTAAAGACTAGAACATATGCAAAAGTAACCCTATGCAATGGACTAGAAAATCCAAAACTCATAAAACTGACACCAAGGAGAGACTTGAAAGCTTGAAACAATTATATTAAGTATGATGAATCATGTACATGTCTATACCAGAAATGAGACTACCACTTCAATAACCTGCAAAAGATACAAAGAAGTTCTATTTAGCCTCCTACAATGTGACAAAGTTCACTATTTCCCACTAGAACCAATCGAAATCAAAACCATTGGAATTGATCAAAATTTGAACCCTTAGTCAAAAAATAAAAAATTTATACCACTAGCCACCTTGGGAATCTCAAAGAGATTGCATGAAGCTTAGGGTGACTAGGGTTAAGACTACAACTGCCATACCAATTAGAAATGGTCAAAAACTTATTGCAGGGGCAGAAAATGTAGGCAACCTAGAGGAAATAAATCTCAAGCAGATCTACAATCATGAAAATCTATGAGCTCAGTACAAGACACCAGGGATAGCCATGAAAATCAGTTAAATCAGCCACCTACAAACAGCTTCTCGAGCTCAAAAAAAAATTCTACTAGGTACAAAATCATCATGTAGCCAACCACATAGACCCTCGGGCCAGATCACAACACCTACCACCATCAAACTAGCAAGAAAATCAACTAGGAAAGCATTCAATTTTAATTTTTTTGGTCACAGGAAACCCTCGGCAAGTTTGAAATTAAAAAATCCAACGGCTAATCAAAAAAATTTAAAATGTGGCCATCGATCTCTTTCTTTTCTTGATAAATTGGATGGTCACATTTAGTTCATAATAGTCGCGGGCCCTTTGAAAAGTCATCAGTTGAGTCAGTAGTCAACAACCAATCAAAAAAGAACACCTCGGCAACACCGACACTATGGACCCGCCTTAACTCCACAACTGGGACATCCAAACAGTGGTCGCATGATCGCATAGCTTGGAAAAGGGCTATGTGAACATGCGACAAGCCTCCATGTCACCCCATGTCATCACTCCCCATCAACGTGACACCCTTGTCACATGATTGCATGGCCAAAAGATGGCCCATGCAAACACATGACAAGGCCACAAGACTGCCACCTCATCACCCACATCATCAAAACACCGGCCCCACTTTATCTGGTGAACTAGCGACAGAAGAACTTTCACCAGTTCGTGAAATAGTTTATGCCATCACCAAATCATTACGTGAACTAGTGACAAAAAGGAAATTTGTCGGGCCGCCATACACTTATTGGGACCACCAAAATGCTCAGACCCCACAAATGGGCCTGCTTAAGATGAAATCTACAGCTGTCATAAAATCTCAAGGGATAAACATTGCGCAACTTTTCCATGCGAACTTATGCTGACCACTGATCCTATTCAAACTTTAACTATGCTGCAAGCATGAAGAACCGGGTCCCACCGATGAACTACCACCTCACCACCGTAGACACGTGTCAACTAGTTGCATGATCACATAGCCAAAAATTAGGCTATGCGATCATGCGATAGCCAACCAAAGGCCGCCACATGACTACCAGTAGGACCACACCCTTCCCACCAACCGGCCCCATGGGTAAGAAGTAACCGGTCGCATGGTCGCATATGAGAAAAATCTAACATGCGATCATGCAACAACCAATCATTTTGAAACCTTTGAAGACTCAGGCCCACCATCTATTGCACTTGTGCAGTTAGGGAATGCCAGCAAATAGGAAACTATGAGGTTGAAAACACACAGGGTTTTCAATGGAAAAGATCAAAAAAACATAAGGTTTCTGACGCCAAAAGATAAGCGCACAAAATCTGGAATGCACAAGGTTGAAAACAATGAGGGTTTTCACACAGACCGAAAACATCATGGATTTTCAAAAACACTGTGGGTTTTGGACACTATGGTAGATTCTAAAATTTGTTTCCCGTAGTCGTTAGAACTTGAATAACTTTCTGGATTTTATGATTCAGCACATGTGTTTTAGACTGGAGCAAGGTGTCACAATAAACTACCTGGGGCTAAGGGCACACACCATGAAACACTATGGATTTTCAATGCAAGATGAAAGTGTGCAACAAGGTGGGATAACTTCAAAAATTGCAAAGAAAAGGCCATTTTCACAGGATTTTGCATTGACAGGAAAATGGACTAACACCCCCCATAAAAACAACAAAAACCCTCTTTTTCTTGCAAGTACTAGTGCAGAACTATGGATCTGAGATTAGATTTGGATACCCTTTTCGATGAACTTCTAAGATCTGTGAATAAAGTCAAAGTTGACCTTCAAAATATTAATGTAGGCTTTGACCTATTATCGGGGTCAAAGACTACCTGCTATCAGAAAGATAAATTTGTTTTGGGTTTTCTTCATCTCAGTATTTCTAGTTTGAAATAGGCTACACAATTGCCTGAAACTACACACAGACATTGGAAATCAACCTTTTCCAGATCTTCCCTATTTTGAGCTTAGTATTTATCTTTCAATTATTTTAGATTTCAAGCACATCTCCTTTATAGGGAAATATAAGGTTTTCTTCCTCTTTCATATTCTCCATAAATTGATTTAATTGTGCATTAACCATTTGGTTGATCAATTTGGATCTCTCCTTTGGGAATTTGGATTTAGAAGTAGATCTCATATTTCCCCCATACAATCTAAGGTGGATACTATTTCCATCCCATTCATTTTGGTGAACCTGACATACTTACTCTCCTTTCTTTTTGTGGAATTGGTTTCCCTATTGTGTTTTGTGGTATTAGATTTCCTTTTATCTTGTTGGTATTAGATTTCTCTTTTATGTTAAATCTTTCATGCTAATTAGATTTCAAAAATACAAAAGAAATCATGCTTTATGTGTTCTTATTTTAGTTCATTTGCATTGCATTTGTTTATGATCTTTACTACTACTAGTCCTACTTATAAAATTCTGGTTAGAAGAAGTCATAGACTCATGGGTGCCTTTGATCCTGAATCTTCCTCTCCTTTCCTTAGGATCCTAGATGATAATTTGATTCTTCATGATTCCAATCGTATTATGGAGAAAAACTCTTCGCACTCATCTCATGATGAGGATGACGCTTTAAGAGTTCCTCCTAAACAAGTCCAAAGACTTTCAACTGAACTTGATCAAATGGGTAATTGGCTTATTCAAGAGAACCATAATCAAGATTCTATTCAAGCTATAGAGGCTCTTAAGAAAGTTCTTTGTGATAAAGATTGAGGTGTTAACCTCTTGTGTGGTATTACTCACCTCATGCATTCAAATATTAAACCGTTAGCTCAAGAAGCTCAAGATTTAGGGTTGATTCCTCCTATCACTAGTGTAGAACCCTCTTCTAATCCTTTACCTAGTATTCCTACCTATACTCCTTCTTTAGTGACTATGATGGTTCCCTCTATTCCTATGAGTGTTCCTCCTATGTCCCTCCCTGCATCACAATCTTCATATCATACTGTTCCTTTTACTTATTCCAATCTGCTTCCAACTGTAGTTCCTAGTGTTCCTCTAGTTGTGTCTTCTATTCCTACAATTTCTTACACTTTACCTAGTGTTTTGAATGTTGGTATTCCTCCTATTTTATCTAATGATTCAACAATCATCAGTTTGGCCCAAACTATGTCATCCTTACAACAACAACTTGCTTCCCTAACTCAAAACAAGTTCACTATTCCTACATGTGATATGAGAAGTCCTTTGTCCTGAGACATTATTTGTACTCCTATTCCTCAACAAGTTGATATGCCTTGTCTTGAGAATTACAATGGAAAAGGAGACCCCGTTTATCATGTTAAAACATTTCAAATCCTTTGTAGTGATTATGCTCATGACCATAGGATTTTATCCAAACTCTTTGTTAGAACCTTCCATGACAAGGCCTTACTATGGTATTGTTCCTTGCCTCCTTATTCTATTGATTCCTTTCCACATCTAGCTAATGCCTTTATTCAAAAATTTCAAAACAACATTGGCCCGCAAGTGTCTTTGACTGATTTGATGCATTGTAAACAAAGCGCTAAAGAAAAATTAACTGAGTTTATTGGTAGATTTAAGCATTTGTATGCTCAAATTTCCTATCCTATTCCTGATATTGATATTCAACGTATGTTTATTTGAAATTTGCAAAAGGATATTAGAGATAAGATTCTTCTTATAGAATTTACCTCTTTTCAACAACTTTGTGTAGTGCTTCATCATTATCAATTACAAGTGAGTCAATTTGAGAGCACCACTCCAATGGATCCTATTCTAGTTGATAAAAGTGATGCTACTCCTAATCCAAACAAATTTCAAAAATTCAACAACTATGTTAAGATAAACAAACAAGAGAATATCATTGCTGATCAAGTTGTTGTTGCATCTCACAATGCCACTTCTGCATCCACTACTTTTCAATTAAATCGTATGTTTACTCCTCCCTCTAAATCTTTACATGCTATTATGAATAGGTTGTTAACTGCTAATATCATTACTTTACCTCCTATTCAACCTCTTTTACCTTCTAGGATTGCATCTAAATCTTTTGATCCAAAATATTTTTGTTAATATCATCATCAGAATGGTCATGATACTAAGAAGTGTTATTCTTTAAAACATAAGGTTCAAGACTTAATTGATTCTAATGCCTTATCTATTGATAATCTTGATGGTAGTGGGAACAAATTTGTCTCTCATCCTAATCAAAACCTTCAAATCTATACAAATCATTTACCTACGCATGATAATAATACCATTGCTCAGCCATCTGCTATAGAAATTGTGTAATATTCAAAGATGGATGATCTTAATCATGTTGTTAATCAAGTGGAGCATGTTGGTCAATCTGTATCTCCACCTCAACCTCAACCTCAACCTCAACCTCAACCTCAACCTCAGATTCAACCTCAAGCTCAATCTCAACCTCAACCAAAACCTAAGCCTAGATTGAAAACTCAACCTAAATCTCGGCAACAACCTAAGAATAAAAAACCTCAGGAACTTTTGATTACCTTTGATGATTCTGAGACTATTAAAGCTCCTGATGGTCCCCTTTACATTTATACTAGCATTTCTCAGAAACCTACTCATGGTTGTCTTGTTCATCCTACATCCTTAGTTAATGTTATTACTGAAGAAATTTTTTTTATGAAAATCTTACAACATGATTCTTATGATACATCAGATGTGTGGATTCAGAATTTTAATGGTTTTCTTTATCCATCATTTGGTTCTATTACTTTACTGGTTGAACTTTGTGGAAAAATTGTGAACACTACCTTTGTTGTTGTTCCTACTTCTGATCAATTTCAAGTTAAGCTAGGTTTTCCCTAGTTGAATGCCATGCATGATGTTGCTTCACCTATGCATAAGTGTCTTAAATTTATTCATGATGAAGAAGTGAAGACAGTTAATCATAGTTTATATCAACCTTCTAGGCCTAGAGATTGTGCTGCTCTTGATTTCTTTTGGCCTTCATTGCCTAATTCATGTCCTCCTCAACCTGATAATCTTTTCCTTTCATATCAAGCTTATAAACATTGTAAGATTCTTTAATTATGCATACCTCCTATGGATCTTAATCGTGGTCTTTTGCCTACACCTTCCATACCTCCTTTAACTATGACTTCTAGTTTTGTTAATCAAGTTCCTCCTATTACTGATAATCCTATTGATCTTCCTAAAGAACCTATGAAGGATCCCATGACTGTTCCTCCTAGTTCTCATCCTATTTCAAGTAAATCAAAATGTAATCAATCTGCTAATGAACATCGTAAGAAGTTTCATGCTCATGCTAAAGCTCATAATTCTATTCTTCAAAAATATCTACCTTCTTCGGATAAATCTATGCATAATGTGTTAGAAGAAGTTGTTACTAATAATGATGTTAAGATGCATGATTATGATGATTTTATTCATATCTTAGATCCTTTTTTGATTAATTTGGATGAAGAAGATACTATTGATGATACTAGTGATGTTAATGATGAATATGAGAATATTGACATTGACATTAATCTACCTAATATGCTTTCATCACAATTGACTCTTACACCTAGTGTTGAACATTGTGATTCTCAAGAGGATCCTTGTTTGGACCTGGCTATCATTCCTACTGTGTTGAATATAGTCCCTCTTGTGAGTTACCCACCTTCTCTAAATGATATACAATAAGATGGGGAAAGTAGGCGGCATGCTTGATTGGATTTTCCTTCATGGTAGCTTTGTTGTGTGTTTTCCTATTGTACTATGCTTCTCCCGTAATGTGTTTTCTAAATGTTGTTAGATTTTTTTATATGATCTTTGTTACTCTGTTGGTGCAAGGTGGCAAAAGAATTGAAACTGTTGTTCAATTCCTCTATATGTATCTCTTTTCTTCTATGCGTTGTTTCATGTTATGTTGTAAATGTGCTATTGTTCGTTAATGTTTCCTTCTATAATCTTCTTATATTTGAGACATGGTAGCACTGATTCTTTTTGGTCTCCATGTCATGGTCCAAAAAGATTCTCCATCGTATATCTTATGTGATCTTTCCTCCTTTGTGATTGTAGTTCTACTTTCTTTGGGGAATGATGTCAATTCATTTGCAACTAATATCATATATATATTATCTTATGATCATACTAACCCCATGATAGGTAGATCCCTTTTGTGTTCTCTATATGTTTCTATGATATTTCCCTTGATTTGTCTTCATCTGGGGGCATCTCGACGTGGAAACGTAATCAGTGGAGTTGTTTATGTTTCCATTAAAGCCATTGCTCCTGTTAAAGTGTTAGCAATGACTTTAACATGGGGGCACATGCTCTTCTCACCTATTGCACACATGCACTTTTCAATATGCATATATTATTTTTCAAGATACCTTTTCTCTATTTTTGGATTAGTGACTAATCCTTAAAGCATGGATTTATATTTTAGGATCTCTTGATCCCTCCAGTTTCAAATATATATATATATATATATATATATATATATATATATATATATATATATATATATATATATATATATATATATATATATATATATATATATATATATATATATATATATATATATATATATATATATATATATATATATATATATATATATATATATATATATATATTTGATCTCTTAAGGTCAGAGGTGTCCTTAAGAATGAATCTCTTTTGTTTTTGGTTTTATTCTTATGGAATAGAATATTCCTAAGGATAAATCCTTGATGGGTTGACTAGTGAGTAGCCACATTCACTAGGCAGTTCAGTTCCATCTTTCTAGTTGCACCATTTCCTTGTGTAGTTCATGATGGGACATAGGTTCTCATTGGGCGAGATAATCACACCCTCTCTTTCTCTCTCTAGAGATGTCTCTCTTACTATGATCTTGGAGTTAATGAAAACTTGAGTCCCTGGGGGCTTGAGGTTTCTCTTTGTACCTTTGATTATGATAAGATTATCTTTTCATTCTGATCTCCTTTACCAAGAGTTTGCATCGAGTCCATACTCTTTCTAAAGTGGGGGCTTAATGTATCATCTTAAAATGGAAGTACTTCCATGATAAGATAATTTATCCCTTCGAGTAAGTGGTTTTGGGTTATGTTAAGCACCTTGATCGGGTCTTTGCATGTATCTGGATTTCTCCCCCCATTTTGCTTCTCTCTGCACCTAATTTCACTTTATGTTTGCATTTCCTGGCATTATGGACTGAGGTCCTGAGGTTTTTGACCTCAAGGTCAAATTTTACCTTGAAGGTCAATGCCGACCTCAACCCTAACCTAGCTTAGGGATGACCTTCACCCTAACGTAGGGAGGGGTCTACCTCATCCTTGACCCAGATTTCACATTTCAGAATTTTCGGATATTGGGTTTTGGAAAGATTCTTTTACCACCTCTGGGTTGGCCATTTCAGATTTTCAGAATGGTAAATCCTTAATTTCATTTAATCTAGGTATATTTCTAAAGGTTAGGACCTAATTAGGATTCAATTCTCCAAGGTGGCCCTTCTAGAAGATTGTGCCCTAGTTCACTATAAAAGGAGGCCTTCCTCTCTCATTTTCACATCCACTCTCATCAAGCAATCTCTCAAGCTCTCAAGTGCAAGCAAGTGAATTCAAGCATTCAAGAAAGTGAAGGGTGCTCCCCTTAATACCACAAACATATAATAGGAACAAAGAAACAACAACAATTTGCAAGAACATAAAATGGGCTTCTTATTATCTCAACAAATATGGAATTACAAATTTTAGAATTACAATATGAAAAGCCACATGGGCATTCCCTTTACAATATTTTGTAGGTCAAAGCCTCGAATCATTACCCAGATCTACCCAGAACTATCCTGAACTACGTAAGACAACACTACAACCTTCCTTATATAGGCAATTTTCCACCACCTAGGAAGGTTCCAGAATTTTAGCGAATAAGGCCGACCAAACTTAGAGTTATTTTATTTTACAATTTAGTACATCAAAGTCAGCTCAAAATAACTTTTGAAACCCAAACAAAAATTTTGAAGGAAAATCATATTTCACCATTTCAAGTAACCCAACTTTCGAAGACCATAAGTCATCACTCGTTGACCTGATTGACTATTATAACCCCATTTCAGAAATGGCACAAAGTGCTCTACAATGCCTAAATCAAGCAAGTTTCATTCAGCCAAAGTTTCAACCTCATTTGGGGCCTCTAAAGCCTTCAAAACTGAGTTCAAAGTTTTTGTACCCTACTACCAATGCCAAAAATCTTTAATATCTACAAAGCTAGACTTGATCTGTCAATGAAACTTTACTGGCAGGCTGATATAACCAAAATGAACCTCTAGGAAAGAAAATAGATCATTCTGAGCATGAAGGGAAAACTTACTAAAAATAGTAAATTTTCAAAAATAGAAGCTCTACACAAGATAGCCCTTATTGAAAAGAAACCAGAAATATTTTTGGGTGATGCAAGATTTCTCTTACACCCAGGGTGATTTGAGAAGTGACCCTGTCACGACTTAGGTGGGAAGAGGAAAAACCAAGATGGTTAACCTCCTCCTTTGTCAGCCATGATGAATCTTCAATAGGTCATCCTTTCCATTTAATAATATATTATTCATATGTCATGTTCCTTGTTGTACTGCCAACATGACTATCCAGTATATCTTCAATCTCCTTGGTATCTAAACTTGTTGTTGGAATACTCCACTATGCTACTGTGATCTCATCTTCAACACCTCCTTCACGATACACTGTCAGATCTAAAATTTTAAACACTGGTGAAATGTTTAGCTCTATAGGAAACTCGACCTCATAGGCATTTTTAGAATTATGCTTCTTTAGTATCTTACATGATCCAAACTTCTTCATTTTCAGCTTGTTATATGTACCAACTAAAAATCGCTCCTTCCGCAAATGAACCATGATTTCATCTCCAACCAAAAATTCCTTATGCCTCCTTTTCTCATATGCCTTAGCCTTATACTATGCATTCATCTTGGTAATGTGCTTCCTCACCTCCTCATGGATGTTCTTCAAATGTTCTACAAATTCCTCAGCTTCAGCACTACTTATTTCTCCTTTATCTATCTTTCTCAATTTAGATGCATTTCTAGGACTACTTCATTGTAAAATCTATGGATGATGTGATGAACTAAACTTCAAATCTATCTTCAACTCATTTTATGCTAGTGTCATTCTATGTGCTACCTTATTTGGTAAACTAGCTCCTAGAATCAATTCCATCTGATGACTAATCTTTCTTACTAGTGGTAATCCATTAGGCACATTATCAAATACAATATCTTAAAAATTATTCAATAATTTTCCAACTTCTACAAGTACATCTTCTACTTCCTCTTTCCTAACCTTTGGAATTAAGATAAAACACATATGGTCATGCTGCATACCATCTAAGAAATTTCCTCTATCAACAAAATTTATTCTTGCATTACCACTTACCTTTTCTTCTATTTCCTTCAACGATTTTAGCTTATGTCGCACTCCATCCTTTATCAGGGAATAGGTATTCACATGACCATCATGTACATCACACCTGTCAAACTACCAAGGTCTACCCAACAACATATGACATGCATCCATAGATATGATATCACATAGTACCTCATCATGGTATCTGCCAATCTTGAACTTTACTAGGCATTGTTCATTGACCATGACCTTGTGGTCATCTTGCACCCAAGCAACCCGATATGGATGTGGATGTTTCTACCTCTTGAGCTTCAAATTTGTCACCATCTCTTCTAACACAAAATTATCAATACTAGCACTATCAATAATCACATCACTACACTTATCCTAACACTTGCACCTAATGCAAAATAGGCTCCTCCTTTGTTCAGGTTCATTCTCACCTATCAGCAGGACTGTTCTATTAATCAGTGTCTCTCCTCTCTCAGCATCTTTAGAATGTGATGATCTTCCATCTTCATCTACATGTGCAACTCTGGTTTGGGCTTTATTTCTCCTATCTATTCTTCCTTGGTGTTGAGGATATTCAAATGCCCTATGACATTCTTCCCCATAGTGAAAACATGTTCCACGGAAGCATCCCCTTCCAAATACTTGTCCTCTTCCTCTTCCTCTTTGATCTCTATTATTCTGATCATGGAAGCGATTGAAATTATCTCCTCTTTGGTTCTAACTATTACTAGCCTCATCCTTCTTTTTTAAATCTTCATTTTGATCTCCATATGACCATGCACCAGATCTTCCATCACAACCTCTTCCATTTTGTCTACTCTCAAACTTCTTGTTCAACTTTTCCTTTACTTTTAGGGCAAACTGGTATGCCTCTTCAATACTGCTCATTTGAACCAGATTGAATTCTTCCTAAATGCTTGGCCTTAACCCATTAAGGTAATGGGAAACTTTCCCCTTTTCAATTTTTGCATGGCCTATTCTGATGAGGATTCGATAGAACTCCTCTGTATACTCCTGAATAGATCTTCCTACTTGCTTCAAACTTTGTATCTTCTTCATTAGGTCAAGCTCATAATCAACAGGAATGAACTATCACTTCAATTTATCCACCATCTAATCCCATCTTGTGATTTTATCCTTCCCTCTTCTATTTCACTCCAATTGAATCTCTTACCACCAGATCTTCGCATGACCCTTCAGTCTGGCCTTCACAAAATTAACCCGATCAGGATCTTCAATATCTTCATACTCAAAATATTCTTCACATTCATTGATCTAGTCGATCAATTCCTCCAGGTTAAGATTTCCTAAAAATGAAGGAACCTCAATCTTAGGTCTTTTCCTGATCTTGGAAATGGCCCAAAAAAGTCTTTCTTCCTCCTGGTTCAAAATTTCACCTTCTTCTTGATCAGAATTTCCTTCTCCCTCGGCTTCATCCTCACTTTCATCTCTGACATTAAGATTCATTCCTCTACGAATCTCCTCTTGAAATGCTCGCACTTGTCTCTATAGTTCTTTAACCTTAGGTGTTACAACACCAGCTCTTCTACCACGTTCCCTTTGTGGAGGCATTTCCGTGCTTCTCACTGAAACTCTAACGATGGTCTTGGTGAAAACTGCCTCACAGTCAATGATCTATTTACACAGAAACCCTAACCCACGGTCCTGGTGCAAACTACCTCACAATTAGTGATCTATTTACACACTCAAGAACTCTTTCCCTAATACCACTTGATGAAGGGTGCTCCCCTTAATACCACAAACATATAATAGAAATAGAGAAATGATAACAATTTGTAAGAATAGAAAATGGGCTTCTTATTATCTCCACAAATAGTGGAATTACAAATTTTAGAATTACAATATGCAAAGCCACATGGGCATTCCCTTTACAATATTTTGTAGGTCAAAGCCTTGAATCATTACCCAGATCTACCTAGAACTGTCCCAAGCTGCCTAAGACAACACTAAAACCTTCCTTATATAGGCAATTTTTCACCATCTAGGAAGGTTCCAGAATTTTAGCCAATAAGGCCGACCAAACTTAGAATTATTTTATTCTACAATTTAGTACATCAAAGTCAGCTCAAAATAATTTTTGAAACCCAAACAAAAATTTTGAAGGAAAATCATTTTCTGCCATTTTAGGTAACCCAACTTCCAGAGACCATAACTCATCACCCGTTGACCCGATTGACTATTATAGCCCCATTTTAGAAAGGGCACAAAGCACTTTGCAACACTTGAATCAAGCAAGCTTCATTTGGTCGAAGTTTCAACCTCATCCGGGGCCTCTAAAGCCTTCAAAATTGAGTTCAAAGTTTTTGTACCCTGCTGCCAATACCAAAAAATTTCAATATCTACAAAGCTAGACTTGATCTGTCAATGAAACTTTACTGGCAGGCTGATATAACTAAAATGAACCTCCAAGGAAGAAAATAGACCATTCTAAGCATGAATGAAAAACTTACTAAAAATAGTAAATTTCCAAAAATAGAAGCTCTACACAAGATAGCCCTTATTGAAAAGAAACAAAAAAATATTTTTGGGTGATGCAAGTTTTATCTTACACCCAGGATGCTCCTACATCAGACACTTGGGGTAATTTGAGAAGTGACCTTGTCATGACTCAGGTGTGAAGAGGAAAACCAAGACGGTTAACCTCCTCCTTTGTCAGCCATGATGAATCTTCAATAGGTCCTCCTTTCCATTTGATAAGATATTCTTCATATGTCCTATTCCTTGTGCTACTACCAACATGACTATCCAATATATCCTCAATCTCCTTGGTATCTGAACTAGTTGCTGAAATACTCCATTGTGCTGCTGTGATCTTATCTTCAACACCTCCTTCATGATACTCTGTCAGATCTAAAATGTTAGACACTAGTGAAATATTTAGCTCTGTAGGAAACTCAACCTCATAGGCATTTCTAGAATTATGCTTCTTCAGTATCTTACATGGCCCAAACTTCTTCATTTTCAACTTGTTATATGTACCAACTGGAAATCACTCCTTCCACAAATGATCCATGACTTCATCTCCAACGAGAAATTCCTTATGCCTCTTTTTCTCATTTTCCTTAGCCTTATGCTGCACATTCATCTTGGTAATGTGCTTCCTCACCTCCTCATGGATGTTCTTCAAATGTTCTAAAAATTTCTTAGCTTCAGCACTACTTATTTCTCCTTTATCTATCTTTCTCAATTTAGATGCATTTCTAGGACTACTTCCATATACAATTTGTGGATGATGTGATGAACTAAACTTCAAATCTATCTTCAAATCTTCATTTTCTACTAGTGTCATTCTGTGTGCTACCTTATTTCACAAAGTAGCTCCTGGAATCAAGTCCATCTGATGACAGATCATTCTTACTGGTGGTAATCCATTAGGCACATTATCGAATACAATATCCTAAAACTCATTCAATATTTTGCAACTTCTACAGGTACATCTTCTACTTCCTCTTTCTTGACCTTTGGAATTAAGTTAAAACACATATGGTCATGCTGCATACCATCTAAGAAATTTCCTCTATCAACAAAAGTTATTCTTGCATTACCACATACCTTTTCTTCTGTTTCCTTCAATGGTTTTAGCTTATGTTGCACTCCATGCTTTGTCAGGGAATAGGTATTCGCATGACCACATGTACATCACACCTATCAAACTGCCAAGGTCTACCCAACAACATATGACATGCATCCATAGATATGATATCACATAGTACCTCATCATGGTATCCACCAATCTTGAACTTTACTAGGCATTATTCATTGACCATGACCTTGTGGTCATCCTACACCCAAGCAACCCGATATGGATGTGGAAGTTTCTACCTCTTGAGCTTCAACTTTGTCACCATCTCTTCTGACACTAAATTATTAGTACTAGCACTATCAATAATCACATCACAACACTTACCCTCACACTTGCACCTGGTGCAAAATAGGCTCCTCCTTTGTTCAGGTTCATTCTCACCACTCAACATGACTCTTCTGTTAATTAGCATCTCTCCTCTCTTAGCATCTTAAGAATGTGATGATCTGACATCTTCATCTACATGTGCAACTCTAGCCTGGCCTTTGTTTCTCCTATCTATTCTTCCTCGGTGTTGAGGACATTCAAATGCCCTATGACCTTCTTCCCCAAAGTGAAAACATGTTACACATAAGCCTCCCCTTCCAGATCCTTGTCCTCTTCCTCGTCCTCTCTAATTTCTATTATTCTGATCATGAAAATGATTGAGATTATCTCCTCTCTAATTCTGACTATTACTCATCTCATATTTTTTTTTCAGATCTTCATTTTGATCTTCATATGACCATCCACCATATCTTTCATCATGAGCTCTTCCGTTTTGTCTACTCTCAAATTTCTTGTTTAGCTTTTCCTCTACTTTTAGGGAAAACTGATATGCCTCTTCAATACTACTCATTTGAACCAGATTCAATTTTTCATGAATGCTTGGCCTTAACCCATTAAGGTAATGGACAAATTTCCCCTTGTCAACTTCTGCATGGCCTATTTTGATGAGGATTCGATAGAACTCCTCTGTATACTCCTGAATAGATCTTCCTGCTTGCTTCAAACTTTGCATCTTCTTTAGTAGGTCAAGTTCATAATCAACAGGAATGAACTGTCGCTTCAATTTATCCACCATCTAATCCCATCTTGTGATTTTATCCTTTCCTCTACTATTTCACTCCAATTAAATCTCTTGCCACCAGATCTTTGCATGACCCTTCAGTCTGGCCTTCGTAAAATTGACCTGATTAGGATCCTCAATATCTTCATACTCAAAATATTCTTCACATTCATTGATCCAGTCGATCAATTCCTCTGGGTTAAGATTTCTTGAAAATGTAGGAACCTCAATATTAGGTCTTTTCCTGATCTTGGAAATGGCCCAAAAAAGTCTTTCTTCCTCTTGGTTCAATATTTTGCCTTCTTCTTGATTAGAATTTCCTTCTCCCTCGGCTTCATCCTCACTTTCATCTCTGACATTAAGATTCATTCCTCTGTGAATTTCCTCTTGAAATGCTTGCACTTGTCTCTATAGTTCCCTAACCTTAGGTGTTACAAAACCAACTCTTCTACCACATTCCCTTTGTGGAGGCATTTTTGTGCTTCTCACTGAAACCCTAACCATAGTCTTGGTGCAAACTACCTCACAGTCGATGATCTATTTACATAGAAACCTTAACCCACATTCCTAGTGCAAACTACCTCACAATCAACGATCTATTTACACACTCAGGAACTCCTACTCTGATACCACTTGATGAAGGGTGCTCCCATTACTACCACAAACATATAATAGAAACAAAGAAATAACAACAATTTGTAAGAATAGAAAATGGGCTTCTTATTATCTCCACAAATGTGGAATTAAAAATTTTAGAATTACAATATGCAAAGCCACATGGACATTCCCTTTACAATATTTTGTAGGTCAAAGCCTTGAATCATTACCTAGAGCTACCTAGAACTATCCCAAATAGCCTAAGACAACACTGCAACCTTCCTTATATAGGCAATTTTCCACCGCCTGGGATGGTTCCAAAATTTTAGCCAATAAGGCCAACCAAACTTAGAATTACTTTATTTTACAATTTAGTACATCAAAGTTGGCTCAAAATAACTTTTGAAACCCAAACATAAATTTTGAAGGAAAATTATTTTCTGCCATTTCAGGTAACCCAACTTCTGGAGACCATAAGTCATCACCTGTTGACCCAATTGACTATTATAACCCCATTTTGAAAAGGGCACAAAGTGCTTTGCAATGCCTAAATCAATCAAGCTTCATTCAACCAAATTTTTGACCTTATTTGGGGCCTCTAAAGCCTTCAAAACTAAGTTCAAAGTTTCTGTACCCTGCTGCCAATACCAAAAATCTTCAATATCTACAAAGCTAGACTTGATCTGTCAATGAAACTTTACTGGAAGGCTTATATAACCAAAATGAACCTCCATGGAAGAAAATAGGCCATTCTAAGCACGAATGGAAAACTTACTAAAAATAGCAAATTTCCAAAAATAGAAGTTCTGCACAAGATAGCCCTTATTGAAAAGAAATTAGAAATATTTTTGGGTGATGCAAGATTGCTCTTACACCCAGGATGCTCTTGCATCAGAAAGCCTTCAAGCATTCAAGTGTTCAAGCATTCATTCATCAAGGAGATCTATTATTAGCCACTGAAGGATTCAATCTCTTTAGAGTTCCCTTGAAGATCCATTCTTCCACATTTATCCAAGTCAATTCCTATGAAAAGATCCATTCGAGATTAGTGTTGAAGATTAAATGCCATTGATTTGAGACATCGTACATTCATTATACATCCATTGGATCATCCCTACTCTTGGATTTGAGGATTCGAATCCTCTACAAGGACTTCAACATAAGCAAGGTGAATTTTTTCATTTACTTTGTTGATGCACATTACAATTTCAATTCAATTTCAAGGTTAATTCTTAAATTGGGGTTTGACCAAGGTAAACCCCCCATACAAACAACAAAAACCCTCTTTTTCTTACAGGTACAGGTGCGGAACTGAGGATCTGAGCTTGGATTTGGATACCTTTTTTGGTGAATTTTTGAGATGTGCAAACAAAGTCAAAGTCAACCTTTAAAATATTAATGTATCCTTTGACCTTTTATCTGGGTCAAAGACTCCCTACTGTCAGAAAGATACAAGTTTTTTGGGTTTTCTTCGTCTTGGCATTTCCAGTCCGAAATAGGTTGCAGAATTGCCCGAAACTACCCACAAGCATGAGAAATCAACCTTTTCCAGATCTACCCTATTTCTCACTTAGTATTTTTCTTTCAATTATTTCATATTTCTAGCACATCTCCTTTATAGGGAAATATAAGGTTTTCTTCATCTTTCATATTCTCCATAGATTGATTCGATTGTGCATTAACCTTTTTGTTGATAAATTTGGATCTCTCCTTTGGGAATTTAGATTTAGAAGTAGATCTCATATTTCCCCCATATATTCTAAGGTGCATACTATTTGCACCCCATTCAGTAATGTTGAATGGATTAAATGCTTTATTATTGGTAGAAGTTAATGGAAGGAATAGTGTTGGTGTTAGGTTTTGTTTATTATTGAATTCAATGGTTTCCAAGATGTGTTGAGGAGTTTTCTCCTTGTTTAATGTTAACTGTTCCTACACAATCCACTCATACAATAGTGAAATGCTATGTGATTGAAAATTTCATATAACTTGTCCTTTGGAGTGTATTAAACAGAATAGAATTTTCAACATATTATTATCATTCTATTTCTTTATTGTAAACATGCCATTGGTTCAATTTTGTAAAAACAAAATCGTGCAAATTTTTTTTTCCTATTTTTTCCATTTGATAACCACATTGAACATTTCAAAACAATGAATAACATCAAATAATGGAGATAAAACATGGGCTAGGGCATGACACCAGTAGATTAAAAGAAATATAATGATAATAATATGCTAAAAATTCTATTATGTTTAATACACGCCAAAGGACCAGTCCCAACAATTCTTAAACATACTTTATTTTTTTTTAAGAATTGTTGGGAGTAGTTTTCAAACATTTATATTCACTTATTGAAAGCTTCGGAGACTAGTGGTTTCACTTATTCACTTATTCATTTATTAAAATGTAGTTTTGATTTGGTTAATGCTTAGAAGAGATTAATAAAGTATTTAAAGATAATATTACATGTTTTGAGAGGTTTGAGAGGCACTTATAATGATTTTACCCTCACAAATAGTGGCATAGACTAGTTTTACTAATTTAAGAGGCTTAGGCACTATGATATACCAAATCCTTAAGTGCTTTAAAGGCTTGTCTTATCAAAAATCTTCCCAAGACTCCTAAGTGGTATTTTTGGTTTTATAGCCTTTCATTTACTTGGATTCAAGGATCTTTAAGGTTCTAAGGTAATCTCAGAATCACATTCTTCAAGATCTTCACAATCTATCCCAGAGGCCTAATAGCCCTGTCTAGTAGCCCTGTCCAGCGGTAAAAGGATCTTAACTCTGTACTTTCCCAAAGGATGGAGAAAATAAATGATATATTTGGGTACAAATTTCCCCTTAACAAAACATACTTTAAGATCTCTATGGACTCTTTTGGAACAAGTATGACTGTCCTCGCTATGTGACCCCAAAATGCATCAAAATTGGGTGATTTAACAAAGTAACACCTAGTTACTTGTACCCCCAAGACCCAAAACTTCTATTACTGTCTCAATATGTTACCAAACCTCTAAATTCAAGAGGAATTAGATCCAAACTCCTTATAACATCAACAACCCCAAATTGGTGGCTTTAAACCCTTGTTTTGAGGGTTTCTTCAATCTCCCTTCTCCAAACACTTCCTGAATTTCTTGGTGATTGATTCTACCATACATTCTAGGCTTAATTATTCCATACAATGACTTCCAAAGGTTACATATAACTCCATCACAACTTCCCCAACCATGAAGAACATAGGTGAAGAACTTGATGGTTTCATGTTTTAATCTTTAAGAACTTGATCAAGAACATAGGTTTTAATGAAATATCAATTTGATTTGCAAAGATTGTGTTCTTTAAAATTTTTAAAGTCTCTAATACTTACTAGGGTGGATTTGGATGTGCAACCTTATGCTTTTACTACTAAGTCTCTATTTGTTGGGCATACTGATTATAAGTACTTGACATATATCACAAATGTTACTAATTAAGGTTGGCGGGATGATTACACCTATCCTAAAATAAGACTATCAAATCATCATGCTTTCAAATCAATTACCTATCGGTGTATCCCTTGTGAGGGAGAGAAGTCAAACACATAAAAAACATGCACATAAACACGGCAGTTGAAAAACTTAAATGGAATATGCCAAGAAGTACTAAATGATGAACGCTCAATTGTTGTAATGGAAAAGCATGAGAATCGTCCATTTCTAGAACTTGATTTTCTAGTCTAAATGATTTTTCTATAGTCTTCATGATTTTTCTTTCATCCTAATGTTTGTTGCTCTTGATAAATTAGGCCTTGTATTTGAATTTTTGTTCACTATTTTATTTCAGCTTGATATTTCATTCATTTTTCATATACACAGAGACTACACATGTTGATAAAAAAATGAGCTATCTGATTTAGGTTAACTATTCATGATTGTAAATGGTCATTATTTCTGATGGTACTCCTTGGTGTATTCCATTTTAAAATAATCATGTTTCTATGACTATGATAAATGTCCCTTTGTGTTGAGAAAATTAGAGTTGAAAAAATGGTTATTTAGTGTTGTTGAAAATTAGAGTTGATAAGTGTCCCTTTGTGTTTCTTGTTGTTTCTTTTCCATTTCTACAATATGGCCATGTACGTTCCTTTGAGTAGTGTGTTTTATGTTGTGGGCTACAAGGCAGAGCCATAAGGCCTCTGTGATAGTCTGAAGCTATTTAGCCTATAGATACCCTTGGTATTTTGGACCACCCCTTGGAGGATAGGAACACCATAGAGATGCTCAATATTATTACCTTGGCTCATTTGAAGGTAGTTGTTTTTTTTTCCTTGATGTTTGGGGTGTTGTGGTTATAGTATTGTGCAATAGGAAGCTCTATTTCACAACATAAAACCTTTGTTTTCCAATAAGCCTCTTATTGTAGTTTGTAATAAGATTGATTTGCAACCATTAAAGACTACTCTACAAGCTTGAAGAAGTAGTATATTTTGGAAAATGAAGAGTGGAAAGAAAATGATATTCCTCAAATCATGGATGGACACAATGTTGCAGACTTTATTGATCCAGATATATTGCAGAGGCTCAAAGAATTGGAGAGGGAAGAAGGGCTTAGCATGGTAGGTGAGGGTGATGAGGATGATGAGATGGGGGAAGTGGAGTTGAATCCTGATGAAAAGGAAGCTCTAGCTGCAATTAGGAAGAAGAAGAAGATGCTTATTGTTGAACACAAATTGAAGAAGAGTACTGCAGAGAGCACGCCTATCATACCAAGGAATTTTGACAAGAATAAGGAATATGGCTTAAACAGAATGGGAAGACATCTTTCTAGCATGGGCTTGGATCCTTCAAAAATTAGCTTGATAATAAATGAAGCAGATGAGAGCTAAGCAATTAGCTTCCAACAAAAATCTCATAAATGAACTATGTGTACCCCCAATTCCTATGCCCTTTGCGTGTACCTGAAGGATATATTTGAAACAACAAGGGTAAGGCTTAAAGAAGTTAATTTTGCATCACTAGAAAGATCTTTAAGCCTTACCCTTATGTTTCAAATTTATCCTTTGGGTACACATAGACTAGGCCACAGGATTTCGGGTATGCATAGTTCATTTATGGGATTTTTCTTGGGAAGCTAATTGCTCATCTGTCATCTACTTCATTGTTATGAAGCTAATTATTGTAGGATCTAGGACCAAGCTAGAAATATGTCTTCCCAAACACATAAAAAATATGCACATAAACATGTATGATAGCTAAGAAACATAAATGTAGGCATCATAGTCACAATTTTTTGGAGACAACATAATTGAGTTGTATACCCTAACAATGAAAAGCAACTACTACTCTTCCGGTTTTAGAGGAGTAGTGGTTTCTTTGCATCATCTTGGTATACCACTCAATTATGTTGGCTCTAAAAACTTGTGACCATGATGCCTACATTTATGTTTCTCAGCTATTGTGTCCCAGGACCCCTTATGACCCTTTACGACCCTTTATGACCCCTAAGAATACACATCTTAGAGGTCTTAAAATGTCATAAAGGGTCATAAGAGGCTCCTAGGAGGGGTTGATGCAGAGCATCTTACAAACCACTCAACATCTAGGATCTTGATGATCCAATATTCATTTAATCATTGAAATAATTGAAAAGAGGCAAATACTATCTTCTTTCACAAGATCAATCAACAACAAAATAGTTGTTTTCTTCCTTTAACAAACAACTTCAATACTATCCCAAGTTTTATAGTTTCCAAGAATTGAGTTATTTGACCCACTAAAACTCCAAACTAAAATTTCTAGAAAGAACAAAGTTTGTCGATAACTACAATATATATCATCTCACAAAATATTAAGGTCTAAAGAACCCATTTGTTTCCTCAAACAATTATTGTTTCAGACTAAAAATTCCGATCCATATCCCTGTCATAATTTAGATTTAAAACACCAAACCCTACCTAGGGCATTCCATATCTTTCTCAAAACAACTCCAAATGAAACAAAATCAATTCCAACTAAAGAATTTATGAATCTAGTTTCATAATAAGTAAGCTATTTATTGTTCTCATTCTTAAATCATTCTACAAGCACAAATCAATGCTTGTGACTCCAATGCAGATCTTTAAAAACCAGTTTCCACTCAAATGCACATAGCTTTAACAAATCTAAATAAAAATGACTCAAACCAAAAGGAAATTAAATTAAATTCATATATATTTCCAATTAATATTATTAGAGGTCTTAAATATTTCATATGCATCCTTACCAAACACTGAAGCATGACTATTCTCAGGAGATCTTGAATCTGCAAACAACAACTTCCACCAAAACATGCATAACTTATTCATTTCTTTATACAATTGAACCAAACCAAAATAATGATAAAAAATATTCATCCTTCTATCTATCCATTACTATATTATATGGTTTCCATGCTGTACATGGCCGTAAAAGGCCTATAACCAACACTAGAACTGAAAACCCAATCAAAATAACAACGATAGAATGCACCAAAAATGTATCAAATTAATTCCTCCTCTCAAATCTGATTTGGTTCGACCATAAAATGGTATTTATATCAATTTTATAGTTATAAACCTTCCTAACTACCCCCAAGACCAACCATCTACCCTTTTACATCATTTTTGTAATGTTAGCAACTTTCTCAATGTTGCATTTTACAACTTTTTATGCAACTTTTACATTTTTGACAAAATGACTTCAAAATTTTTTCAAACCTCTCTATACATATCCAAATGGAATATTTAAGACCTTTTATAATTATTTTACCCTTCCATGGGTCTTTTACACCAATTTGACCATGTAGACCTAAACATGACCTATTTGACAACTTGAGCAATATTGTGCACATGCTTACATTTCTTGTCAACACCTTTACAAATGGATTCAAAATGAATCATTACATTATATAATTTCCTTTAAATGAATCAAAAACCTTAGACATCTCATAGTGACCTCTAGGATTAGGTGCTCCTGCACCAGGGGCCATATGAGCTTCCACCTTCACGTGGTTGGCCCTGTTAAGTAGAGAATGTTAAACTATTCTCAAAACAAAGAGAAGCTCAATAATTTAAGGTCTCAGTCCATAGAGATGGTGAAAAATGATGGGAATCAATGATGGATAGTTTTTAGATACTAAGAAGATGTATATGTAGTGGAGGTCAGAAGGGATTTTTGTGGAGATTTGCTAGATGTGGATATTTGCTAGAGAGGGTTTCCAGATTAAGTACCAGTGCAGAGATGATGATTCAGTACTACATCTATAAAACCTTCACAAATATCCCTTTTCTAGCCCCCACTCATACCTCTTCCCAGAATCTAGAAACTTTGGATGGTATTTCTCATCCATGCATGAAATATGCTAGTGATTGTATAAAATTACTTTTGTGAGACTGGGATCAATTATGAGAAGGTATACAATAAGATCATTTTATTGTATCTTTCATTTCTTTTATCCATTCATATTTTCTGCCTTCTCTTATATTGGATACTGTGTAGTGTACATAAAGGCAAGGTGGTGATTATTCTCAATGATTGACAGGTATAAGTCTTCTAGCCCTTACCCAGTAGCTAGGACTAAAGATAGAAGAGCTGAAGAGACCATCATAGTTGGTCTCCATCTTTGGTCCATATATTGACAAAACATTTTACATTTTGTTAGCTCATCAAATGAGGTGATTTGAAAGAATTTAATAGGTGATATTTTCATGTATAACATATATTATTTTAATTTGATGGTGAATGAATTTATCTACTTCGCGCACTTGTATACATCAAGCACAACCATAAATAAGCATCCCCTCCCATGGTTTGAGTAATGTAGACCATGGGAGGAGATGCTTCTTTATGGTTGTGCTCATAGTATACAAGTGCATGGAGTCATTAAATTTGTGCAACATCAACTTAAATAATATACGTTATCATGGAAATATTCTATTAAATTCTTTCAAATCCCCTCATTTGATGAGCTAATGAAATATAAAATGTTTTTTTAGTATATGGACCAAAGACAAAGAGCAACTATGATGGTCTCTTGAGCTTTATTATCTTTACTATGCTAAACCGTCAATTTTTTGACAAGTTGCAAACCATTTCCGATAGCAGCGCTCAACGTCCAACGGAGTTTTGTGTTGGTAGTTTCTTTTAGCTCATCGGATCTCTGACAGGTTATCATTTCTATCTGATGGGAGTGCTATACATCTGATAGGTTTTCCTATCAGATATCTGTCACCTTTTCGACTGAAAAAATGTCAGAAGGACCCTTTTTTGACAGATCGGTCCAATTCTAAAATTCCTATTTGTGTGGCATGTTCCAACAAGAAGTGATGGTAGAATACTGATGGTTATCACTCTTGTCAACATTTCCAATGCAAAAATGTTGACAAACACATATGTCAAAATTATGACAAATAGGCATTGCAAATCCGACAAATGGCCATCAGAATTTGGCCTCAAATGTACTAGTGAAGCCTTCTTTGGATTATTTTCTACCTATTCTTCTTCTAGCATCTAGGCTAGGGAAGGAGGAGTTGATATTTTTATGGTCATTCTCCTCCTCTGGGACTCCACTAGCCATTACGTTGGGCCTTGTGTTTCACTTGTCATCATCCCATATCTTGTGGGGTTCTCTATGAACATTAGTTTGGTTTCTTCCATTCTTACTTATTTGATGTTATTATCAAGATTATTTTCTATATTTTCTTCTCCTCCTTCCTTTGCACCATCCCGTGGAATATCTTTTGTGTGTAGATTGGTTGGTGGTGCTTGAGGAGCCTATTCGGTGTGGACCTCTTCCCGTCAATGTCCCAAAGAGGGTTCTACTGTATGTGTGTTTGGAGGGGACAATGAGTCCTGAGAACCTATTTGGGATTGAGGCATGGCTACTAGGGGTATGATTACTCCCAAAGGTTTGGTTTCCCAAAAATCTAATGTTTTTTCCTCAATCATTTTATCCTCCTATTCTTTTCTCTTTTCTTCTTCTACTCTTATTCTTTCTTTCCCCACCTTCTTATTGACTTCTTCTTACTTTCTCTTCTCTATGGGTTCCACCACATAGAGGCAAGAATATTTAGCGACCCTATCTTCTTCTTCTTTTCACTAATGCTCCTCTTCTTGTTCTTTAGAGTACTTTCATACTTCTTCCACTTTTGCCACCTCCCAGAGGGTATCTGCCTCTTATTTTTTGACCACCTCCTCTGTCATTCTTGCTTCTTTATCCTTATGATGTAGGTTTCCCTATTCATCGACATTAAAAAATTATCGACATTTGTTTTTGAAACCTTTGATAGATCTTCCAAAGTGTTTGTTATTTTTGGAGAGGGAGTCAGAGGAATCTCATAGACTTCAAAAACTTTTTCAGGTTCCAGGTCCAGGTCTTCATCTAGGGAAGACTTCTTTGCCTTTTGTTTCTTTATCTTGTGGAGAAGTGCTCCAACTATTACTATTTCTACCTCTTCCTCAACCTCATCAAGGTCTGACACACCAATGGGATGGCCATGGAGGGAACAATGGTATGTGGGGGTTGGGAGCTCATAGGGGTGGCTTTAAGGATATATGTTACATTGGCCTGTTCTTGTTTTGCTAAATTTTGGGACCTTTGTCATTTCTCATTTAGCTACCTCATTAGTGGTTCCAAGAATGTGTCAGATGGTTGGGATGATTCTTTTAACTTCATTTTTCCTTGGGATTTGGATTTTTCTACTTCCTGTGTTATAGGGATGGTTTCCCCTATGTGGTATGTGTCCAAATAGATGCTTTTTAAGCATGCTCTTATAAAATGAGGATAACTTCTCTCTACAATGGTCCTGGACATGACCTCAATAGTCAAATTTTATAGGGCATCCCAATCCACCAAAAGGAGGCCTAATTTATTAATCAACAACTCTTTATAATCATGGTTTTCAAGGGACCCCTCATAAAATAAATTTTCCAAGAATGATCAGAGGTTGAGATTTTCTATCATGCCTTTTGACATCCTCATGTGATGTCAGGACCGAACATAAAAATCATCTTGGAAATATTCCCAAAAATCTTCCATGTGTGGTTCATGGGGTTGAGACCCCAAGGGCATTGCCTTCTCCAAACAACTGTGTGGATCATAATTGTGATGCCTAAGTGAAAATTTGGCTAAGTTCAAACTATTCAATTCATTATCCACCTCTCAAGCCACCATAAGAGTGCATGTGTACTTACCACAAGTTGTGAGGAAGGAGATCGAGGTAATCTTCTTTGTGGCCAATAAGGCATGTACTTCAAGGATTTGTCTACAAAACTCTAACAAAATGATCATGTCCCCGCAATGCTTTGGTATATTAAAAAAGGGCTTCTTATCAACCTGGTTACCCAAATTTAGATGTGATGTGAGAATTGGATGAAATAACATCCCCATGGGTTAATCATGGTCATTTATGCTGGTATAACCTAAACCCTACATCCTTAGTGAAAACCTTAACACCATGAAAAATAATTTCATCATTTACTTTGCAAAAATATTGGAAATATTTGTCCCATTGGATTTGGTGAAAATGATTCCATGGGGTCGAATGTCTTATTTCAATCCCAAGGATACTAACTGTATCTAGTCCTAAGATTCCTCCATGCTATTGAGCCAGAGATGACAAAACATAAGAATTCATGTAAAAATAAATATATTCATCTACCCTTCTCATTTGGGCATCAATATGGTTGCAAATGATGGTCACCTAGTCAAAATGCTTATTATTGTTAGTCATATAGAAAACAAAATAATACATCCAAGGAGAGAATTCCCAAGCACAAGATTCACCAAAAATACTACATAGAAAAATTATCTTGGCCTGTATTGGCTCCTTGAAATCAGAGAAAGGGATATCCATCTTCATCTTCTTGTAGTCTCAATGTCGGTTCTTCAACCATTCTATGTTCAAGAGACATTGAACTTCATCCTTCACACCTATAAATTGTGCAAAAGTGGCCTCCCTTTTCATAGTGATGGCACCCTTGAAAATTGGGATTCTCCATGTCATTGCAATGGTATCATGATCAAAGGAGGAAATGGGTACTCCAGAAGATGTGACAATGATTTGAGAAATTGTGTTTTAATTCTTGGCCATGAGAAGTATTAACTCTAAAGTCTACATGGAGTGTGGGAAGCATGCCACCTGAATAATTTTAGAAGTGGTGAAATTGATTGACATATAGTCATTGGTTTGCTTCCATTGTTATACTACCTATTCGAGGCCCTCCAGTTTGGTCTAGGTGCCAAAATTAGTATCTATGATTTCCCTGAAGGTGGTGTTAATTTGGGACCCCTGAATTATCCTATCCATTTTGTACCTTAGCACCAGTGGAAGATTATCTTAATATTTCTCTACTTTTAATTTTTTAATGGGGACTACAGATGAGTTGGGAAGCTCATAACTTCTAGATGGTGATCCTACCTGTACCATTTTAGTTGATGATAACTTGGAAGACAACATGACCATCAAAACACTATACAATAATTGCAACTCACAAAATGTTTTATAGAAACTTTGAGCTTTGAAACTTTAAAGGTTCATGAAGGTTTTAGCTTAACACATTTTCAAAACTCAAAATCCGGTTACCTAAATGAATAAAACACATCACTTATAAAAAAAAAATTAATATTGGGGGTGTTTGGCCTTTTTTCTATCATTGCAAAGTCTCATGAAATTGGCCTCAACCTTGCAAGTGTTTGTTAAATGTCCTACCTTGCGCTCTTTATTGTTGTCGCCTTGTTTCAGTCCAAACTACATCTCCTAAATCATAAAGCCCAGAAAGTTATTCGAATTTCAAAGTCTATTGGAAATATTGTCAAAATCTGCCACAATGTCAAAAACCCACAGTGTTTTTGAAAACCTGTAATGTTTTCAGCTTCCTTGCTATCTTTCGGTCTATTGAAAATTATGTGTGTTTTCGGTCTTTCACTGAAAACCCTATGTGTTTTTGACCTTGCATGTCTTCTTTTCTGTCGGCTCTCCTTAACTGTGCAAGTGCAATAAGGTGGGCCCAATGTCAGAGGGGGGGCAAAGGTGCATGTTCCTATTGGTTGTCATATGATCGGATATCAGAGTTTTCTGACATGCGACCATGCGATCAGCTCCTTTCTTGTGCATGGGGCCCGATGGTGGTTTGAGGCGGTGATGTGGTAGCCTGTGATTGGCTATCACATGATCGTATAGCCCAATTTTTGGCTATGTGATCATGTGACCACATGCCACGTGTCCCTAGGGCCTGGTAGTAGGTGATGGGGCATCTTTCAGATGTAGTGGTGGTGTTCTATTGGCTGGTGGGTGGTGGTGTTATCTTCGTACGATGGTAGATAGCGGTGGTGGTTTGCTGGTAGTTAGTCACATGTTCGCATAGCCTTTTGCAAGGCTATATGATCATGCGACTGATATTTTCTATCACTCCATGCGGTGATGGTTGCGGTGGAAGTTAGGGTTCACGGGCTGTCGCATGTGGCTATGCGATGATGCAACAGGATGCCATGTATGCTGGGGCCCATTTGTGGCTATTTGGTGGGCTCGGTGGTAGGTGGTGTCGTGGAAATTTTTGGTTTGTCTGAGCTGGCAGGATGGTGGATTTGAACGCGGGCCTAGGTTAGGATTTTTTAGCGGTGATTTGACAGATAGTGGGGAGCATGTTTGTGGCTTGTCGCATGTTCACATGAGCCATTTTTCCAGCTTGCAAACATGTAACATGCCCTTTTGTAGCAACGGTCTGACATCGGTGGTTATGTAGGAGGTAAAATGAAATGGTTGTTGCATGTTCGCATAACCCATTTCTGGGTTATGCGATCATGTGACCAAGCATAAAATTGGAGCCTGTTTCCTGTGGCAATGAGTTGTGACTGTGCAGTTGCATGACTGAGGGAAAATGGTCAAGAAAATTAAAGCTCGTGAAATGCAAGTGACTGTTTATTTTCAAATTTAGATTTGCAGCGGCAGGAGGTACCCAGAATTTATGGTTTTCTGGCCGTTTCTTGACTTGGTTGGTGAAGGCTATGCCCTAGCTGTCTGTAGCTTGTTGCAACCTATTTTGGGTTCCCATGGCAGCTAGTGGTATAAAGGGTCAAGTTTTTGACTTGTTCAGGGTTCTAGCTTAGAGTTCCTTTCTGGTTCCATGAAAGGTTCTGTTCTACAGATTTCTCCTTCTCTCTGCATATAGGGTGTTCTATTTCCATTGCTGGTTCAGAGAACACAATACATATTGTAACAGACTTATGTTATGTATGAGAACTCAATTTATTCTTACTGTTACTAAGCTATCTCCATTTGAGCTTTGAATTCATTGATCATGCATCAAGGGTGTTTGATTTTTCTACTTGTATTGCCTATGTGTTTGCAAGTGGAGTTATCTTCGTAGAGGTAGCTAGTTCAGGGTTAGTGTTTATGCATGTATGAGCTGAAATATCAAAGATAGGTCATGCTTGTCTTCTAGTGGATGCTGGTTAATGTATTGTCCTTTCATAGGTCTCTTCTAAGGGGAGGGTTGAAATCCTTTGATGGATAATAGCATGCTTGAATGCACAGGTGGGTGTTAAGTTGAGGTTTGGTCATGGTGTGTGATTGATGTCAGACATCAACACATTGAGTATATTGTTTTCTTATTTCATAGCTATCCCTTACAATATTATATTTGAATCTATGGCCCATTGGATAAGGCACTAGTCTATCAGAGACTTAGGGCATCTCAGTGGTCCATTCAATCATTTTAAAATCATTTTCATTTAGTCCCACCTTTTCCCTTTCATGTTGTTAGAATAGGTCTCTAGTTTTCATACTCACTTCATGCAAGTTGGGCTATTGCATGAGATATTGGTTTCATTTGAGGTGTAGGACACCTATAGGAGTTTGAGAACCATTCCACAGTCAGTGACCTAGAGGCCTATAGTGTGACACAAGTTGTATGAATGTGCAGATGAGGTACACCCACCTGAGTGATGTGGAGCTCAAAGTGTAGAAGGATCTCTCTTTGATCCTTGTCAGTTGGCCCTGTTTCTTGTCAGATTTGGAGTGTTGAGTGAATGTGGCACTAGCCCTATCAATCCTAATGCCAAGCTGACCTTTGGGGAAAAGGAACACCAACAAGATGGTGACTCTGCTGGGGAGAACATAAGGAAAACCTATTAAGGAGCTCTGGTTATGGTTACAAATTTTGCAGTATCATATCTTTTGACCAGATTGGTTTAGCCCAATTAAGTCACCAACAAGATGGTGACTCTGCTGGGGAAGAGATAAAAGATAGTAATCTTCCTTACTTGGCTAGATCATCCCAAGGTCCTGGTTGAAGTTACAGAGTCAAATAGAAAAAATACATTAGTGAAATCTTCTCACTGCGTGCTGAGTGGTGACTCTGAGTTCTCTGTTTGATCAATGTAGTTCCTGATAAATAGTGTGTATACCTGGTGTAGCTTTGTGTTGGTTGGAAGAAGAAACAGTGAAACATTTTCCTCTCAAGGAGGTGGTGGCTCTGCATGACAAAGTTATCTAATGGAGCTTCAAGGTGAGCTCAAGATCTGCCCTGCCTTCCAGCCAAAGGTCTTCTGCTGCAAGATTTTTCCAAGTATTTTTCAAGTTTTAAATGTTCCTTATAAAGTCATCAAGCACTAAAAGAAGGATAAGGTGTGAGTAGAGGTTAGCATACTTCAAGTTTCAGTTGCACTTTGGCAAAATTATATGGAAGTATTGCATTAAGTTTAATGGATAAGTTGAATAAGGAGCTGGCTTTCTTTGAGGAGGGCATTCTTAGGGATTGCATAAGATTAGTAAGATTAAAAGTGGGAAGTAGAAAGGATTTATCTGTATCCTTGTTCTATGATAGATTTTGTGAAGTATATGATGAGCTTCCTGAGGATGTTGAGTTTCCTGAATCTGATTTCATTGATTTATTCCTGGAGCTTTGTTTTCCTGAGTCAACCAGTTGGTCAGATGCCTTGTGGGAAGAGCATTATGTATGTGTCAGGGATTGGGTACTTTGTGATGGTAGTCTTGAACTTGAGGATACACTTGGGGCTTTTCTCAGTAGTGCTAATATTAAGAGTGATGAAATTTATGAAGGGGATGTGTCAAGTGTTGACACTCTTTCTTGCAGTCATGAAAGTGATGCCTTTTCTCAATATGGGGCAGAAAGTCTTTGCAATGAGTCAGATGAGAAAGAGGATTGGATAGATGAAGGTACTACTAATGATTGTATGGCAGAATATGATGTTCTTGAGGATAGTTGTTCACTTCACAGTGAACAAATTTTAGATTTATTGTCTTGTGAGTATCTCAAGTATTCAGGGGGTGATGACTTTGATTTCTTACATCCAGCACACATTGATTTTGATATGGAACATGAGTTAATGGGATTTGACTTTGACATGTGTGCCTCTGATTCTTTTGCCGCCCTAGCACTACTAGATGGAAACTAGCTACAATATGATATATCAAATGATGAAGTCATTAGTGTTTGTTCATCTTCAAGTAATGCAAGTGTCCCTGATGTGGTACTAAATACTGGTTGGGAGAGTTGTATAGATTTTGAATCCTTTTCTTATTCTAAATCTGTTGCTACGCCATGGAAGGATGGTCTTTCAGCTACTCATGCTTCACCATCTCAAGGACAGGTTGATGTTTCTCTTCCCACCTATCAATAATTTTTGGTTTTGTCAGATGCTAACATGAAGTAGAGTGATCCTATGTTTAATAATGATGTCCCATGTGATGAGTTCCCTCGGTGTTTGCATGAAGATCGGTGTATCTTCTCCTTGGAGGTGCAAATTTTTGGTATGAATGGATCTAGTAGCGATTGCAATGAGAGTTTGATAGAGCTGAAGAGTTTTTCTTTTTAGTTGGATAGTAAGCTTCCTGAATGTGGTGGTAAATTTGAAGGTGATTTATGTTGCAATTCCTTCAGCATTTCCCTTTTTGACTGCAACATGCATGTGCCACAGCATTTTCAGAATTGGTATGATTGCTTTTCTAGCCCTCAGGAAGTATGTACTAAAAAAATTTGTTTCAAATTGTGGAAGGATGGATAAAAGTTTGATCAGTCACATGGAAGCAAAATTTTCACTTTGTCTCTGATTTGTGGAGATGAAAACTACTTGTTTGATAGAGGCAAGTATTTATCATAGTTTTAGGGCCTTGAGCCTTTTGTAAATATTTTAAATCTTTGTACAGTTTCCCTTTCCCATTGTGTGTTTCTTTTCCTGGTTTGGTTGCCAGTTTTTGAGTTCCCTATTTTTTTTTTATGGTTGGTCTGCTCTCCCAGTGATTCTGAATCCTTGCTATGCCTACAAGAGCCATGCATCCCCAACTAGAGCCACTGTTAGGCCTTTTTTCTATCATTTCAAAGTCTCATGAAATTGGCCTCTCCCCTGCAAGTGTTTGTCAAATGTCCTGCCTTGTGCTCTTTATTGTTGTCACCTTGCTTCAGTCCAAACTGCATCTCCTAAATCATAAAGCCCAGAAAGTTATTCGAATTTCAAAGTCTGCTGGAAATATTGTCAAAATCTTCCATAGTCTCAAAAACCCACAGTGTTTTCAAAAACCCATGATGTTTTCAGCTTCCCTGCTATCTTTCGGTCTATTGAAAATTATGTGTGTTTTCGATCTTTCACTAAAAACCCTGTGTGTTTCTGACCTTGCATGTCTTCTTTTCTACCAACTCTCCTTAACTGTGCAAGTGCAACATGGTGGGCTCGATGTCAGAGGGGAGGTGAAGGTGGATGTTCCTATTGGTTGTCACATGATCGCATGTTAGAGTTTTTTGACATGCGACCGACTCCTTCCTTGCGTATGGGGCCCAATGGTGGTTGCTATTTGGTGGTCTGAGGTGGTGATGTGGCAGCCTACAATTGGCTGTTGCATGATTGCATAGCCTAGTTTTGGGCTATGTGATCATGCAACTTCTTTCCATGTATCCTTGGGGCTTGGTAGTAGGTGATGGGGCATCTTTCAGATGTGGTGGCGGTGTTTTATTGGCCGACAGGCAATGGTGTTATCTTCGTGCGGTGGCAGGTAGCAGCAGTGGTTTACTGGTGGTTAGTTGCATGTTCACATAGCCTTTTGCAAGGCTATGCAATCATGCAACTGAAATTTTCTATCACTCCATGTGGTGATGGTTGTGGTGGCAGCTAGGGTTCGCGAGCTGTCGTATGTTCACATAGCCCATTTCTGGGCTATGCGATCATGCGACAGGATGCCATGTATGTTGGGGCCTGTTTGTGGCTATTTGGTGGGCTCGATGGTAGGTGGTGTCATGGAAGTTTCCAGTTGGTTCGAGCTGGCAGGATGGTGGATTTGAATGTGGGCCCAGGTCAAGATTTTTTGGCGGTGATTTGACAGCCAGTAGGGAGCATGTTTGTGGCTTGTCGCATGTTTGCATGAGCCAATTTTTTGGCTTGGGAACATGCGACATGCCCTTTTGTGGCAATGGTCTGGCATCGGTGGTTATGCAGGAGGAAAAATGAAATGGTTGTCACATGTTTGCATAACCCATTTCTAGGTTATGCGATCATGCAACCAAGCATAAATTTGGAGCCCATTTCCTATGGCGGTGAGTTGTGATTGAGCGATTGTGCGACTGAGGGCAAATGGTCAAGAAACTTAAAGCTCACGAAATGCAAGTGACTGTTTATTTTCAAATTTGGATTTGCAGCGGTAGGAGGTACCCATAATTTATGGTTTTCTAGCCGTTTCTTGACTTGGTTGGTGAAGGCTATGCCCTAGCTGTCTGTAGCTTGTTGCAACCCATTTTGGGTTCCCATGGCAGCTAGTGGTATAAAGGGTCAAATTTTTTACTTGTTCAGGGTTCAGCTTAGAGTTCCTTTCTGGTTCCATGAAAGGTTTTGTTCTGTAGATTTCCCCTTCTCTCTGCATATAGGGTGTTCTGTTTCCATTTCTAGCTCAGAGAACATAATACATATTGTAACAGACTTATGTCATGTATGAGAACTTAGTTTATTCTTACTATTACTAAGCTATCTCTATTTGAGCTTTGAATTCATTGATCATGCATCAAGGGTGTTTGATTGGTCTACTTGTATTGCCTATGTGTTTGCAAGTGGAGTTATCTTTGCAGAGGTAACTGGTTCAGGGTTAGTGTTTATGCATGTATGAGCTAAAATATCAAGGATAGGTCATGCTTGTCTTCCAGTGGATTCTAGTTAATGTATTTTCCTTTCATAGGTCTCTTCTAAGGGGAGGGTCGAAATCCTTTGATGGATAATAGCATGCTTGAATGCATAGGTGGGTGTTAAGTTGAGGTTTGGTCATGGTGTGTGATTGATGTCAGGCATCAACACATTAAGCATATTATTTTCTTATTTCATAGCTATCCCTTGCAATATTGTATTTGACTCTATGGCCCATTGGATAAGGCACTAGTCTATCAGAGACTTAGGGCATCTTAGTGGTCCTTTCAATCATTTTAAAATCATTTCCATTTAGTCCCACCTTTTCCCTTTCATGTTGTTAGGATAGGTCTCTGGTTTTCATACTCACTCCATGCAAGTTGGGCTATTGCATGAGATATTGGTTTCATTTGAGGTGTAGGACACCTATAGGAGTTTGAGAACCATTCCACAGTCAGTGACTTGCAGGCTTGTAGTGTGACACAAGTTGTATGAGTGTGCAAATGAGGTACACCTACCTGAGTGATGTGGAGCTCAAAGTGTAGAAGGGTCTCTCTTTGATCCTTGTCAGTTTGCCCTTTTTCCTATCAGATTTGGAGTGTTGAGTGAATGTGACACTATCCCTATCAATCCTGATGCCAAGTTGACCTTTGGGGAAAAGGAACACCAATACAGGTTATGTCTCCTACCACAACCAAGTTGTAAACTATAAGATGCATGACCAAAGATGCCATAGTTTGAAGATTGTGACTTGATATATTGAACCTCCCCCCCCCCTTTCAAGGTGGTAATGAAGATAATCGACATGGATCCTTTTCAAATAAAATTTAAAAGCACATACACTAGGGACCATCAAGGCACCCAGAGACCAAAATACCAAATAAACAAAAGGTATAAATAGATAGTTGATGTAAAACTTACTTAATGTCATTTCCAAGGTTGGGAACGTGTGTTCCAATGCATGAAAAGTTATGATATGCATGCTTACAGCTGGCATGACAAAAGGGGAATTAATGACCAACTTGGACAATTCTAAATTCTACCTTGTGGGAACCAATGCCACCATTAAGATGAGCATGATGGAGATGAAGAAGACTAAAAAATAACTATTTTATAAATGTGGATTTGACCCCGCAACTAATGTGGACTTTACAACTTGGAAAAATTCAACTCTCAGAGATAAAATCAAGACCACAAAGACTCAACATGGAGTCAATGGGTCTTTTATTCATAGAGCATGGTCCAACGGTACTCACAAAAATAGGAACTTAAAAAGAAATATTTATAGACACCTAAAAAAAAATATTGTACAGTTATCAGACTCACAAGAACCTAAACCTATTTAGACCAAAATTTACAAAAGCATCTACAAAGGATGCCTAAACTAGCTACAAGAACTTACAAAGATTCAAAAAAGGTCTAGATAAATTTATACTATATACATGTAGGCCAAAAAATACATGGAGAACAAACACAAACTGGGTTAAAGCATAGACTCAAAAACCCCTGCAAACACTATTTACAGGGCAGGGTCTTGGGCGATATGTAGAAAAAGGAAAAGAAAAAGATTGAATAAAAAGACAAAAAAAATTGAAAACAAAAACAGTTAGGAATAGTCCCAAGATATAACTAAGAGGGGGGGGTGGTGAATCAGTTATCTACAAGATTCAATTCTTTATCCAATTAAGTATACTTGAACATAAAGCATAAACACAATGAGAGAACACATGAACACAACACCAATATTTTGGTTACAGGGAAACCCAAATAGGTAAAAAACCCAGTGGGACTTGATACCCACTAATATTCTATACTAGTGTATAATGATCCTTGCTAGAAGATCCTTTACCCTGTTAGGAGTATCTTTACAATATATTAAGTACAATAGACCTAGTTAAAGGTTGGACCCTATTAGGAGTCTTTTACAATTGTCCCTGTTAGGGGAGAGGATGCACTATCCGAGAGCTCACTGTACAAATGGGCGAAGGCTACAACCTTCTGAATAACAGATACACACTATATCTGGATCTTGGTGAACTAAACTTTGACCTGGTCTCTGGACCAATTCTAATGAATAGCACAAGTAGTTTACTTGGTCACATAGACCTTCTTCTGATGGCTCAACACTTCGTACACTCTGCTCTGCTCTGCTTAATTAGCCATGAACCACGCTCCAACAGTCACAAATGACTTCCTATAAATATATTTCCTCCAAATGATATAGTCAAGTCAAACTATTAGAACCACCTTGAAATCATATTAGAGAAACCATAATAAACTCCAACAAACATTATGTTGGCTCTATTATGCACACAACTCATTCTAGGACATGTCTAATAAAATAATTATAGATGCACACTACACATTGTCGGCTCTACCAAAACAACTAGAACTTTCTCTGTAAGATGAATTAACTCATGTGCTCTTAATCGAACATCAATAACACTTATCCAAGCTTAACTCCAAGGGTGCATACCCTCAAAATAGGCACAACTCAAGAACCAATAGAATCTCTGTCGGCTCTTCTAAACAAACACAGGAAACTACTACTTGCAAATAGAGATTGCATAACTTCACTTGCATTCATTATCAAACTATGCATCCATAACTGAAACATCACTAACATGTCTTCAACATATATCCAAGTATGTAAGGCTCCATAATAACTATATGGACAACCATATACAGAACACTGTCTGTTACTCTATCAGGAACACTACTGACACCAACTGCAATATAATTGTCTGTACTAATAGTTAACCTCTGCGTCCATGATATCATGATGATATCATGTCCATGATACATATACTAAAAGTTTCCTACATAAGACTTTAATGTATGCTACTTTTCATATGTTGTCATCAATGACAAATATACAGTCAGTACTGGCCTGCTGACAAATCTCCAACAATCTCCCCCTTTGGCATTGATGGCAACATGTGGAATGAAAAACTACCATCAACCCAAATGAACATTTCTTTTATAACATTCTCTATTTCCTCTTCAAAACTCCCCCAAAGATGAATCCTCCATCTGCTGCAATATTTTCTAATATTCTCCATTTCATCAACTATACTATTGTCATAACTAAATGCTACTCCCCCTTAGTATATTACTCTTCTTTTTACTTCTATTTTTCATGACTCTATATATACCCCCCCTTTGACATCAATGGAAAAGGGTGCCATTCATTTTAAGCACCGGTACTACTCCTAAGGTAGAGTAGTCAACTTTCCACCAGTCCCTGAGGACTGATGCCTTTCTTATTTCTTCTAGGTAGAAACAAGGAAGGGAATGACTCCCAACTTCTCCCTAAGGTACTCAAAAGTATCTTTAGGAAAGGGCTTTGTGAATATATCTACCAACTGTTCTTTAGTACTCACATAGTCCAACTTGACTTCTTTCTCTACCACTTTCTCTCTTAGGAAGTGATACTTGATCTCAATGTGCTTTGTCTTTGCATGCATCACAGGGTTTTTTGACATATTGATAGTGCTAGTGTTATCACAGTGAATAACAATAGGATAATCAATCTGAATTCCAAAATCCTTTATCATCTATATGATACAAACAATTGTAGAACAATTCAAGGTTGCTGCAACATACTCCTCTTTTGCTATTGACTGAGAAATACAATTTTGTTTCTTGCTTGTCCAAGTGACAAGTCTATCACCAAGAAACATTGCTCCACTTGAAGTACTCTTTTTGTCATCAACACATCCAACCCAATTTGCATTAGTGTACACATGAAGCTTAACATTTTTTGAATTAGGATACCATAGACCATAATCTATAGTGCCCTACAAGTATCTAAATATTCTCTTTACTACCATGAGGTGACTTTGTTTAGGCTCTGCTGCAAATCTTCCAACTATGCCAACTACATTGGAAATATTAGGTCTAGTCTAAGTAAGATATATGAGTTTACCAATCATAGACTTATACAATATTATATCTACTACTGGTGATTCATCTTCTTTTGTAAGCTTGTATCCAGTGATCATAGGAGTTACTACTGACTTGCACTCATCCATTTTGAATTTCTTCAATATCTCTTTTACATACTTTGATCGATTAATGAAAATTCCTTTTTTTGTCTACTGCACATTTAGTCCCAAAAAGTACTTGATAGGACCGATCATACTCATCTCAAACTCATTCTGCATTTCTTTGGAAAATTCAGCACTAAGTTTGTCATTACCTCCAAAGATAATGTCATCAACAAATATAGCTACAAGAAGTAAACCTTCAGATGTCTCTCTAATGAATAGATTACAATCTGCTACTCTTTTCTTGAATCCAATCTTTGTTAAGTATCCATCTAGTCTCTCATATGATGCTCTAGGGGCTTGCTTAAGTCCATACAGGGCTTTCTTTAATCTACATACCATATCAACTCTTTCTGATAAGGTGAATCCTTCAGGCTGCTCAATGTATACTTCTTTTAAGTCTCCATTCAAGAATGTTGACTTGACATCCATCCGATAAAATTTGAAGTTTTAAACTATAGCATAAGCTAGAAACAACTTAATAGCTTCTAATCTACTCACAGGTGCAAATGTGTTTGAATAATCAATGCCTTCTCTTTATGCATATCCTTTACATACTAATCTTTCTTTGTTTCTTACTACTGTACCATCTTCATTCATCTTGTTTCTGAATATCCACTTTGTTCCAATCACATTTTTATCACTAGGTCTAGGGACCAGTTCCCAAGTGTCATTCTTAATGATCTGATCAAGTTCTTCTTTCATAGCATCATGCCAATCTGAATTATTACATGCATCTTCAACAATTAAAGGTTCAATCTGAGATAGTAAACATACCGCTTCATTGCTAGCTGAGTTCTTTGCTTGTGATCCTATTAAGACTTTGTCACTCTAATCTCCAATGATGTCTACCTTGGAATGATTTCTTGATGTAAACTTTGGAACTTTAGGTGATGTTGAATCATCAGCCTTAAGAGTATTTTCCTCACTTGTCTCAGGGTCATTGAATAACACATCAATACTATCAAACATTTCTTCAATAACTGTCTCACTAGTAGAGGGTCTAGGTTCTTCTTCAATCATGGGTGAGTAATCATGATATCTTTCTTGAATCATAAACTTTTCATCAATCTTTACATGAGAACTTTCAATGATCTTTTTCAATCTTAAATTGAAACATCTATAAGCTTTACTTTTAGTAGAGTAACCAAGAAAAATACCTTCATCACTTCTTGCATCAAACTTTCCTATTGCTTCATCCCTCTTGATGTAGCACTTGCTTCCAAAGATTCTAAAGTATTTTACTGTGGGAACATTACCAAACCATAGCTCATAATGTGTTTTGTTTGCACCTAGCCTCAATTGAATTCTATTGATGGTATAGAATGTTGTATTGACCACATCTCTTCAATAGGTGTTTGCAACTTTTTCTTCTATCATAATGGTGCACACTGTATCAAGGATGATCCTATTCCTTCTCTCTACAATTCCATTTTGCTGAGGGGTTCTAGATGCACTTAACTATCTCTTTATGCCATGTTCTTCACAGTACTCATAAAATCTATTAGAGGTGAATTCTCCTCCTCTATCCAATCTCAAACATTTTATCTTTAGTCCAGATTCATTCTCAACCTTAGCTTTGAATATTTTGAACTTCTCAAAATCTTGTAACTTATCTTTTAATAATGCAACCCACATCATCCTAGTATAATCATCAACAAACAAAATGAAATACCTTTCACCATAGTATGATCTTGTTTGATTTGGACCACAAAGATCTATATGAATCAGATCCAACTTGTTCTCTACTAAATTCTGCTTACTCTTGAATGAATTTGATGCAGGAGCATCCTGGGTGTAAGAGAAATCTTGCATCACCCAAAAATATTTCTGTTTTTGAATTCAATAAGGGCTATCCTGTGCAGAGCTGCTATTCATGGAAAGTTACTATTTTTGGTAATTTTTGTATGTGCTCAGAATGATCTGATTTCTTTCTTGGAGGTTCATTTTGGTCATATAAGTCTGCCAGTAAAGTTTCATTGCCAGATCAAGTGTATATTGGAAGATATTGAAGATTTTCGGTATTGGCAGCAGGGTACAGAAACTTTGAACTCAGTTTTGAAGGCTTTAGAGGCCCCGGATGAGGTTGAAAATTTGGGTGACAAGCGCTTGCGCCGGTCAAGCTTGTAGAGCGCTTCGTAGCATTTTCGAAATGGGGTTATAATAGCCGAGCGGGTCAACTGGTGATGACTTATGGTCTTCGGAAGTTGGGCCACTTGAAATGGCGAAAAATAATTTTCTTCAAAATTTATGTTCGGGTTTCAAAGGTTATCTTGAGCCGACTATGATGTAATAAAATGTAAAATAAAATAATTCTAAGTTGGTCGGCCTTATTGGCTAAAATTTTGGAACCTTCCCAAGCGGTGGAAAATTGCCTATATAAGGAAGGCTGTATTATTGTCTTAGGCAGTTCGGAATAATTCTGGGTAGTAGATCTGGGTATTGATTCGAGGCTTTGTCCTACAGAATATTGTAAGGGAATACCCATGTGGCTTTGCATATTGTAATTCTGAAAGTTTGTAATTCCACATTTGTGGAGATAATAAGAAGCCAATTTTCTGTTCTTGCTTATTGTTGTTGTTTCTCTATATCTGTTATGTGTTTGTGGTATTAAGGGGAGAACCCTTCATCAAGTGGTATCAGAGCAGGTTTTCTTGAGTGTGTAAACAGATCGCCGACTGTGAGGCAGTTTGCACCAGGACCGTGGCTAGGGTTTCAGCGCCCATCGCGAAAATGCCTCCACGACGAGAATGTGGCGGAAGAGTTGGTGTTGTGACACCTGAGGTTAGAGAGCTGCAGAGACAAGTGCGAGCATTGCAAGAAGAGATTCACAGAGGAATGAATCTTAATGTCAGAGATGAAAGCGAGGATGAAGCTGAAGAAGAATATCAAGAAGGAGAAGCCAAAATTGTGAACCAGGAGGAAGAAAGACTTTTTCGGGCGATTTCCAAAATTGGGAAAAGACCTAAGATTGAGGTTCCTACATTTTCTGGAAATCTTAACCCAGAGGAATTGATTGACTAGATCAATGAATGTGAGGAATATTTTGAGTACGAAGATGTTGAGGATCCTGATAGGGTCAAATTTGCGAAGGCCAGATTGAAAGGTCATGCGAAGATATGGTGGCAAGAGATTCAGTTGGAGCGAAATAGAAGGGGAAAGGAGAAAATCACGAGATGGGATCGGATGGTGGATAAATTGAAGCGACAGTTCATTCCTGTTGATTATGAGCTTGACCTACTGAAGAAAATGCAGATTTTGAAGCAAGCAGGAAGATCTGTTCAGGAGTATACAGAGAAGTTCTATCGACTTCTCATCAGAACAGGCCATGCAGAAGCTGATAAAGAGAAAGTTGCCTGATACCTTAATGGGTTAAGGCCAAGCATTCAGGAGGAGCTGAATCTGGTTCGAATGAACAGTATTGAAGAGGCATACCAGTTTGCCCTAAAAGTAGAGGAAAAGCTGAACAAGAAGTTTGAGAGCAGACAAAACGGAAGAGGTCGCGGTGGACGATCTGGTGGACGGTCATATGGTGGCCGAAATGAAGATCCGAAAAAGAAGGATGAGGCCAGTAGCAGTCAGAATCAGAGAGGAAGAGGAAGAGGACAAGGATCTGGAAGAGGTGGCTTCCGTGGAACATGTTTTCACTGTGGAGAAGAAGGTCATAGGGCATTTGAATGTCCTCAGCGCCAAGGAAGAACAGACAGGAGAAATGAAGGCCAGGCCAGAGTTGCACATGTAGATGAAGATGCCAGATCATCAAATTCTGAAGATGCTGAAAGAGGAGAAACGTTGATTAACAGAAGAGTCCTGTTGAGTGGTGAGAATGAACCTAAGCAAAGAAGGAGCCTGTTTCACACCAGGTGTAAGTGTGAAGGTAAATGTTGTGATGTGATTATTGATAGTGGAAGCACTGATAATTTGGTGTCAGAAGAGATGGTGACAAAGTTGAAGCTCAAGAGACAGAAACACCCACATCCATATCGGATTGCCTGGGTACAGGATGACCACAAGGTCATGGTCAATGAACAATGCCTGGTGAAGTTCAAGATTGGCGGATACTAAGATGAGGTATTGTGTGATATCATATCTATGGATGCATGTCATATGTTGTTGGGTAGACCATGACAGTTTGACAGATGTGCTGTACACGATGGTCATGCGAATACCTATTCCCTGACAAGGGATGGAGTGCGACATAAGCTAAGGCCATTGAAGGAGACCGAAGAAAAGGTATGTGGTAATGCAAGAATAACATTTGTTGATGGAAGGAAATTCCTAGATGGTATGAGGCATGAGCATGTATGTTTTGCTTTAATTCTAAAAGCTGGTAAAGAGGAAGTAGAAGATGTTCCTGTAGAAGTTGCAGATTTGTTGAATGAGTTTCAGGATATTGTATTCGATAATGTGCCTGATGGATTACCACCAGTCAGGAAGATCAGTCATCAGATGGACTTGATCCCAGGAGCGAGTTTGCCGAACAAGGCAGCACACAGAATGACACCTGCAGAAAGTGAGGAGTTGAACAGACAAGTACATGAACTATTACAGAAAGGTTTGATCCGTGAGAGTCTGAGTCCCTGTGCTGTACCAGTGGTATTAGCACCAAAGAAGAATGGAGAGTGGAGGATGTGTACAGATTCCAGAGCAATAAACAAGATCACAATCAAGTAAAGGTTTCCATTGCCACGAATGGATGATATTATGGACTGTTTGAGTGGAGCTGTGTATTTCTCAAAGATAGATCTGAAGAGTGGATATCATCAGATTCAGATCAGAGAAGGAGATGAATGGAAGACTACTTTCAAGACAAAGGAAGGACTATATGAGTGGTTAGTCATGCCTTTTGGGCTAACCAATGCACCGAGCACTTTCATGCGGCTCATGAACGAGGTTCTGAAAGAATTTCTGGGTAAGTTTGTCATTGTTTACCTAGATGATATTTTGATCTTTAGTAAGACATTGGATGAGCATATGATGCATATTCGTATGGTATTTGAGAAGTTGAGAGAAGAGAAATTGTTGATTAATTTGAAGAAGTGCAGTTTTGTGAAGAAAGAGTTAGTGTATTTGAGATTTGTAGTTTCAGCAGAAGGTCTAAAAATGGACCCAGAGAAGGTACAGGCTATCCTTGAATGGCCTACGCCAAGGAGTGTTACTGAGGTAAGATCTTTTCATGGTCTAGCTAGCTTTTACAGAAAGTTTATCAGAAATTTTAGCAGTATTTGTGGACCCTTGACTGAAACAATGAGAGGGGATAGGAAAGAGTTTATGTGGACTAAAGGAGCAGAAAAGAGTTTTCAATTATTGAAACAAAAAGTTACAGAACAACCTGTTTTAGCACTTCCAAATTTTAATAATGTGTTTCAAGTAGATTGTGATGCTAGTGGTACTGCAATAGGAGCTGTTATGAGCCAAGAAGGTAAACTTGTTGCTTATTTCAGTGAGAAGTTAAATGATGCCAAGAGGAAATATTTTGTTTATGATCAGGAATTTTATGCTATAGTTCAAGCATTAAAGAAGTGGAGACATTATCTACTTCCTAAAGAGTTTGTTTTGTATACTGATCATCAAGCTTTGCAATATTTGAATAGTCAAGGAAAATTGAATCAAAGGCATTTGAAATGGGTTGAGTTTTTGCAGAGTTATACATTTGTTTTGAAACACAGGAGTGGAAAGTCTAATAGGGTTGCAGATGCTCTTAGCAGAAGGCAACTATTGCTGACAGAAATGCAGATTGAAGTGGTTGGGTTCAAGGAACTCAAGAATTTGTATCCAGAGGATCCTGATTTTGGTGAAGCTTGGAAAGCTTGTACAGAACCTGTTACTCTAGACAGGACAAAATGGTTGGATTTCATCATCCAGGATGATATGCTATTCAGAGGGAGTCAGTTGTGCATTCCACAAAGTTCTATGAGGGAGAATCTCGTCAAGGAGAAGCATAGCGGAGGATTGGCTGGACATTTTGGTCATGACAAAACCCTTTCTTTGGTTAGTGAAAATTATTATTGGCCACAATTGCAGCAAGATGTGAAGAAGTTTGTACAAAGTTGCAGAGTATGTCAGATGGTGAAAGGAGTGAAGCAGAATATAGGATTGTATCAGCCATTACCTATACCAGAGAAGCCTTGGGAGGATATCAGCATGGACTTTGTTCTTGGTTTACCGAGGACACAGCAGGGACACGATTCAATTTTTGTGGTAGTTGATAAATTTTCAAAGATGGCACATTTTATTCCCTGCAAGAAGACTAATGATGCTGTTCATGTAGCAGAATTGTTTTTCAGAGAAGTAGTGAGACTTCATTGTTTGCCAAAGACCATAGTTTCAGATCGGGACACTAAGTTTGTTGGATATTTCTGGCGAACATTGTGGAAGAAGTTGAAGACAGATTTGAAGTTTAGTTCATCACATCATCCACAGACTGATGGACAGACAGAGGTGGTGAATAGGAGTTTGGGAAATCTGCTGAGATGTTTGGTTGGGGATAAGCCAACAGGATGGGATTTGATTTTACCACAGGCAGAATTTGCATACAATAATTCTGTCAACAGGAGCACTGGTAAATCACCATTCCAGATTGTATATGGAAGTAGTCCAAGAAATGCATCTGAATTGAGGAAGATAGATAAAGGAGAAATAAGTAGTGCTGAAGCTGAAGATTTTGCAGAACACTTGAAGAACATCCATGAGGAGGTGAGGAAGCATATTACCAAGATGAATGCACAGTATAAGGCTAAGGCAGATGAGAAAAGGAGGTATAAGGAATTTCAGGTTGGTGATGAAGTCATGGTTCATTTGCGGAAGGAGCGGTTTTCAGTTGGTACATATAACAAGTTGAAAATGAAGAAGTTTGGACCATGTAGGATATTGAAGAAACATGATTCAGGAAACGCATATGAGGTAGAATTGCCTAGTGAGCTAAATATTTCACCAGTGTTTAATATTTCAGATCTGACAGAGTATCATGAAGGAGGTGTTGAAGATGAGATCACAGCAGCACAGTGGAGTATTCCAGCAACTAGTTCAGACGCTAAGGAGATTGAAGATATACTAGATAGTCGTGTTGGCAGAAGCACAAGGAACAGGACATATGAAGAATATCTGGTCAAGTGGAAAGGACGACCTGTTGAAGATTCATCATGGCTGACAAAGGAGGAGGTTAGCCGTCTTGGTTTTCCTCTGCACACCTGAGTCGTGACAGGGTCACTTCTCAATTTACCCTGGGTGTCTGATGCAGGAGCATCCTGGGTGTAAGAGCAATCTTGCATCACCCAAAAATATTTCTATTTTTGAATTCAATAAGGGCTATCCTGTGCAGAGCTGCTATTCATGGAAAGTTACTATTTTTGGTAATTTTCGTATGTGCTCAGAATGATCTGATTTCTTTCTTGGAGGTTCATTTTGGTCATATAAGTCTGCCAGTAAAGTTTCATTGCCAGATCAAGTGTATATTGGAAGATATTGAAGATTTTCGGTATTGGTAGTAGGGTACAGAAACTTTGAACTCAGTTTTGAAGGCTTTAGAAGCCCCGGATGAGGTTGAAAATTTGGGTGACGAGTGCTTGCGCCAGTCAAGCCTGTAGAGCACTTCGTGGCATTTCCGAAATGGGGTTATAATAGCCGAGCGGGTCAACTGGTGATGACTTATGGTCTTCGAAAGTTGGGCCACCTGAAATGGCGAAAAATAATTTTCTTCAAAATTTCTGTTCGGGTTTCAAAGGTTATCTTGAGCTGACTATGATGTAATAAAATGTAAAATAAAATAATTCTAAGTTGGTCAGCCTTATTGGCTAAAATTTTGGAACCTTCCCAGGCGGTGGAAAATTGCCTATATAAGGAAGGCTGTATTATTGTCTTAGGCAGTTCGGAATAATTCTGGGTAGTAGATCTGGGTATTGATTCGAGGCTTTGTCCTATAGAATATTGTAAGGGAATACCCATGTGGCTTTGCATATTGTAATTCTGAAAGTTTGTAATTCCACATTTGTGGAGATAATAAGAAGCCAATTTTCTGTTCTTTCTTATTGTTGTTGTTTCTCTATATCTGTTATGTGTTTGTGGTATTAAGGGGAGCACCCTTCATCAGAATTTCTCACATGCTTCCCCATCACACATTCCCTACATATAGTATCAACTAGCCTTGCTATGCTAGGTAGATCTCTTACTGCCTTAACATTGCTTATCTTTACTATGTTATCAAAATTGATATGACAGTCTTTTATGCCATAACCAACTATCATCAACTTTAGCAACAAAACAACTTGCTTCTGAATTGAGTTGAAAAATATTACCTCTTGTCTTTGAGCTTGATGCAATCATAACACCATCTTTATTGTTAATGATGCATTTGTCATCTTTGAACTCCAACTGATAACCTTTTCCAAGTAACTATCCAACACTGAGAAGGTTATGTTTCAAACCATCAACATAAAGAACATCATCAGTACTAGTCTTTCCATCCAAAGTGATGGCTCCTCTACCAACTATAGGTTTAGAAGTGTTGTCTCCAAATCTGACCATACCTCCATTTTATTTGTCCAAATGAACAAACCTACCTTTATCACCTGTGATGTGATGTGAACAACCACTATCTATAATCCAGTCTATCCTTATGTCAGCTTGTGAAATTAATGCTAGCTCTTGATTTACTTTCTCATCTTTAGGAACTGACTTACTATTCATCTTGTCTACAATAGCAATGAATCCAAATTTTTTTTCACTTGATTCTTCATCTGAAATGTCATCTCCAACATAGTAGCATTCCTTAGAATACTTAGGCTTGTAATTCTTTTTGAACTTTTTAGCTCTAGTGGGACACTTAGATGTAAAGTGACCAATCTTATTACATGAAAAGCACTTAAAAGGTAATTGACCTTCATATTTTTCTTTTCCTTTCTTTTATCTTTTGGAAACCATAGCAATAAAATCATCTAGTGTTTTATCTTCATCATCATCATCAAAATTACTAGAAGTGTTTGCTAATTTCTTACCATGAACTATTGCTTTGAAAGTTGTTTCATTCTTTGGTTATGTCTTCAATCTTGAAATCTCAAAAGCTGAGATCTTTCTGATCAAGGTCTCTCTCTTGAAATTTGATGTAAGGTGCATGGTCTCATCAAGGATATTGATCTTGCTTTCATACTCTAGAGTAAGAGTAGACATTATTTTATCCATAATTTCCTCTTCTGATATCTCTCCACCATTGTTCCTGATTCCAGCAACTGCTTCATTTATCCTCTGATTGTAAGCTCTGATGTTTTCTTCAGGCAGCATCTCTAATGCATTTTATCTTTTCTTCCATGTCTTTGTGTGTGCATCCTTTTATTATTTGTCTCCTTCAAACATGTCTTCTAGGTGCTTCCATATTTTGTGGGTTGTATCTACCTTTTTCACTTCTAAAAATTCACCATCAGATAGGGTGTTGATAAGAGCTTCTTTAGCAATAGCATTATAATGAAACAATTCCTTTTGTGTGTCAGTAGCATCATCCTTTCCAAGGTCTTCTAAGGTAGGAATCTTGGCTGCTTTGATGGTTGAATTAAAAACTTCAAAAGCAATGCACTGCAAATGGGTTAGCATCTTGTTCTTCCAATCAAGATAATTCTCTCCATCAAACTTAGGACTTTCTTTCCTAAAGTATGCCATCTGATCAACCTCAAGCTATTAAAATTTCTCTCCGAGGCACTTGGCTCTGATACCAATTGTTAGGAATAGTCCCAAGAGATAACTAAGAGGGGGGGGGGTGAATCAGTTATCTACAAGATTCAATTCTTTATCCAATTAAGTATACTTGAACATAAAGCATAAACACAATGAAAGAACACATGAACACAACACCAATATTTTGGTTACGGGGAAACCCAAATAGGTAAAAACCCCAATGGGACTTGATACCCACTAATATTTTATACTAGTGTATAATGATCCTTGCTAGAAGATCCTTTACCCTGTTAGGAGTAGCTTTACAATATATTAAGTATAGTAGACCTAGTTAAGGGTTAGAACCTATTAGGATTCTTTTACAATTGTCCCTATTAGGGGAGACAATGTACTGTCTGAGAGCTCATTGCTCAAATGGGTGAAGGCTACAACCTTCTGAATAATAGATACACACTATATCTGGATCTTGGTGAACTACACTTTGACCTACTATCTGGATCAGTTCCAATGAATAGCATAAGTAATTTACTTGGTCACATAGACCTTCTTCTGATGGCTCAACACTTTGCACACTCTGCTCTGCTATGCTTAATCAACCATGAACCACACTCCAACAATCACAAATGACTGCCTATAAATATCTTTCCTCCAAATGATATAGTCAAGTCAACCTATTAGAACCACCTTGAAATAATATTAGAGAAACCATAATAAACTCCAACAAACATTCTATCATCTCTATTATGCACGAAACTCATTCTGGGACTTGTCTAATAAAATAATTGTAGACGCACACTACACACTGTCAGCTCTACCAAAACAACTGGAACTTTCTCTGTAAGATGAATTAACTCATGCACTCTTAACTGAACATCAATAACATTTCTCCAAGCTTAACTCCAAGGGTGCACACCCTCGAGAACTCATTTTGGGACTTGTCTAATAAAATAATTGTAGACACACGCTACACACTGTTGGGTCTACCAAAACAACTAGAACTTTCTCTGTAAGATGAATTAACTCATGCGCTCTTAACCAAACATCAATAACACTTCTCCAAGCTTAAATCCAAGGGTGCATACCCTCAAGATAGGTGCAACTCAAGAACCAATACAATCTTTGTTAGCTCTTCTGAACAAACATAGGAAACTACTACTTGCGAATAGCGACTGCATAACTTCACTTGCGTTCATTATCAAACTATGCATCCATAAATAAAACATCAATAACATGTCTTCAACATATATCCAAGTGCACAATGCTCCATGATAAGTATACAGACAACCATACATAGAACACTATCTGTTACTCTATTAGGAACACTGCTTACACCAACTGTAATATAACTGTCTGTACTAACAGTTAACCTCTACGCCCATGATATCATGTTGATATCATGTCCATGCTACATATACTAAAATCTTCCTACATAAGACTTCCATGCATGCTACTTTCCATATGTTGTCATCAATGAAAAACATACAGTCAGTACTGGCCTGTTGGCAAATCTCCAACAAAAACAAATAGAAATAGAACCAAGAACTTAGAGCGATCTACTTGGAAAATATGTTGAACCCATAGAGGGATGATTTACCTACTCTCTCTTACACTAAAATAGCCTAACTTAAGTATAGAACCACAAACATAGTAAATTTTCTCAATTCACCTTCAACAAGTCAAACTTTGTGAACACTTGGCAATTCGTAATAATTAGTTAGATCTAGAGGGTAATTTTTTCTTTGGGTAAATCTAAGAGTGGGGGTAAAACATCTTTTATAATGCCTATGAAAGCGCATTAATTTCTAGTTGAAATTCTAAGGGAAGGTTAAACTCAAAGTCTGGACCCTAGGGAACTTGACGATCACTTCCTCAAGCAGAGATGAAAATGACAACGTTGGAACCCCTAAGTCTGGAGTTCTTGGCAATGAATGAGAGGACACCTAGAGATTCAAGACCCTAAAGATTACAAAAAAAAAAAGACAACAAAAAATGACAAAAAAACAAAACTAAATAGAATTTTATGAAATAATATGAATAATTTTGAAAAAAACTATAAATGTGCAAGATTTAAAACTAAATTGAAATCCCATTTGGCAGCATTTCCTTCCAAATATAATTCAAAATTTCAAATCTAAATCTAAAAACTAAATATAATATACTATGAAATATTGTGAAAAACTATATCTAAAAACAAAATAAATACAATTTGGAAACTAAATCTAAAAGCTAAAAATAATACTATGAAATATTATTAAAAAACCAAATAAAAACCTAAACACAACATTTAAAATCTAAATCTAAACATTAAATGTCTTACTTTGAAATCATTTTGGTTAACCTTGTTCAAACTCATCTCTCTAAACCTATTTGCAAAATAAAAATGAAATGGGGAGGGGTATTTTATAATCTCACGGTGGCTCCTCATCTTTGCTTATTGTGTGGCTCTTTGCATTCCTCTATGGCTATTTACATTCCTATGTGGCTCTTTTCATTCCTTTGATGAAAATTGAAAAAAAAATGAAATATGAAAAAGATTGTAGGTGGGCATTGAAGACAATTTTTAAAAATATTTAAAATGCTTGTACTAGGCATTACACATTTAAAAATAAATAAATAAAAAATTAAATTTGATTGGGAGGTGTGGGGCCAACCTTCCCTGTCACCCCATACCATAGCACCACATAGACGCATTGCAGACTGCAAAAATAATGTGGGGGGATCCCCGCTGGCCAGGGGCCCCACAGGGTACCCTATTGGTGTAGGAAAATCATTGGTGATGGGCTTCTCATGTTGGATCCTGTCGGTTAGGTCACCTGCTCCCCATTACATAGAGTTTTTAAATATTTTTTAAAATTAAACTCCAAGTAAAATATAGCATAAGGGAGACCCTATATATGCCCCCCTCCTTATTGTGGTTGTCTAATAGACATGATAAGGAAGAGAAGGATGATACCTACTTCACAAAGTAAGGAGATATCTTGTTAATAACAATGTATACTATATTCTTGGTGAAGGGTATTGACCCTTATATCAAAGAGCATATATAATCATGAAAAAGGATATGTCACTTATGGAAAAAGGATCCTCAAAGAGAAAGAGATATTATAAACAAGACCTCCCACCATAGAGGAGTGATTTAAAAAAAATATCATCTTTCAAAGAGAAACAAAGAGGGACCAAAGATTCAATCATCAAGCCCCCTATAAACAAGAGGAAGAGGAATCTTGTAACAAAGGAATCAAACTCTAATCCTATAGAAAGGGAAAGAGTTTATAAAGAACATTATTTGTATAATAAAGAAAAGGTGATGACCTAGGATAGCAACCTCTCACATAAAAGGATATCCATAGCCAAAACCTTAGTCAGTATAATAAAATAATATTGCAAAATAAACAAATGTCACTAAGCTAGGGAAAGTAGATCCCTAGACAAAGAGGAAGAAGGAAGACCTTTCCCCCCAGAGATGAAAGCAAGGGATACCTTTGTAAAAAAAATGTCTTTAGAAAAAATATCTTAAAAGGAGAACTATGGATGATTATAAACATAATACAAAATCATAGGAAAAAATAAAATAGAAAGGATAACCAATTAAGCTCAAAACAAAAGACATGCTAAGAGCATAATGGATCCTAGAGAACTGGAAGAAATACCTCTTGCCCCCCAGTAAAGAGACAAGAGGGGGAAAGAGCTATATTACAGAAGAATGAGGGGTAAAATTATGAAGAAATTGTAATACCATAAAAGAGTGAGATATAATTCCTAAAGCAACTCTTTCTATAACATACATATTGAAATGCATACAATCAACAAGTAAATGTGTATTACTATAGTGAAAAGGACATTTGTATGTGGAGAAAGAATCTTTTGGCATATGTTTAAATATTTCTATGTAAGTCAAAGAATTTGGATAAAAAGGGGAAGGTAAAAAGAATTCTTGTGCATCTGCATCATGAACCATAGTTTGAGCCCCATTATAAGTGTGGGTAGAACTAGGAATAGCAGATGGAGAATTAGAAATATTAGGAATGTTAGAAATCAGATTACGAAGGATATGATTAGGATTAGGAAGATTAGAAAATGGATTAGGAAAGATAGGATTAGGATTAGGAAATGGTGTATCATCTACCAAATTCTTCACATAATCCAAAAGAGTAATAGGTCCATCACACAAATTCTTAATAAAATTGGGAAGGAAAGTATTAGTCAATCTCATAATAACATAGTCACTACAAAGGATTAGAAATGTTTTAACATGAGTGACAGGATCTCCCTTACCATCATAATTCTCAAGATGAGGCATATCAATTTGCTAAGGAACATGAGCATGAATAATGTCTAGGGATAAAGGACTACCCATGTCACATGTAGGAATATTAAACTTGGATTGAGTTAAAGATGCAAGTTGTTGTTGTAAAGAGGACACATTTTGAGCCAAACTAATGATTGTTGAAGCGTTAGATGAAATAGGAGGTCTAGACACACTAGAACCACTAGGTAAAGTGTATGAAGCGATATAAATGGAAGACACAATAGGGGGAACACTTGGAACCACAGTTGGAGGAAAGTTGGAATAGGTATAAGGAACATTATGGTAAGAAGGTTGTGGGGTAGGTAAAGAAACTAGTGAAACACTCACAAGAAGACATGTAGTCACCAAAGGAGGAGTGCAAGTAGGAATGTTGGCTAAAGGAATGAAAGAAAGTTCCACATTAGTGACAGGAGGAGTAAGTCCTAGATCTTGAGCTAAAGGTTTGTCATTTAAATGCACAAGATGAGTGATACCATGCATGAGATTAACACCTTGATCACTATTACGAAGGACTTTATTAAAGGCCTCTATAGCTTGAATACAATATTTATGATATAAAATTCTAGGTGCATCAATGTTGCAAATAGTGGAACATGAAGGTAACCATGCACACACCCTATGGTAAAGGTCATTTGAAGAGTTTATAGAGGAAGATGAAATAGGAATAGAATCAATGGAGATCACATTCAAACAATTTTCATCCTCACTTCTGTGTACCTCATTAAGGGATCTATCCTCTTTTGCAATAAAAGCTTCATCAAAGTATTGAAAACAAAAATCATACGTGTTGAACACAAAATAGCACTACAAGCATGAAAAAGGTAAATGTTTTTTGTATTTTTAAACAAATTTTGTGAATTTTCTTTTTGTTTATTTTTGAAATATAAATGCAAGAGCATAAAAGAAAACTAATCTAAGTTAATCTTAAGGAAAAGAGGCAAATCATCTTACACCAAAAAGAAAGAGTTGTCTATTGTGGCTTCACCAAAATGTATAAGATAAAATTGTGTATCATAATATGAGAATGTAGTGTAAGGAGATGTAATGGATTGAAGATGTGGAATGAATGAGATCAAAATGTAATGTGTAAATTTGAATATGTAAATCTAAAAATACTTACAAAGAATTATGAAATTAGATCAAATAAAATACATACCTCATAATAAAGATGACCTGGAAATACCTATTTTCTAATGCATGTACTCAATTTAAAGAAATTCTACAACTGAATCCGAGTTGGAAACACAAAAACAAAGAAAACCCAGAAACATTGTGTTGTTCTGAGAAAGGTCAACCTTGACCCAAAACAGGGGTAAGATCTTACCCTGGGGCACAATCTTACCCCTAAAAGTTGACCTTGACCTACACTGTTCCAACGGAAAATCTATTCGTGGATCCCAAAAGTTTGATGAAAAGGGTACTCAGATCTGCTCTAATATTCATTGTCCCGCACCTGTACCTACAAGAAAAAGGGTTTTGTTGTTTGGAAGAGGGGTTTGCCTTGGTCAAATCCCAGTTTGGAATCAACCTCAAAAATGGAATTGAAATAGAGAATGCTAGCAAGTAGTAGAAGTAGATCTAATAACGAAGCTATGATATTCAATAGATATGCAATTGTATTTGAAATGTAAACAAGTATGTTGATATGAAAACTTGGACTCAACACTAACAAATGTAAATCAAAACCTCCATGATTGTATGCTTGGAATCCACCTTGAAGGGAGAATGAATAGATCTTGAAGATGAAAAAAGGATCTTGAAGGAAGATCACACCTCCATTATGGATATATCTAGGCTTTAAATGATGAATCTTAAATGCTTGAACCAAATCCCTCCAAAGGCTTGAATGCCTAAATCCTTGATCTTCAATAGAGAACTTGAATGTAGATGATTGCTTGAATGCTTCCTTGATTGAGAATTCTTTATGGAATGCTTGAAATATGGGATGTTTCTTGAGTGAGAAAGAGATATCTTGACACTTGATGCTTGATACAAAACTTTATTGAGAGATGGATTGAAATGAGAGAGGAAGGCTTCCTTTTATACAAGTTTAGGGGACAAAATTCTAAAGAGGCTGATATAGGAGAATTAAATTCCCATTTAAACCTTAACCCCTAGAAATGGACCTAAATTAAATATAATATAAGAGTTTACCGTTCTGAAATCTGAAATAGTTGACCTGAAAGCGGGAAATAAAACTTTCTGAAACCCGACATTTGGAAACTTCTGGATTTTGAAATCTAGACCCAGGGTCAGAGTTGAGGTCGACTCTGACCTAGGTTAAGGTTAAGGTCAACCTTGACCTAGAAGGTTGACCTTGACACTGAGGTCAAGAATCTTAGGGTTTTAGGTCAGGATGCCCAAAATAGGCTAGAAAGAGGTGAAAATAGGAGCAGAATAGGGGAAAAAAGCCAGAATCAAGCCATAGATCCATCAAGGTGTTTGACATGACCCCAAACCACTTACTCGGAGGGCTAAACCTGTCCTAAATGGAAGTGCTTCCATTTTCCAACAATACAACTGCTAAAATTATGAAACTTAAATTCTAAATAGGTGATGCATCAAATGTTTTGAGACCTATGTTGCCACTTTTACATACAAATGTTGAATAGTTTAGCTTCTCAATGCATAATTTCAATGTTTTTGTGTTCTCTCATGACAATGTATTTTAAAAAGGAGCAAGTGCTTGAAATTTTTAGAAGGAAATGATGAGTATTTTTCATAACTAATGATTGTTTCAACTATAACCACAAGATATACATTTTTCTCATCTAATATGTTAAAAATGAGAAATTCATTTAAGGATTTGACAAGAAATAAAAAAAGTGAAGATCAATCATAAATTCTACATAAAGACATAGTTGTGAAGAGCGAAAATGTGTATTTTATATTGACAAAAAGATGCAGTAACAATAATACAAATTTTGAATTCTCTGATATAATTTTTAAATTATACATTTATGTATACAAATTTTAGTCTTGCAAATTTCATTGTGGAGTTGCAAGACAATATCTTGCTAATTTTTTTTTGAAAGGTTACAACACTTAGCATGAAAGTTTAAGAGCTAATCCCAAACTTGTGAGTCCTTATATAATCAAAATGACCTATTAAAAATGTTTATAACCTGTGCAATAACATGATGAAGGAATGTTTCTTTCCCTTTTGGTTGTAGGTATTCCTAGATGCTAGGAAATAGTCTTGAATTTCTACCAACTACCTCTTATATGACTAGGTGTTTCTTGCAACTAAGTCAAAAACCTTCAAATTTATCTACATTCATGCTCCACCATGTCCAACTGCTCAACCAACTTTCCAAAGTTAAAGGAAATATGATATTTTCATTTTCTCTTGATTGAATATTGCCCTAGGTCCAATGAAACTAAAAATGGTCATAAAGAGCCTCCCAACAACTTAAAAGTGACTCATAAAGGCCTAAAACTATACCATGCATGTGCTTATATCTTTAATAGGTCTTTATGTTAGTAAAAAGACACCTCAGAGTCATCATATCTATTACCATAATCAAGTCCAAGATTACTGAGATGGGGGGTGAATCAGTAATCTATCCAATCACATAAATCAAAACTTATTAATTCATTTCCATACTCTCTTATGAATGTGTATTCACCCTTTTAACCTTAACATAAAATAAACATCACATAAACAATAAACATCCACACAAATCAACACATAAAACTACTATTTTATCATGAAATCCAACTTGGGAAAAACCATGGTGGGGATAGCACCCAATAACAAAAATGCACACTTTTGGAGCATGTTGAGTTAAGCACTTAGCCCTGTTAAGAGCTTACAATAGGCCCAATTAAGAGCAATATCCTGTTATAAGTCACCTGATCAAGGGATTTACCTTTAGTCCTGTTAGGAGCTTCACCCTATTAGGAGTGGCCTAATTAGAGGACTTCAAACACAAGTTAATGTGTCATCATGTTAAAGGATTTAGAAATCAGACCTATTAGGATCTACCTAGTTAAGGGATTTTTCTTGATGAAAATATTAGGGATCAACAAGTGAAAGTGATCTGACAAAGTAGCACTTCTCTTTTGCTAAAGTGTAAAAGTAAAAACTTGTGTCACACTTTTATAGAGGAAAATGTCAACAACATGCAAATTGTTCAACTTTAATAACAAAAAAGTCACATTTGTGTTTAGAATTTGAAGATGATGTAAACTGATGAAATGTGTAAAATTGGATGAAATTTATGTCTATAAATTTTTTAAATTTTTTTGAATAATAAGTGATATACTTTTTTAATTTTTCAAGTCCATTTTTTAATTGTTGAAAAATGCTGAAATTATGGGGTTTAGTTCCTGTCAAAAAAGTATAAGCAAATAATATTTTTTTACTCTAATTTCAAAATATGTTATAGATGACATGTATCTATGCTAGTGCATAAAACAAATATTGGTTTCAGATGTATATTTTTCCTTTTATGACTACTCAAATTCGAACTTATCCGAAATTGACATTTTTTTCCTGTAAAGTTTTCCCTATCAAATGTACATTTTTCAGAAAACAAATTACATATTCTTGAAGAGGACTCTCTCCTCTAGTGTTAAATATTAATTTTAAATTTTTTTGTTATGATTTACTATTTATTATCTTTTTTTGAAGCGACATCTTCTTAGATGTTCAAATACCTACTTACAATATTTTACAATTATAATATATTATTTGACATCAAAATAAGTTATAAAATTTATATGCCCATAATCCTGACTCTGAGCTCTACAAAAGTGTATTTTTAGTTTTTGAAGTAATTTTTGATTTGGTGCAGAAATAAGTTGCAGAACTGAGAAGTTATGAAGAACTTCATTTTTTGCTTGTGTGGCTACCTGATCTGATTTATGAAACTAGATTACAATGCCTGGTGTGATACTTGTAGTATTGTAGAATTCAATATGAAAATTGAGAACCAGATTGCAAATCAAAAGTTGATCCATTCTATTTGAATATTTGAGTTTATACATGTTTGATGGATCCCAAAGGTCATCAAAATCCCTTGGAAATGAAATGAAGAGCCATCATAATATTTATTACAAATAAACTATTCAAACTATCAAAAATTATCAAAAAACTATATATAAAAATTAGGCCTACTTGGAGAAGGCATAACTTTCTAGTCCTAGCTCTGATTTGCGAACCATTTGATGCATTGGAAAGGTATTCAAAAGAGCTAGAGTCCAATTTCAGAAATGACAACGTGAGCACCATTTTTGCCCAGAAATGCACCAAAGACCCTAAAAAATGCAGTTTACTAAAACATAGTAAAATTTGAAAAATTAGATTTCAATTTTTTCCCAATTTAATCCTGAGCACTACCGCATAGGATGACACATAGGCAGTTTCAGCTGGACCTGTTTCAGTCAGAATAGTTTCAGCCAGATTAGGTTTCGCCGAAACCAGAGCTGACTAATCACAGTCGCCTTAGTGACCGAGCGCTTAAACCCCATATAAAAAGAAAAAAAAATTGAATGAAAAAATGAAAAACAAATTATGGAATAGATGCGAAATAATTAGTGATTTTTTAAATAAAATCATTTCGTGGAAGTTTTCTATAATCTTTTTTTGTTCCAAGGGAATTACGAAGGAAAAATTCACAAGAAGGTATATTTTTTTTGCAAGATATTTTTATATATTATTTTTCTTTGTTTTGTGTTATTAATTTTTTTTTAATTGAAATATTATTTCATTTAGTTTTTTGAATTTAAGTATTGTTTTATTTAGTTTTTTAGATTGTTTTATTGGGTATATAGTTCTTGCTATGTAGGTGAATTGAAGTTTTCAAATAAATGGGGAATAAAAGGAACAAAAAAAGGAAATATAAGAGAATAAGAGATGACAAATTAAAAGGTCATACAAAACATAATGCAGATCAACATGTTGAAGTAGAGGAAGAACCTATTGATATTGAAGAAGATGCAATTCAAGTAGGAGAACAAATTAGTAGTTCTTAATGTGGAAACATGTCATTTTCCAATGGAAATTTGATGGAAATGAATGAAGACACACTTTTCAATCAAGTTTCAACTGAACACATGGTATCTAAAAGTACAATTAAATAACACTGCAAAAAAATTTGGGATGAATATTTTAAAAATAAAAGCATGTTTGGAAGAGCACAATTATTTGCAAGGTTATTGAGGAAAAGAGAGATGACTCCTATTTTAGAGTTATTAGGTGTTGATAATAGGAAAAGCTCTGTAGATAATTTTAATCAAACAATAGTTGAAAATTTGCAAGATCTATTAACCAACATCAAGAACACAACTTGAGGAGTCGATTTAAGTGTTGCACATAGAGCATTTATAACTACAATATCTAGTAGGAAGTTGACACGACGAAAAAAAGTTTGTGCAATTTATGATTTAATCCAAGTATTTAGAAGAACTGTTCAAAGACATATCAAGAGGAGAAATATGTTAGATGAAAACATTGAAAATAATTTGGTAAATATTTGTAGACTTCCTCGAAAAGATAGAATTTTAGAAGATGTAAAAAGATAAGTCATTGAATATTGGACTACTTGCTCATGTATTTCTTCCAATAGAAGAGATACTATAAAGATGAAATGTTAAGAATGAATGCTGAATATATCCTATGGGGGAGTATTCAAAGCCATTATGTAGCAGTTGTAGTTGCATTCATGACTATGATTGTCATTGATGTCAACACAGTGATCTACTAGAGTTTAGCAGAGAAGCAAATAATGTTTGAATTAGAACAAGTGGAGTATTACAGATCAAGCTATGAAAAATTGAGGACTTACTTTATATTGTGTCCTATTATCATGTTCAAGAGTGAATACAAAAATTCAATTATTCATGACAGTTTTGTGTGATTCAGTGGAAGCAGTATTTAGGCAAAGTTCCTGAGAAGCGGTTTGTGGTAACTGGATGATATCTCCTAATTAGGATAGAATATAGGCATGAAAAGTTGTATAGTTGATGAAGACTATTTGGTGGTGACCTCAATGAGACAGCATGGTCAGAGGTTGCACGTGTGAAGATTTACTGTATTTAGAAGCTCATAGTTTTATGTAATTATGAAAATATTATGTAATGTGTAAACATTTATATTTTGTAATTGGTTAAGCCTTGTATGATGAATCATTTTGAATTAATTGAGTGTGTTATAAAGGAAGGATTATTTTCTTAAATTTTAATATGTGTGATATGTGAAAAAGAAATAATTGTAAGACGATATGTGAACTGTAGAGATCTGGTGAAGCAATTGATGCGGTTTGGCACAGGTAGAGGAGAAAGGATAAGTTACTGAGATCAGTAATTATTTGGTATTATTCTATTGATTAATACAAAGATTAGTTGGATAGTGCATTCAGTGATCTTTCCCTTGAAGGTGTTTGGATAGTGGGTCCTTCTATCTTCCATAACTCTTAATTGGGTTAGAATATTTTAATAGGGATTCAATGTCTCCTAACAGGGACTAAACTTATTTCATAAGAGTCCTAATAGAGCCCATCCTCTCACAAGGAATTTTCATATTAGTACATCTTTTTTGGACATCATTCCCATCGGGGTTTACTCTTTGATCAAGAGTTTCCCTAGTTAACATATCTTATGTTATTGTGCATTGTGTATGTTCATCTTTGTATGGTTTTTGCTTACATTGATTACATGGTTGAAATCTATTAATGGTCATAAAAATTTTATTTATCTAATAATTGATTCACCCCACCTCTCAATTATCTTGGTGGACTTTACTTTCTAACAATTGGTATCAAAGCATCAGGTCCTTGAAGGAAAATTTTAACAACTTAAGGATATCTATGGTGACTCATTTTAGGAAAGAAATCCCTAAATTTGATGGAGTAAACTATGATAGCTGGAAAGAAAATATGAAGACACATTTTCTATGTCTAGGACAAGGATATTGGTTGATTAAAAAGAATGAGAAGACTGTCATTGAAGAAGACAAAATTGAAGAATGTACTAATACAAAAAGAGATCTATTCATATGCAACATACTTTCTAGAGAAGCACTCTTGTCATCACTTCAAGAGAATGAATATAGTCAGGTAAAAATTCTAAGGACATCTCATGAAATTTTATTTTACAATCTACATTTGAAGGTGATGTACATGCTAAGAGAATCTGATTACAAAATTGGATATGTTTATTTCAAAAGACAAAGATGATGGAAGATAAATTTATTAAAAGCTATATTAGTAGGATATCAGAGATTATTGCAGGTATCAAATCTTGTGAAGGAAAAAAGACTAAGGATGAAGTGATATGGATAACTATAAAGACATTGACTCCTATATTCAGGTAGACAACACAAATGATTGAAAAAGTTATACCTTATACTGAGAAGTTTACTAGAGAAACTCTTCTTGGAAGATTAGAAGAAGTAGAGATAGGCTTGAGACAGTCTGGAGATCTACCTAGAATTGAGACAACATTCAGTGCACTTAGTGTTCTCCCTACTTTGTCAAGAAGTACTAGTATCAGTGGAGACTATGCTAGTTGTAATAGATCTAAGACCGAAGAAGATTGAAAGATTGAGGAAGGAATTGCCTTACTTGTGAAGAGAGAACTAGAAGGTAAGAAAATTAAATGTTGGACTTGTCAAGAATATGGTCATTTCACATCTAAATGTCCTAAGAGAGTAAAGAAATATAAGAACTTTAAACCTAGAAGATCCAAAGAATGTTACTATGCTAATGATGAAGAACTTGAGGCTAGTGTTGAGAAATTCTTAAGTGAAAGTGATAATGAGAAGATAGGATTTGTAGCTATAAAAGAAGAAAACTCTAAAACTAAAGTTAACGGAGAGAAAGCTTTAGTTTCCCAAGTAGAAAAGAACACTGATTGCATTATAGATAGTGGTTGTTCACATCATAGGACTGGAGACATGCAGAAATTTATAAAGTTAACAATTTTGATGGAGGAGTTGTTAGAGTTGGAAACAATGCACCTTGTTTGATTAAATGTATATGATCTATAACTCTTGATGGAAAGACTAACACTGATGATGTTTATTTTGTGGATGGATTGAGACATAATCTTTTGAGTGTTGGACATTTAGTTGATAAGGGATATCAAGTTTGGTTTACTGAGAAAACTTGTGTGATCAAGGATAAGGATGGAAATCTAATTGGAACTGGATCAAGAACCAAAGGTAATGTATTTTAGTTGAATCCTGTAGAGATGACATGTTTGATTACTAAAATTAATGACATCTGGTTATGGCATAGAAGATTTTGTCATATAAACTTTGATAACATCTTGAAAGTAAGTACTAAATTTGCAGTAAGAGATTTACCTAAGATTATGAAACCTACTAACATGATTTGCAAGGAATGTGTGATGGCTAAGCAAAAGAGAAGTTCATTTCCAAACAAAAAGTTTACATCGATAGAAAAGTTGGAAATTGTTCATACAAATCTAAGCGATCCCACAAGGACTACAGGATTCTATAGTGAAAGGTATTTTATGATTCTTGTTGATGATTTTACAAGAATGATGTGGATTGCATTTCTTAAAGAAAAGTCTAAAGCATTTGATAAATTCAAGTTGATTAAGAACAAAGTTGAAAATGAATCTAGAATAAAGATTAAATGTTTAAGGTCTGATAGCGGTGGATAGTTTACTTCAAAATAATTTAACACTTTTGGTGAAGTGAATGTGATTAAGAGGCAGCTTTCAGCCCCTAGAACACCTAAACAAAATGTTATTACAGAAAGAAGGAATAGATCAGTAACTGAAGAAGCAAGAGCTATGCTATTTGAAAATGACTTGACAAAGACATTCTGGAGAGAAGCAGTGAACATAGTAGTATATACAATGAACGGAGTACAAATTAGAGTAGATACAAACAAGACACCTTACGAATTATGGTTTGGACATGCACCATCAATTAAGTATTTCAAAATTTTTGGAAGTAAGTGTTATATTAAAAGAGATGATGACATTGTAAAGTTTGACCCTAGAAGTGATGAAGGTATATTTCTTGGTTATTCATTGAAAATAAAATCTTATAGGTGTTTCAATAAGAGAACTAAAACTATTGTTGAGAGTGCAAATATTAAAGTTGATGAGAAATTCAAAATTCAAGAAAGAATGCTTGATTATGAATGTGAAGAAGAAGTTTGTCCAAGAGTTAATCTAGAAAATGTTGAATTATTCTATGAAACTAACAGTGATTTGAAGAATGAAATTCATACTGAGGAAATCAGAGAAGAACCTAGACTAGAACAAAGGACTAAGGCAGTGACACCTAACAAGAATCTAGCAAGAAATCACCCTATTGATCAGATTATTTGGAGCATAGAAAAAGGAGTTCTCACACAGAATAAGGTACAAGAAGAAGTTTGTTTGATTTCTCAAGTTGAAGCTAAAACTATTAATGAAGCTTGTAAGGATTAAAAGTGGATTAAATCAATGAAGGAAGAACTAGATCAAATTGAAAAGAACAAGACTTGGACTTTGGTCCCTAGACCAAAAGATAGGAATGTTATAGGAACCAAATGGGTATTCAGGAACAAGATGAATGAACAAGGATAAGTAAGGAACACAGAAAGATTGGTATGTAAAGGATACTCATAACAAGAAGGAATTTATTATGAAGACACTTTTGCACCTATTGCAATAATTAAAGTAGTAAGAATGTTTTTGGCTTATGCAGCTTACAAGAAATTCAAAGTATATCAGATGGATGTGAAGTCAACATTTCTAAATGGATAATTAGAAGAAGAAGTCTACATTAAGAAACTTGAAGGTTTTCCCTTGACTCATGAAGGAGACATGGTATGTAAACTGAACAAAGCTTTATATGGATTGAAACAAGCACCTAGAACATGGTATGTAAGACTAGATAAGTATTTGATAAAAATGGGATTTCCTAAAGGGACAACAGATAGTAATTTGTATCTAAAATAAATTGAGAATGGTTTGTTGGTTGTAGTTATTTTTGTTGATGATATTATCTTTGGAGGAGAAGATGAAGCTAGTGATAAATTTGTAGATGAAATGAAGACATAATTTGAGATGAGCATGATTGGTGAAATGAAATATTTTTTAGGATTACAAATAACACAGAATAGTGATGGTATTTTCCTATGTCAAATAAAGTATATGAATTACTTATTGAAAAGATTTGGAATGGAGAATTGTAAGCTGGTTGGCACACCTATGATAACTGGACAAAAGTTATCTAGCATGGATAAAACTCTTGCAATTGAAAAAAAGAAGTGCAGATCTATGATTGGAGGATTACAGTACTTAACTCATACAAGACCAACTATATCACATGCAGTTAGAATTGTTGCAAGATTCAAAGATGATCCTAAAGAATCACATTATGCAGCTTAGTAAAAACAATACTGAGGTACTTGAAAGGTACAAGTTAACATGGATTATGGTATGATAAATCTGATGACTTTACCCTATGTGCATATACTGATGTAGATTGGGGAGACAGTGTTGATGAAAAAAAGAGTACAAGTGGTGGAGCATTTTTCCTTGGAGGAAGATTGGTTTCTTGGATAAGTAAGAAACAAAATTGTATTTCACAAAGCACGACAGAAGCAGAATATGTAGCAGCAACAAACAATTGTAATTAGATAATATGGATGAAACAGAAGTTGAAGGATATTGGAATCAAGTTTGATGAGCATGTTGTTATACACTGTGATAACACCAGTACAATATGTCAAAAAATCTTGTATTGCATTCAAAGACAAAGCATATAGAAATAAAGTATCATGTAGTGAGAGAAAAAGTTGCAGAAAAAGAAGTTAGACTTGAATATATAAGCACAAAAGAGAAGATTGTAGATATATTTACAAAGCCCTTACCTAAAGATACATTTGAGTATTTAAGAGGTATGCTTGAGGTTATGCCCCAACCTACTCTTAGAGAGTGATACAGATTGTTGCATCAATCCTATGGTATAAGAGCTCTATCTTTTCTGGACTGGATGCTGGTACTTCCTCTATGGGGGAGTATATGTGTTTGAGCTGAGTCATAAAGGACTCTAGTGAATGTTTTTTATTTTTTTCCTGAAAAGTTTCTTTTGACATTGAAATGGTTGACATAGTGATGCATTATTTGTCATTGATGTCAATGGGGGAGAAGGATACATGAAAAACCATCTATTAAGATAATTAGAGGGAGAAGGATACAAGCAATATAAAATGGAAAACTATAAGAATTGAATAGGAAAATGAAGCAAGATTTGATTGATGAAGAGGATTTGAAAACATTTTCTGATCAATAATATTGCAGTTGGTATTTTATGGAACTTGGATGCTTTGTCATCTATGTTTCCATAATTGCCAATGGGGGAGATTGTTAGGAATGAATATTGAATATATCCTATGGGGGAGTATTCAGAGCCATTCTATAGTAGTTTCAGTTGCATTCATGACTGTGATTGTCATTGATGTCAACACAGTGATCTACTGGAGTTTAGCAGATAAGCAGACAATGTTTGAATTAGTGCACGTGGAGTATTGCAGATCAAGCTATGTGGATTTGAGGACTTACTCTATATTGTGTCTTGAGATCATGTTCAAGAGCACATACATAAATTCAATTATTCATGATAGTTATGTGTAATTCAGTGGAAGCAGTATTCAGGCAGAGTTCTGAGAAGGAGTTTGTGGTAACTAGATGATATCTCCTAATCAAGATTGAATCTAGGCATACAAAGTTGTACATTTGATGAAGACTCTTTGGTGGTGACCTAAATGAGATAGCATGGTCAGAGGTAGCACGTGTAAATATTTATTATATTTAGAAGCTGACAATTTTATTTAATTATGAAAATATTATGTAACGTGTAAAGGTTTATATTTTGTAATTGGTTAAGCCTTGTATGCCAAATCATTTGTAATTACTTGAGTTTGGTATAAAGGAAGGATTATTTTCTTAAATTTTAATATGTGTGATATGTGAAAAAGAAATAATTGTAAGAGAATATGTGAATTGCAAAGATATGGTATTGAGATCTCGTAAAGTAGTTGATGTAGTTTGGCACAGGTAGAGGAGGAATGATAAGTTGTTGAGATTAGTAATTATTTGGT